>CM021101.1:301312463-301911689 GCA_007115665.2 Sequoiadendron giganteum
ATAGTTGCTCTTTAAAATTTGTCTTTGTTCACATTTACATGGTGAATGAATGATGAATATCTGTAGTCCTTAGAAGATAGCATAGATTTCATGACATTGTGAGAATTTAGATTAAGTGAAATCCTATTCAAGGAGACTGTCCACAGTAGGAACCTCCATGATCACTATTCATCGATAGTTGCTGATCCAAGAACCTTCCTTCTTCCCTGCCTCTTTTCCTTTTTTTTGTAAGAAACAACCTATGCTAAGGTTCATTGCACATTGTAAAGCTAAAATATGACAAAACAATGGAGTCTAAGATTGCTGTCCGAGCGTACAGCAAAGTGCAGTAATTTCCTATTTGAAAGAACTCCATTCATCGACCCGATTCTCCTAAAGTTGTAAATCATGTAAGACCGCCTTGTGATTCCAGAAAATCACATCAAACAACTGATATATTCCAAGCATGATCATGACCTGACATCTGAGAGACCTTGGGATAGTGTTCTACAATTTGATTGTGGAAGATTGTCTTTCAAGAGAGGTAGTGCACCTACGTATTACCTGTGTTGTGAAGTGCATAAAAAACATCATCAATAGATGTGTAGACAACAATTTGTATTTTCAATTTGAAGGTGAGCATATGATTATTGTTGTTGTATATCTAGATGACATCATATTTGGTGGTAATAATGATAAGATGTGTAAATAATTTTTTGTCCAAATGTAAAATGAATTTGAGATATCAATGTTAGGAGAGATGACATTTTTGCTTGGTTTATAGGTAGCACAAAATATTGATGGGATATTTATGTCTTAAACTAAAATGCTAAGTAAATTCTTAAAAAAAATGGAATAGAAGATAGCATACCAGTTAGTACCCCCATGATAACTAGATGTAAATTGATAAATCAGATGAATCCCTGGATGCAAATTAGACAATGTATAGGTCAATGATTGTAAGTTTCTTTTACTTAACTACATCAAGACCTAACATTATGGAAGCAGTGTGCATGGTTGCAATATTTTAGGCTGCTCCTAAAGAGTCTCATGTCAACATAGTTAAAAGAATTTTCAAATATATCAAAAGAACTGTTGACTATGGACTATGGTATGTAAAGAGAAAATATTTCACTCTAACTACATATACAGATGTTTTTTGGGTCAGATATGTAGATGATAGAAGAAGCACTATTGGTGGTGCATTTTTCTTGGATGAGAAAAAACAAAGAATCAATCACCCTATCTACTGTAGAAGTAGAGTATGTAGCAAAAACACCATGTTGTACTCAAGTTTTATAGATGAAGCAAACACTCAAAGACATCAAGGTTGAGTACAAATAACCTTTGTTTACTATTTGTGATAATTCGAGTGCAATAAATATCTTAAAGAATCCAGTGGTGCATTCTAGGACAACACACCTATCAATCAAGTATCGCTTCATAATATAAAAAACTGTAGATTAGGAAATTAGCATGGAATATGTGCCCACCAAAGAATAAGTTGCTAACATATTTACAAAGCCTCTTCCCAAGGAAAAATTTGAGTATTCGAGGAAAAACTTGGGAGTAATTTCTCCCACATCATATAACTAAATTTTAGTGATAGGGCATGGGTCAAGGGGGAGCTTCATTGAAATTTTATTCATCCGTGTATATGAAGGAGAGATAAAGTCAGGTAAACTTGGTTTTACAAATTTATAATGACTTGATGATTGTAGATTTATAAGTATTTTCTTTATCTTTGAATGGTCATTCAAAGTGGGAGAATATATGTAGTAACACAAATTGATATCAATTGGTATCAGTCAAAGGTTGAGCAAGGTCCCTTTTCCATTGCTAAGGAGAATTAAGGGGAAGAGTAAAACTGGTAAAATGCATGGTGTGACCCTTTGCCATTGATGTCAAAGGGGGAGAATTTGTGCAAATACTCATACAATAAAGGAAATGCTCATGCAATTAAGAAAGGAAGAGCTATTTTGTATGTGCTCATGATCAGTTTCAAATTGGTACAAAGAAGTTTAATTGGTATTAGATCATTAATAATTGGTACAAAGTGGTTCACTTGATTGGTGTAGTGTTGGTTCAGCTGCTACAAAGCATGAACTAGAACATTTAGAATTGATATAGATTAGTTAGAGCATTTAGTTTTTCCATCAATGACAAAGGGGGAGATTGTTGGCATAATATTGTCATTCATGTCAAACGGTAGATCAGTGGATGTCTAGATGCCATTGAGCTTAAAGGATTGGATTCTAGAAGAATTGGTGCAATATAATGGAGAGTGTAACACAAATAAAATGGATTGATGCACATAAAGATAGTTAAATCTAATCTAACAAGCATAAATATAAATCAAACAACTAAGAATGAATTAAATGAACTAAAACAATAAAAATGATAATGAAATAATCTCACCAAATATCAGTCCACCTCTTCAAATTATCTTGATTGTCCTTATCCATTTTTTTGTATCGGTATTCTTGCCCTCATATTTTTTGTATGTATGAAAGAATAGCCTGGATGTATTGTCTAAGAAAAATATCTAAGATTATATGTTCTTCTAAAATGTATATAGATTTCGGGAGGAGGAATAATGACAATGACAGGTCAATTTATAGAAATTGGGTTTTCGAACAATCGACTCATATTCGAAACAGAGATCAATGATCGAGATTCATGAATGCCATGTGATGTGAGTTATGTGTTAGTCAGAACGTGAGTTGGGAAATTCTGCAGGATAAATATTAAATTAGAATAATAATTTAATCTGGTGTTAAGACTGTTCAAAAATATAAAGAACAAGAGTTCAAGATTAAATAAATGATTTAATCTTCAGTTGAATGTCTTCGAAAATAGAAGAATTAGAATTTTAATTAAAAAGATAAAGTTAGAACTCGAAGAATAATCTATTTGAATGCACACATGAATTAATTAATTAAATAAAGATATTTAATTAATAAATATGTTCATGCATATGAGTTAGAACTAGTTAACTAACTGGTTGTGATAGAGAGTCCCTTCGCAGAGATAACTGGTGGATTTAAATAGATCTCAAGTCAAATGGTGAGTGAATAATTAGATAACTGGATGATAGAAGAATGTGACAGAAACAACTAAATGTTAATTTAATTCAAGATTCGAAATTGAAAGATTTAATTAAATAAATAATAATAATTTATTCAATTGACTGTTGAAAAGATTAATTGAATAATTAAATAAGGAATATTTAATTATAGTTGAAATATGATAAATGGGTTAATTAAATAATAAATTATTTAATTAAGAAAGAGAATTAATTAGTTAGTGACATAATTAAATAAATATGATTTATTTAATTAATCAAGTTGAATAAATTCATAATGAATTAATTAAATAATTAAAAGGTTATTTAATTAATAGAGGAAAGATGTGTTTAGAAAGTAATTAAATAATAAACATTATTTAATCATGACCATGGACATTAGAAAATTATGTCGAAAGTGGTACTCGCAGGCCTAGACCTTGGTGTCTATAGTTTTCCCCTCTTTGATACAATGTTGTTTCAACGTTGTGTCAAAGAAAATATGCCCTGGTCATGCCCCAGTATGAAATAGGTTAGGGTATGCCCCCTTGGGAAAATTGACAAATTTTTGAAAAAATTCAAAAAAATCAAGAAATATTCTTGATAAGTCAATTTGACGGTTAGAAACGCTATGGAGTTGATGGAATTAAATTTGGAAATGTTAGGGACATGTACGGATCAATAGAGGTTGGAAGTTTACATGGCCAATAGAGAAGGTCAGAGGAAATGCCACCCAAACCCTAGGTATAAATAGAAATTAGGGTGAAAACCAAGTCATTTGCACCCTAAAGATTAGAAGAATTGAAAATGTCTCCAGTTCCCTACATTGCGCATCACGGATATCGGATCTGGAGCTTCCGATGGCCAACTGACACAGGACCCCTAGTATGTACCATAAAATGACCTCTTGAATTTCTTTTTTGCACATAGTTTTAGGTCTTTAAAATTAATTTTGCAAATGCCGCTTTTCTCTTTCAACACATATGCGTTCATACGCAACGCATCTACTTGCGGAACAAAACATATGTAAAATAACATCTAGGTATTGATTAGGTCATTTAGGCATTGTACGCATTTGCATTTCCATTCACTGCATGAGAATATCTGCATCGCATTTTTTATTAGGATAGACACATGTAGGACAGCGAATCACATTTGATATGTTGCATCACATATGCATATTAGGTAGGTAAGTAATTTGCACCGCATATGAATTTTTTGTGACACATTTTCTTATTTTTGAAATTGAATGATTTTGCAATGCATTTGAAATATGCAACACATTTTCCTTATTGTTCGACACATGTGTGATTATGCACTGCATTTGATTCTATGAACTGCATTTACTTGTCAAATTTTTGAAAACAATTCTGATAAAAACTTGAATGATTTGACATTTTGACATCTTGGTTGAATGCACTTTGAAGGTTATCTTAGATCCTATCTATACCTAGGAGTCACGACCTGATACATTTGAGCTGAGAGAGTGATTGGTGAGTGCAAAGACACGGTTATTATGGAGACTAGGACTTCATCATGTGCTGACTATGCCCACAATTCAAGCAAATAGAGGTATGCTTACTGCCTTGTGTGAGTGATTGCATTTAGAGACCTCATCGTTTCATTTGCCTACTGGTGAGGCAACTGTGACCTTAGAGGATGTATATATGATTCTTTGATTACCCATTAGAGGAGAGAGGGTTATGTATGACACACAACATGGATACAGTGAGATCACCAGATTCTACATTTTTGATGATATCAGGAGATTAGAGATAGAGCATTATGAGATCAGATGGCAGGTTCTAGCTGATAGGTATGAGAGGATAGATTGTATATTATGTACATTGATTGGGGGGATAGTTCTTCTTGACCTTCAGGGTCATGGATTTCCTATTGGGTGGGGAGAGATTTTAGTTGGGATGTTGGAGAGGGAAGTTGTTTATTCCTGGGGTCCCTGTCTATTAGGTATGTTGTATTTTCATCTGCATGATATAGTGTACAAAGATGCATAGTCTATGAGCTATGGCACCACTCTTCTCATGGTTTGTGCATGGGAGCTTATTGTTGTATTTCATCCTCCTGTTACTGCAGAGCGAGATGCTAGATCTCCTTATATTTTTTGGTATACGGGAAACATTACACAGAGTCACATGGGAGATACAGGTTATTGGAGACATGCACTAGACACACTGGTTTAGTTTACATGGAGGCCATACATGGACTGTAAGAGATGGTTAGATGAGGACATGTATTTACCATTTTGTCGGCAGACATAGTACGTGATTGGTAGGACTATTTTGAGTGTACATATTATTGAGAGACATATGCCAAACCATGTATTGAGACAATTTGGTGAGGTTTAGGATGAGCCTAGAGGATGAGCAAAGTTTGTTTGATCATTCGGAGAGGTTCCTTTTTGGGGGCTTATGATACCAGTGGCCACTACAGAGGTAGAGATTCAGGCTTTACAAACTTTACAGTTGGTATGGAGAGGCAGAGCAACGGATCCTGGGACTATAGCTGCATATGACACTTGGTGGGTAGAGCATCGTCTTGTGCCTTACACAGATCCGGATCAGCCGACACTAGTAGAGAGATGAGGGACAGGGCAGAGAGGGTGACACAAAGGTAGAGGTGGTGGAAGAGGTGATGGCAGAGGTGGTGTTGATGATGGTAGAGGTGGTGGTGGTAGACGATGTCAGAGAGGACAAAGAGGTGGTCGGGTAGGTGGATTATCACCTATCTGAGAGGTAGAGACAAAGGATGTACCGATGTTGGACCTCGGAGGTGGAGCAAAGGCATAGGTTGTAGGTGAGCATTTTTTTGAGGAGGTAGTAGCAAAGGTAGATATTGGTAGAGAGGACCTTGCAGAGGAGGAGGAGGCAGAGAGAGAGTATATGGATATTGATCCTCTTGGTATTTTGGTAGATTATGTGGAGGATGATGTTGAGGAGGAGGTACCCATGGAGGAGTAGGAGAGAGAGCTTTGAGATCAGATTGTAGAGGGGCGACGGGATGAGGAGGATCCTAGGGATAGTGACAGGGAGGCATTGGAGGAGAGGCTGAGATTGGTTAGAGCAGAGTTGGATGTGTTGCAGATAGAGAGACACAGTTCTCTTATGGAGAGAGATCAGGCAGTAGCTCAGAGACAGGAGATAGAGTAGCAGTTCATAGAGGTTAGATGCCTTTGCAGTGGTACTTCATCTGATGGGTTTGCTCATGAGCTAGTCAGATCAGTAGAGATATCTTCATATTATAGATATCTATATGAGTCAGTGGTGCCAACAAAGAGATGAGCTCCTAGCTTTTCAGAGGTTCATAGTCATAGGTCACATAGCAGGAGTCAGACTAGGACCCATAGCATAGAGGGTGTGGTAGGACCACCAAGAGCAGGTTCGTATGACAAGCCTTCCACCTCATAGAGAGTACCTTTGAGGTAGTTTCCTCCACCTTCACCACATGGCAGTAGTGGTAGTGGGACACATTGACACTTTTATATATGTGGAAAATGTATTTTGATTAGAGAGCCTGCGAGCTCCTTTTTATTTATGGATACATTCTGACATTGTATTGTGACATGTTATTTTGAGCTATATATATGATTTTTGGCGGCTTCTATATGATATGCAGGTCTATTTTAGGATGATGCCTTTTTTCTATATGATTATGTTTCCTAGATGATGTATGTACATGTGTTATGGATGATGGTTTCTACATTACGATGTGTTTATGTTGTCTATGATGTTATGATAGCTCTATATGATGATGGATGTAATTTACTTTATGATAATGAGATGCCATGTTATATATACAATTCTATCTACATCAGATGGTTCTATACATGTAATGTTTCCATTATGTACCTTATGATAATTGAATGCTTATTATGCCATGATTTTCCTAGATATGCAATGAAGATTTCTAATGTTCCTATCTATATGATGTACTATATATAGACATACAACACTGTTTACATAATGCTTATAGAATGTATGCATATGCAGATTATCTAATTTTTTTGTTGTGTCACAAGACTCTATCATTATGTCGGAAAGGTGAAATGTTCGCACATATGATTTTAGAATGTTAGTAAGAAACAACGAAGGTTGATTGAAAGACATATGATCTTCAATATTTTTCCATATATATACTAAGCTTTTCATTTTATCATCATTGGGCGGGACATGACACAAATGGATAGTACACACCATGATATGATATAGACCATAGTGTACAAAGTCATCCACCTGTGAAAAACAGACAGTCGTAGACAAGGAATGTCTTAACTCAAACTAAGGACAAGATTGCCCTAGTTTTTTTGTCTAGACAAACCACATATAGCAAATAAATAAAAGACAGGTCATGAGATGTCATTGCTCCTCTAAGTCCTTGACATAACATCCTTGAGGAAACTAGTAACATGACTCAAAATCCAAAGTTTAAAAAGATAGTTGACAGACATCAGTCAAACAAAAAGAGTCCTGATACATCCTTGCTTCTCTAAATCCTTCAAGGGACATCCTTGAGAAAGCTAGTAACCAGACTTATGCACAAATCGATAGAAATATAAGACAACTTAAAAGTCAAAAAGCCAAATAAAAGTATTTGCCAAAACTTGATCTTGTGAGATTGTTTGATGTTTGACATAGCTGGATGTGAGGGATGACACATACTACATAAGACGTTGAGTCTAGTTTCAACTTGCTGACTATCTGTGTAAGGCATGACAAAGCCTAGTTTTAGAAAGACATGTGTCGTATAAGATGTTGGAGCCTGATGATGTTGATGTGACAAGCTACATGAGGCTATGACAATCTGACGATGTCTGTCGACAAGAAAGACATATCTTGCTTAAGACATAAGTTGATCACTCTGACAATGTGATTGATTCTGACTTGATGATAGTTTTGAAATGTTTTCCTTGCTGATACATGACTTGTTTTGATTCCTTAACTATTATGAGTGTGTGTGTGTGTGTGTGTTGACAGTGTATGATGTGAGATGATATACCCTAAAGAACTAACCTAACTGACTGAAGATATGTACTTAAGTTGATGATATGAAACATATGTGATAGTGAATGTGATAAACCCTATTGAACTGACCTAGTATGGTCTTAGGGGCTCATTGATTGATTAGCCTTGCCTACATTGTACACGCAAAGACCTCATAGTTCGACATGACCAATGACTTTGAATGTACAAAGAGTCATGATTTTAATGTGTGTGATACATGACAAACATAAATAGATAGACCTAATGCCTCAAGGGCACATCGACTAATGGCCTTGCCTACGTCCGGTCATAGAGGAAATGTAGTTCGACTATGTCTACGACTAACTTAACACGACTGACTCTGATTCTATTTTTGGGATTTTTGACATGTTTTGATTTTTTTCTCTTTTGGGGGTTTTCTAATGTTTTTCAATTTTTTTAGGACATTTTTGATGTATTTGGATTTTTTCATGACATTTTTTGATGTTGTAATGCTATGTATAAGGTCCTCATGACACAGAACAAGGATTTTCCCCCAGTTGGGAATAAGACATACAGGATGGAGCGGGGAATGTGACAGAGTGGACTTGATGTCAATCATTCCAAGTAATGGATAAGACAACCATTTATTATGAGTGAAAGTGAAAAGTCTGATTGGAAGGATAGTAGACGAAGGAGCGAAGTTGACTACACATGGTACCTGTTTGCTAGGTTTTTGCCATGGTACTTATCTATAGCACCACCGAAGTGGTTTTCACTATTGGACTAATTATTTCTCTTTACTATTTTGTTGATTTTTTAATTTTTTTGGTGTTACAAAGATGCCTGTTTTCCAAGTTTTCATCAAGGTAACCATTTTTTTTTTTTTTTCCATTTTTTTGTATTTTTCTAATTAAGACAAAGACTCTCAATAGCTACGCATAGAATCTCTTTAGATGAAGGCTGTTGATTGGTGACAAAAGTGGCTCTCCTTCAGGGGTAGACAATTGATACACTCCTGATCCAAAAGCTTCTATGGCAATATAGGGCCCTAACCAAATAGGTTCAAACTTACCTATCTTTTCTCATTCAACTTGATTCTTGGGATTCTCCATTAAAACTAGGTCACCAATGTCAAATTTTTGATTTAGAACTTTCCTATTATAACTATGATGAAGACGATTCTGATATGCTTGCAAATGGTCTAGTGCTTTTTGTCTTCGTTCATCTAGTAATTCTAACTCTTGTAATCTAGATACACGATATTCTTCATCATTAATATGACCTTTCAAGGATACCCTCAGGGAAGGAATTTCAACCTCAATAGGTAAGATAGCTTTAGATCCAAATACTAGGGAGTATGGAGTGGTGCCAGTGGGAGTACAGATGCTTGTGCGGTAAGCCCATAAGGTAGGATTAAGCTGTAGATTCTAGTCATGACCAACATCATTGATGGTATTTTTTAGGATTCTGACAATGGTTTTATTAGATGCCTCGGCTTGGCCATTACCTTGTGGGTAATATGGAGTGGAAAAATGATGTTTGATATGGAATTATTCACATAGATGGCGAACTTCTTGGTTTTTGAATGGACGGCCATTGTCTATGATAATGGATTGGGGTACACCATACCGACAAATGATATATTTTAGGATAAACTTGGATATTTGTGTGTTGGTGATGTAGGTCATGGGAATAGCTTTGATCTATTTGGTGAAGTATTTGGTGGTGATTATGATGAATTTATGGCCATTGGATGATGGAGGGTGTATCTTACCTATGAGGTCAAGTCCCCATTGGGCAAAGGGCCATGGTGAAGTAATCAGACGAAGCTCCTGTGTTGGTGCTTGTATAAAATCTTCGTGTATCTGACACTATCAAAATTTCTTAACAAAGATATATGAGTCTTTTTCCATTGTAGGCGAATAATAACCTAATCTCATAATCTTATGGGATAAAGTATGATCGCTAGAATGGGATCCACATATACCCTTGTTTATCGGTCGCAAGGTTTTTTGTGCTTCTTCAACATCGAGACATCTCATTAGGGTGTTATCTAAGGTACGGCTATATAGGGTATCTCCAATGATGGTGTATTTAGCTAACTTGTGGATAAAGGTTCTACGTTGGTTGTTTGACAAGTCTAATGGTAAGGTTTGGTCATTTAGATAATCATATATGTCTTTGTACCAAGGGGAAGTAGGACCAACAATCATACACACCATCGCAGAATCGAGGACATCATAGGTAGGGACCAACAACTATTCGACTAGAAACTTGAACTTAGCCATGTTGCTCAGAATATCCAATAAGGAACCCACGGTTGCCATATCATCTGTTGCCATGTTTTGAATACATGGTATTTGTTGAAAGGTAATGTCATCAAAGTACTACTTGAAATTGTCGGCCATATGCTTGTAGGGGGCAAGTTTCTCATCCTTAGTTTCATAATCATCATTTACTTGCTGGACTACTAGCTGAGAATCCCCATAAACATGTACACTCTTAATTTTACATTGGGTTGCCATTCTTAGTCCTGTCACTAAGGCTTCATATTTCGCTATGTTGCTGGTACAAGGGAAACAAATTTTGAATGATTTAGGAATAGTATCGCCTTGAGGTGTAACAAATAGTATGCCTTCTCCTGAACCATGATTAGTATGTGACCCGTCAAATTATAATTTCCATTTGGTTCTAGTGTCAACTTTGAAGATAAACTCGTCAGGAAAATCTAACACTAAAGGATGGTCTGCCTTCATGGGTGCATCCGCTAATTGATCTGCAATTACTTGTCCTTTTATAGCTTTCCTCTCTACATATTGGATGTCATATTCACTAAGTATCATCACCCATTTAGCCAATCGGCCTATTAATGTTGCTTTACTTAGGAGATATTTAAGGGGATCAATCTTTGCGACCAACATGGTTTGGTGGTTAAGCATATAGTGCTGAAGTTATTGAGTAGAAAAGACTACTGCAAGACAAGCACATTCTATGTCATTGTAATTTAATTCATATCCCACCAAGGTATGACTAATGTAGTACACTACCCTTTCATGACCTTGATCATCATTTTGTGCAAGAAGGGCTCCTAATGCTAACTGAGTTGCTAAAATGTATAGTATCAATAGTTTTCCATCTATAGGTGGCATTAAGATAGGTGGAGTGAGCAAATAATCCTTGATTTATTGGAAAGCTTCCTGAAATTTAGGTGTCCATACAAATGGTACTTCTTTCTTGAGCAAATGTTGGAATGGGTGTATTTTGTCTACTAGCTATACAATGAAGTGCCTGATAGACTGCAATTTTCCCTGTAGTGTTCTTAGTTGATGAATGCTGACTGGAGGAGGCATTTCTACAATAGATTTTACCTTCTTTGGATCTACTTCAATGCCTCTTCTAGAAATGATATACCCTAAAAGTTTCCCTGACTTCACTCCAAAGACACATTTCTTTGGATTTAGTCTGACGTTGTAATTTTCTAGCCTCTGGAATATCTTGTCTAGAACTTTCAAATGATCTACCCTTGTTACTGATTTAGCTATAATATCATCAACATAATCTTCCATGAGAGTACGTATGAAGTCATGGAAAATAGTCATCATTGCACATTGATACGTAGCTCCTGCATTCTTAAGCCCAAAAGGCATAACATTCCAATAGTATGTTCCCCATGGACATGTGAAAGTTGTCTTGTGTTGGTCTTCAGCTACGATTTTGATTTGGTTATACCCAGAGAAACCATCCATGAGGGATGGCATCTCGTATCCTGTTGTAAGGTCTACTATCATGTCAATGTTTGGCAAGGGGAAGTCATCCTTAGGACATGCCTTGTTGATATCCCTGGCTATAATGGTAGATGATGCAATATAAGGTCTGGATCTAGCCCAGGCATGTCAGCATATGACTTTGCAAAGTTTATTTGTCTCTGTCAAAGAGGCTGCAAAGTATATTACCCGAGGGTTTTCTTTTGTGTTTATGTTGACTTCAACAGACTCCTCTACTAACATCGGTGACCTTTCCTGAGAAATGAGGAGAATATTCAAACCTCCATCCTTGGGTGCCTCAAAGAGTTTTTCGCCCTCAGATACATCCTTTATTTTTACTATTTCTTCATCCAAAGGTGCCTTTTGGTTTTCACCTAGGAACTCGCCATTTTTCTCATTCTCATTGTTTTAATTTTTATTTTCATTTTTGCGACTAGAGGTGTAAATAGAATCCCCAAAATATGCTTTGTCATCCAAGTCTATGGTTAAATCATCTTTATGATCTGCTCTTGGTATGCCTTCTCGAAGTCCCATGAACTTAGCTATTGCTTCATCATTCTCAAATATTTCTAAGATGGGTGTACCTTGTTGATCCTAGTCGATAAGTTGGGGATATATGAGAGGTATTTCATCATCAGAGTTATCAAAGGTGGAAGCTAACAAGGTGAATATAGAGTGGTTGACATGGTCACAAAAGTTTTGGACTTAATCCTTCTTGTTCTTTTTACTATGGGTAGATGAATTCTGATGTGGGACTATTGTAACAACTAGGTCGTTAGAAGATGGTTCGTTAGGTGCCCAAGATGCAGGATTAAGGGTTTCCCAATAATAGTGCTTAAGCCATTCTTCTTTGGACAAGGGCTTCTTATTATGGGGGCTAGATGGATTTGGTACAGGTTTTATCATTTGGTCGAGTTCTCCAAATAGATTATCTAGGTTCATGGTGCTAGTAGAGGAAAGGGAATCCCATTCATAGTCGCTTGAGTTAGGGGATTCATCGTAAACTGGGGGAACTGGTTCGTGAGATATCTGGATCTCTTCATAAGCACTCACTTCCTCTTGAAATGGTGACGAAGTACTAGGAAATCCATTTCTAAGCAGTTGAAACCCTAGCCCTAGGCCTTTTGGTCATGGTGAGACAATGATTGGTTTCATCCTTCCATTTTGATGTAGTCCTAACCCACTATTTCTGTCATAGCCTTTACTTTGCATTATCTTAAAGCCTTTTCCATATTGATCCTTAGCTATTTGAATAGACGATGAGGGGTATTCATTGTCTTCTTGGTACAACCAGGAGGTAATGTCACCTTGGTCCACAATTTCTTCACTTAACTCTCCCCATTTGGTCAATGTCATTATAGGGGGAACATGGAATGTGACTACTGATTGCCTCCTATCTACCATGGGTAAGCCATATGCCTTAGGTGGAACTATCTGACTGACACAATAAGATGCCTTCACATAATATTCTCCACAACCGTTGTCTTGGATCTCAACCTTAGGAGTGGATGATGGTAGTTTTCATGAAATGGACTTGACAAGTATGATGGATCAATGTATAGGGATAAAGTGGATGATGAAGCTTCTTGATTAATCGACACCTATCATTGTGGAATTTCCCTTAGGCTTGTACAATATTGAAAAGGATCTGGATCATCATCAATCGTGACCTCGGTGCCATTATACAGGAATTTAAGACACTGGTGATATCTGGAAGGTACGGCTTTCATTGCATGTATCCAAGGGCTACCTAACAAGAGGTTGTATGGAAGGGTGAGATCCAAGACTTGGAAGTTGGTGTTCATAATTGTTGGGCCAATTCTAAAAGGGATTGTGACAACTCCTTTGGATGATCTTTCCTCATCATCATAAGCCTTGATGACTATACTCTTAGAGGTGTCTACACATGCTTCTGATAATCCTAACGCCTTAACCAATTTTAGGTTACATAGGTTCAAACCTACTCCTTCGACTACCAAGACTCATCTGACTTTGGTTTGATGGACTAGGACTTCAAGATGTAATGGGCCATTATGATCGGTCTTTTCTATTGAATAATCTTGTTGAGAAAATGTGGCATGATGGGAATTGGTTAAGTATCCTACCATTTCTTTGAAATGATTGACATCTAAGTTGGTAGGGATAGTCATGCTCCATAAGGATTTGTCAAGAATAGCTCGATGCTCAGGTGATAAAGTCAACAGTTACAAAATGGATATTTGTGCTAGGGTCTTGCTCAGTTGATCAAGAAGATTGTACTTAGACTTGGAAGACTGTGTAGGTGGCTCAGAAGGAGGACCTAGAAGAGTTATTTTAGTTCTACATGTATTTACAACACATTCATGATGCTTCTTGATGGTGATGGTATGGAAATTTTTATTTGTATCTTGGAGGTGATTTATGATTGTACCTTTTCCATAGTCATACTTGGTATTTGCATAATTGGTCGATGTGGCATTCTTAGTTCCCGAAATGGATGCCTTTCCTTGCATATGGTCATGTAATGGGTCCATGAAGACCTTATGATCACTGTTCTTGGTATGTTTTTTCCCATTAACCTCTATGGTTCCATCTTCAACAAAGTCTTGTATGATGTTTTTCAGTTGTCGACATTGTTGTAGGTTGTGTCCTTTTGTTCGATGGTATTCACAATAGGTGTTATCATCCCACCATGAAGGTTTAAACTATCCAGGATCATACTGTCTTGGTTCCAATGGTTTTAGGAGATCATGTTTAATCAGCTCTTTGAAAATTGTCTCGATTAGTTGCCCCAAAGGGGTAAATTCACATTTAGGAAATCTCCTTTGTGGTCGTTGTTGTGAATTTTGGACAAAATTTGCTGATTGATCTAGATTACTCGTCATGTCTTGATTGGGTTTGTAACCTCTAAGCGTGATGAATAGTCCTACATGTATGGTTTTAGCATCCACAATACCGTCATTGGTAACATTTTTGTTTCTAGACCAGAACTTGTTTCTATCGTTGGGTGCATTTTGATGTTGAACCATTGGGTTTCTGCCTGGTACTTTAATTTCTCCTTTGTCAATAAGGCATTTTTCAAGGATGATGCCATTTTGTACCAATTCTAGGAATGAAGTGCAACAATGTACCCTTAAGTCACCTCTCAGTTTTGGATTTATATTTTCAAGGAATATCATGACTTTTTATTTTTCTGGTATTTCAACTAGACATCTACTAGGTAAACTTCTCCATCTCTGGAAGAAAGTGGTGAAAGTTTCACCTTCTTCTTGTGTTGTGTGACACAAGTTAGCTATGGTTATTTAATTATCTATATTGAAGGCAAAGTGTTTGAAAAAATTCTTAGCTAATTCACCCCAGGATTGTATGCCATATGGTGATTTAGAGAACAATTCCAGTGCTATCCCGACAAGGGTTCACGAAAACAGTCTCATCAAGTATGTGGGGTCATATGATATGTCCATGCATGTTGCAGAGAATTCTCTAATGTGTTCTAAAGGATTCCTCCTCCCATTATACTTAGGAAAATTTGGTATAATATATCCGTGTGGGAAGGGTGTCATGTATAGCATTTTGTCAAAAGGACATGGGCATAGATCTTGCACTGAGATAGTTTGTTTGCCTGACATAGACATGTTTTCCATCTATTGTTGAAGCATTTGCATTTGATTTTAGAGAACATCTATTTGTGTCAAGGACATGTTGTTTGCATTGTTAGGATCAATATAGGTGTTTTGAAATGCTATGTTCTGTGACGGATTGTGATTTGGCGAGGATATATATCCTGTTTGAATGTTCTAATTTGGTGTAGGAATATTTCCTGTCTGAATGTTCTGATTTGGTATAGGAATTTTTCCTATCTGAATGTTCTGATTTGGTATAGGAATATTCATGCCAACTTTGGATCTCTTACCAATAGTGTTTGTGCCAAAGGGGTTTGATGAAGTTGATCCCACAATAAATTGTAAACCTTGTGTTACGTTGAAATGGATTGTGCTTACAATTGACTATGTTTGTGTAGGTATGCCAGTTGGTATCACTGTGGTAAATTGAGGAATAGAAACACTTGACATTATGGTTTGCGTTGGTTGAGTAAACGGTGTTTTCAAAGTATGAATATCAAATCCTGGTGGTAGTGTGGCACCTTCTACTAGAAAATTTGCTAGATATTGTTGGGGATCATTTTCCAAACACTCATCCATAAAGGATGCAAACTCAAGATCTTGTACGGTGGTGTCTATGTCTTCAACATAAATTTGTCCATGTGTGTCTCTAGTGACGTGTTTTTCAAGAAAAGTTTTGTGTGGTCTTTCTTTTCTCGATGGTTGATTTCTGAAAGGATTGACAAATTCATTAAGGTTTGACATTGCTTTCTATTTCATTTTAGACCTTGTTTCAACCATGAAAAGTTTCTCAAAATGGGGTAATGCAAACTATGTCTAAAAACCTGTATGTCCTATTTCTATATTTTTTGGATTTTTTGAATATAAAGAATATTGCTAAAGATTTCTAAAATGACATATACTAAGATGGCGTATGCTAGGATGGACAATATGAAAAGTTTTGAGTAGACTATGATGTTAAATGATTCTAAGATGGGTAAACCTACTGCCTATGGAATAAATCCAAGCAATGATCTAACTTTACCAAGGAACCTGATTGTAGGACAAAAACAACTAGCAAGGCGAATTTCCCAAACTAGACTGTTGAGATGGAAAGATTCACTAATAGGATAATAGTGACTAGGTTCAATGATAATGACAAATCGGAGCATGAACGTATCAAATGATGCGGAAAGTTATTTTATTCTATGATATGCAACTTCCTAGGAAGTGTCTAAATGTTTGCAACTTAAGATGACTATGACTAGGATGTATATGACACCTAATAATGCAAGGTTTTTGAACAATTTTTTTCCAGTTTCTATCCAAGGTTGATCTTAAAAAATAGAAGTGAAAAAGATAGTTTTTTTTCGGACTGAGTTTGTAGTTTTCAAATTTCTCTATTGATAGTCAATTGCGGTTCACTTTTCAGATCCATTGATATTTTTGATAGATACGGTTCAGGTTATAGATGCGGTGAATTGACCAAACTAGGTTTCAAATGTTGACAGGCAATTGTGACTTTCTGATAGATGCAACTTGTTTTATGGAAGATGTGACTCATGAAGTAGATGCGACTAGGAAATATGAACTCTGTGAAACTAAACCTGTTGAAAGACACTTGCGGTTTTTCATTTGACAGTTGCGGCTCACAGATACACATGCTGCTCGAAATATGATAGTTGCGGCTCAGAGACTAGACTCTGTGAAACTAACTTTTGTTGACAGACACATGTGGCATTTAGTTGAATAGTTGCAACTTTCTAAGACACATGCGGTTTGAAATATGAAAATTCTGACTCTATTTGATAGTTGTGGTTTTCTGAAGATAATGTTATGACTGACTCAGTTTAATGATCAAGTTTTTGATGAATACAACAAAAAACAATCACAGAATACAATGTGTTTTTAGTTTGATGTGTTAAATATGTTAAAACCAGAAGACAATTGCAACCTAGGTTGTGTTGGACAATATTTACTGAGTTCTTACTTGGATAAATCCAGCTACACATATTCAAGGTAGATGAATAGTAGCTTGACCCCACTAGCTCCCCTCCACAACACTCACTTATATGGGGCAGCCAAGCGACTGCACCCATGAAACTCCCATGGCATACATCTCATCCCAACACATGAACCGTAAGAATGTAAGACAGCTTCATAGGTCTGAACCTATTGCACCAACAAATAGATAGGATTTTGGAAAAACTACAACATGGTTTTTAGTAAGAGCATTCCATTAAAGGGGCACCATCCAGTACAACGAGAGACCATTTCTGCCCTTCTCATTAGAATAGTGAGCGTGATTTATGGGGTTTCCCCCAAAAATCCACATTTATATACCGGCTAGAAGTCGCTTGGCATCTAGCGTGCTACCAATCTAAGTCGTCTTAGGGTGAGTACTTTTTCCTACCAAGACAAGCCCAAGTTCTAGAGTCAGTAACCATTTCTCTTACACCAAGGATCACATGAATGCGTAGAGGATACTTTGATATACCGAATCGTAAAGGTTTACAGAACGTGCTTTCACACCAGACAAAGCAAACACTGGTTCCTTTTAACCCAAATGCCAAATTTTCATCTACTAAACATAAAATTTTTTTAAAAAAAAGAAACAAATTCAATGTCTTCACAAAAGGTTCTGCATGCAACTGATTAGTAGGTTATTTGTGTCTTCGGCTTTCGTCCTGCAAAAAAGAAGATGTTTTGGTTATTTTCAAAGTCTTCTACACTTCGTCCTGCAAAAATAATGTTATCCTCCTAAAAGCAATTGCAAAAAAAACATTAGCGAAAAACAACATCAAAACAAAAAAAAAGAAAAATCAAAAAACATGAAAATACGGAAGTTAAAAAAAGTGATTTTTTTTACCAGGCAGATGCATCGTGATGTTGATAGTCGGATGCGGTACAAAATGTCATAGATGTTGCGTCGTGATGTTGACAATTGGATGTGGTGCGGAATGTCACAAATGCGGCTCATGTTGTTAGATGCATCGTGGGATGTGTCATATGTGGTTCACAAGATCAAATGCATCATTTTTTCAATCAGATGCGGTTTGTCATACGATACCTACAAAATAAAAATTGGAAAGATGAAAAAGAGTCACGAAGTTTGAAGCGTGATTCATGTTGGGTTCACCAAATGTAACGTAGATAAAATGGATTACTACATAGAAAGATAGTTAAATCTAATCTAACAAGAATAAATCTAAATCAAACAACTAAGAACAAATTAAATGAACTAAAACAATAAAAATGATAATGAAGCAATCTCACTGAATATCAATCCATCTCTTTGAATTATCTTGATTGTCCTTCTCCATTTTTCTGTATCGGTATTCTTGCCCTCATATTTTATGTATGTATGCAAGCATAGCCTGGATGTATTGTCTATGCAAAATATCGAAGATTATATGTTCTTCTAAAAATTATATAGATTTCGGGGGGAGGAATAATGACAATGGCAAGTCAATTTATAGAAATTGGGTTTTTGAATGATCGACTTAGATTCAAAAGAGAAATCAATGATTGAGATTGATGAATGCCATGCGATGTGAGTTATGTGTCAATCAGAACGTGAGTTGGGAAATTCTGCAAGATAAATATTAAATTAGAATAATAATTTAATCTAGTGTTAAGACTGTTTGAAAATATAAAGAACAAGAGTTCAAGATTAAATAAATGATTTAATCTTCAATTGAAAGTCTTCGAAAATAGAAGAATTAGACTTTGAATGAAAAATATAAAGTTAGAACTTGAAGAATAATCTGTTTGAATGCACACATGAATTAATTAATTAAATAAAGATATTTAATTAATAAATATGTTCATGCATATGAGTTAGAACTAGTTAACTGACTAGTTGTGACAGAGAGTCCCTTCATAGAGATGATCAGATATCGAATCCAGAGATAACTGGCAGATTTAAATAGATCTCGAGTTAGATGGTGAGTGAATAATTAGATAACTGGATGATAGAAGAATGTGATAAAAAAAATTAAATGTTAATTTAATTTAACATTCGAAATTGAAACATTTAATTAAATAAATAATAATAATTTATTTAATTGACATTTGAAAATATTAATTGAATAATTAACTAAGGAATATTTAATTATAGTTGAAATATGATAAATGGGTTAATTAAATAATAAATTATTTAATTAAGAAAGAGAATTAATTAGTTAGTGACATAATTAAATAAATATGATTTATTTAATTAATCAAGTTGAATAAAGTCATAATGAATTAATTAAATAATTAAAAGGTTATTTAATTAATAGAGGAAAGATGTGTTTAGAAAGTAATTAAATAATAAGCATTATTTAATCATGACCATGGATATTAGAAAATTATGTTGAAAGTGGTACTTGCAGGCCTAGACCAATTTTCGGTGTCTACAGAGAGAAGATAATGTTTTGCAAAATTGTAATGTTACTCAGAAACTTGCAAATTTGTCATGAAATATTGTCATAATTTTGTAAAGGGTGCTTCTAGAAGTCACAGGAGAAAGTAGGCTACATACTTGACATGGGTTTTTATAGAGGATTCAATTGGTATGGTGTGCATGATCAGAGGAGGTGGAATGTGCTGAGAAATGATCTATTCATGCCTTGGTTCGTTCTAGGGTTTTGCAGTTAAACCTTATGTGTTATAGTCATGGCGCAAGTTAGGTTTTATATCTTGAATTTTATTGGAGATATAAGGTAGTAGGTCACTTGAGTGACAACTTAAACTATCTATGACATTGGGGTGACTAACCCTGTTTACCTAGAGCTATTGGTTGGTAGTTTGTGTGCATCGTGACAATCCTTCACATCATTGTTTGTTTTTATCGTGATCATGTATAAAATATGATGTGTGATGTGCCCCTGAAGATGATCAATGGTGAAGGTTGGAACATGGATATTAAATGGCTATTGCTCATGTTCTTCATATCATAGATTAAAGTCTATAAAAACTAATCCTTTGTGCAATATACAATAAATTTTGATCAATGAATGTGATCAAACTGGTAAAATTGAATGGATTCTCGCTATCCTGTGACATGTGTGGTGGGTCCTTGTCTTGCCCTTGTGAGATTATGGGCAAGTGATAAGTGTATAGTGGGATTGAAATAATACAATAGGAGACTATAGTGGAAGGTAACATCAACAAGAACATGTGGTAAGTTATGATTGCATCACAAAATTCCTTCACAACATTGTTGTGAAGCAAAGAGGAGTTAAGCTATGTGTGATATGTGAAGTAAGTGGAGTATGACATCAACTAGGATAGATGGCAACATCCCACTGTCCTGCAGAATATTTTGTGGGTCCCTGATTAGTCCTACAAGAATGTGGGCAAGTGATGTGTGTGGGCCCTAAGAGACAATTAGCAGAATTTGATTACATCACAATGTTTCTTTGCATCATGATTCACATTCTTCATGCACTATGTAAACTAGTGATATGTAATGAAAGGAAATGGTGTGTCCTTAGTTTTGTAACTACAATGACTATCCAATGGTAGATATTGTGAGGAGAAGATTGGATGATGATCGCAAGACCACTTCACATCAAGGAAATGAAGTTCGATGCCCTAGGAAAAAATGTGATATGTGATGGAGATCAAATGGTGTCAATCAAATGGATCTTAATCACATGATTGTATTTTAAATATGGAAGATTAAATGTGGAACCATGGATTATGGTGTGAAGACTATAGATGAATGCCTAAATTTAAAGATGAAGGTTTCAACTATAAATCAACACTATGAACATATTTAATTGGTCCAGCTACTCCAATGACCAATTTGATTGGTGATTTGATTATAGAGTAGTAGGAAATACTGTAAAAGTGATCAAGATCAAAATCAGATCTAGTATACATAGATATAGCATTAAATGTATATTAGGTTTAGGGTTTTGCAAGTTGATATATGTAGTGAATTCAAAAAATCATAATAGATGGTGTGTGGCTTGAGGAATTAATACCTTACCGACTAAGTCATGAGAAGATAAACAATCAAAATTTGACAAAGTGTTGATGCATGTTGCAGTGTATGTGTGAGCTCTTGAGGTGGACAAAGAATGCACTAATAGAAAAAGGTGTAGAGTAGTGTATTGTGAACTCCTGAGGCAGACAAATAATGCACTAATAGAAAAGGGAAAGGTGTACAAAAGTGTGTGTGAGTGAATGAGTAGAACCTAAAAAAAATTAGAGATCTTTATCAGGGTTAACATTCAAGGTGCATAATAGATAGAGGTGTTGGGTAGAGAATTATGTTGTAAATAGGGTTACAACATTGAGTAGTGTTCAATAGAACAAATTGTATTACTTTTTATTGTAAATATGCCATTAGATATCTGGGTAGGTGCTCAATGTAGGGAGTTGGTGCTTCCTTGGAGTGGGTGCTCCTAAAACTAGGGGATTGGTGTCTCTTAGGGTTGGTTCCCTTAAACAAAATTGTAATTAGAAATTTGAATTGTGAGGCTAGATTAGGATAGTAGATCCTAGTAGCTATTCTCAGCATGGTTTTTCCCATCTTAAGTTTTCCACATATATCTTGTGTTATCTATAATTGAGTGTGTGTGTGTGTGTTCTTATTTCTTTGCTTGGTTAGTTTATCTAGATAGTGTGTTAAGGGGTAATTTTTTTATGATCTATTGATTCACCCCCCCTCTCAATAGATTTTTGTGTTCCAACAATGTATGACATCATGATAGCCATCTCCTAAATAAAGATCACCCATAGTCCATATATACTCAACTACAACTCCAACAACTCTAAAGCATAAAGTAAAACCACTATCTTCAAACCAAGAAGATAAACCGCCACCTATAATTAAGAATCAATATAACCCCAAAAATAATACATTTAGATAAAAACCATGTCATACAAAGAATAAAAATACAAGAAACTTACATGATACCATGATCACCACCCAATATACCTTCATTAACAACCTTGTCATTCCAAATATCTAATCATACAAGGAACCATCATGACACCATGATCAACACCCAATCAAGTCTCATATTTTTGTACCATATAGTCAACAAATTTATATCCCACAACATAATTATTTTAGGTAGCACCATCTCTTTTCTTCATAGTGAGAACACAAAAATGAGCTAGGTGACTGAAATAGGTCAACCAATTAGAGTCTCCATCCATATTAAAATATCTATGGGTATAAATGACCCATATCTAAGTTATCAATTAAACTTATAAGTATAGACAACCTACAAAATTACACAAATCATAGCTCTTATGATGTAATATATGAATTCAATATCATATTGATAAAAATATCAAAACATAGACAACTAGAGATAAACGTGTAATTTTTTTCAAAAATCAAAACAACAAGTCTCCTCTAGATTTAATTTGTTGCAAATTCCCAAAGTACCACACTCAAACAAACCAAGAAATGGATCAAACATTAATGTAAGGAATTAAATCACATTTTAATATCTCTAAACCTAATCCATTGTGAAATTGTTAAAAAATACCCTTTATCACCTATAAGAATTCCAAATTTTTACATTATGGACACAAGATATGACCTATTAAATCAATGATATAAAAATTTCTTCCAACTAGTATTTTATGATTGAAAATAAAAAATATAGAAAAAAATTGATATCATAGCATATAGTACTCAAAAAGATATTTCCATAGACTATAAAAATACAAGAATATGATGTATCTTGGCTAAAATTTATGGATCCAATAAAAAATACCTCAAGAAAATAAAAAAGGACTATTGGTGGCTACTGGGTGGTTAGCAAGAGGTCCTTCAGTTGCCTCACTAGTTGAGTAGTGAATAGGTTGTAGGATTAGGTGATGTAGGGCTAGCTTAGTTGATGGTGGGGTAGTGAACTAGTTGTAGGTGTGGTGGAGGTGGGTAGAACAGGTCTTGAACACTAGCTATAGTTCTATCTATTTGGTAGTGGGTGGGGATTTTAGGACCCACACGATTGGCCCACTTATGACCTTGGGATTCAACCCTTTCAAAATAGTTTTCTTACTTTATTTTTTTCATACTCTACTAACACTAATGGTAGATATTCTACATATATTTATAGATGTATATTTTAATATCTATCAACTATAATATTGATATAGATGATACACTAATATAGATTATACATGATTAGATGGATTTTTTGTTGGACCATTTTCTTACATCTGCCAAAAATAGCCTATTTATTTTGTAAATATAGTCAAATTTTATATGGATCCATAAGGTGAGGTAGGTTTATATCTAGGAGGTCTATAGAAAAATATCACCCCTAAAACCCTCATATAAAGAGCCCAAATAGAAAAGCTACTTGCTGATTCCTCATCAAACCCCATATTTGTACCTACACAAGTATGCAAATACAAGTGTAACCATGAAAATTCTATTATTTTTTTAACAATTCCATGGATTCAACTATGCTCAATAATATACTCATACGAAGGGTTGACAACTAGGAATATGTTTCCTTCTCCAACGAGATAACCAAGCTTTGATACTAAATAAAATAAAATTTATAACCATACTAAACTATTTCCACATATCCCTAATAGAAAAAATATTAAAATAAGTATTTTAAATCCACAATATAAAATAATAGAAAAATAAACCATCAAGATGACACAAGATGTACTATGGAAAAACACTCAAAGGGAAAACCCCATGTTTCAAAAGTACTTATAGACTCAATGTATTATCTCATAAAAAATATTACAATATATTTATGGATTCTCCATGCAATAATTCTAAAACAATAAGTTCCCTAATCATAATACATGCAAATAAGAAAATGAGAATCATATAACCACACATTCTAATTCATGATTTCTATCCTCACATATGCAACCTACAAGTGATTCTTAATTATCATTAGCCAACAAGCCAAAAGTTATGACAATCAACCTCAACAACTACTCATGTTCTTACTTGTATAAAAATAATTTTTCACAAATCAATTATGATGTATTACATAAATCATGTACCTCTAAACCATGTGCTTATTAACATGGTATCAAATAAACAATATGCCTCTAAACAATGAGATTAAAAAACCTTGTCCCCTTAATTTATTTTTTATTACTAAGTTTTCCCAATATTATTAATTTTCCTAATGTACAACCCACGTTAAATATGTATCCAATATGTAAGTGGCCCCAAGAATGTCCAACTTGTGTGATGCACGTATCCCTAGATTCCCTAGGTACACCATAAATTAAATATTTTATTTTTACATTATAATAATTATGCAAGGTGTACAACACACCTTTCCTAATATATGTGTCTATGATAAAGGTAAGATTAACCATGGTTACTTTGAATGAGTAACAAGAATTACTATCAATTTCTACAATATTGGGATCAAAGAAAAAATTGATTCCCTTGTTAATTATCCAATATACTGAGAGAGGGGGTGAATCATTATATTCTTAAAATTATTGAACAAATACCATTTAATCAATCCAAAACATATGATAGTTATGATAAGCAGAATGATCAACAAAACATAAAACACAAAGCACAAGAGACACCAAATTTTTTTATGTGGAAAACCCAGAATGGGAAAAACCACGGTGAGGATTAAATACCAATATAGTATAACCAGTTATAAGATATTACAAAAGGGTGGCTCACTACGAGGACTCACTGTCCAAAAATGGGAGGCTCACTGCCTATAGAAATGAAGTAACAAAATGGCTAACCACCAGAATTGTACTGATGAAAGTACACCTCAAGTGTAGATTTAGTTCCTTTGTAGTTCAAGAAAATTTGCATGCTAGCAGATCACACTCCACCCTTTTTGCTTCCACATATAATCTGCTAGTATTTTCTCAACAACACACACACTCCTATCTTCAAAAAAATCTTGTATATATATCTAGTTGTCCAAAGATAACAATCAGGTCGACTTGACAAATATTCTCAAAAATAATTCAAATGTGTGACATGCTACAACTTGTCAGTATGTATTACATAAACAAAATTTAATCCATTACATCTTTATTTGCTTGATAGGTCGGCTAGCAATAGACCTAATAGAAAAAATATAATCGATAAAATGATACCAGTGATAACCACGAGCAACTGTACACACGAGTTCCTATCCATGTATGCATTTATCAATCATAGACCATTTCCCAAAAACTAAAGTAGTAGTTATTAACCAGAGGGGATTATAGAGAAAAATACCGGAGGCTGATCCTACATTACCGGTACAAAATACTGGATTAATGTGACTTTGAGTCTTGCAGTTGCAACTCATATATCATGGTGACATCAATGACAACAAAACTGTTAGCAAGGGATATGATCTTCTTCATTCTTCCAACAATCTCCCCCTTTGTCATTGATGGAAACATGTTCCAAAAATAATTTGCATACATCTTATGTATAGAATATACTCTATTTCTTATTCCTCTTCCCCCCCTTTGAAATCAAGGACAAAGGTCGAACAAAAACATGAAAGATATGTACACAAGGTCCAGAATGTACAAACACATAGAATCAAACTTTTGAAATCCCCCTGAGGAGTTATCTCAAGTAATATAAAAATAGAAAAAAATTACCCAAAGGAGGGAGAACTTTGCAGTTCTTGAAGAATGCCTTGCCAGGCTACTTTTCCATTCTCCCAACTCTGCTTTGCAAATACAATTTTTTTTTTCAAAGATTAAGCAATGAAATTTTCTTCAGCTTCATCTAGAGTGTCTGGAGTCAGATTGATCTTATCCAAGTTTTCAGCATTATCCAAAGCATTGGCTACCAGAGCATACTCCATCCTTACATTATCACCAAGAAAGCCAAATTTTCTAATTATCTCTTCCTTCTACTTCTGTAACATAAATAAATTTTCTCTGTGCGCATAAATAACATTCCAAGATGATCTATCTCTTTCCATTGATACATTATAGGTGTTGGTGACAACTTTCAACTGGGACTCAATGGATTCCATGAGATCTTTTATGCTTTAAGTGGCATCAGGACACCTTATACAATATGAAAACACAAAATTAGCTTCAGATTCACAAGCCTTCACAACTTCAAGGCTCTTCTCTACATTGATATGTGCCAAGGCACATTTTTCATGAAGAATTAGAAACTTTTTCTCATTTAGCTTCTCTTTTGCATCCTGATTTGTTTTCTCAATAAGACCTATGGCATGCTCCTTCAAGGATTCCAATAGAAGCTTCAAGTTCTCAACCAGAGAGAGATATGTATCTACAAATGTATCTGGTGTAACATCATGTAGGGCCTTAATGGCGTCTTCAATGAGCTCAGTCCCCTTCTGATGCATTTCTAAGATTTCTCTCCTACTGGATGCATGAAATACATCGCCTAATACCAATTTATGTACCAGAGAAATCATGTTCATATTTGCATAACCTTGATTCATTGGAAGTTGCAAGAGTTCTAGACGAATTGTTGGTTGGAATCTAATATTCTTAGACAACAGTCCCTTCAAGACATTGTCACCGGAGGAAGATTCTCTAGTGGACTTTTGTGATTCTACAACTTGCTGGAATACTTTTTCATTCTTTCCAATAGTTTCATCTGATTCCTTATTTTTGTTTTCTTCTTCTTCCTCTGCTTTTTCTTCCTCTACATTTTCTTCCTCTGCATTTTCTTCCTCCACATTCTCTTCTTCTACATTCTTTTCTTCCATCTCCTTTTCTTGTAATTTTTCTTCTACCTTTTCTTCTTCAATTTTCTGTTCTTCTTTTTCTTCTTCCCTCTTCTCTTCTTCTTCCTTATCTCTATCTTCTTCTTCGGGGTGTACCAGAGGGGTATAAACATGAACTTCTGCTTCAACATTTTCTTCAACATGTTTTTCATCTTCTGGATTCTCATTAGCAACATTGATCTCTGGTAGAGCATCTGTACTACCTATTTCTTGAGGGATATTGGTGTCATTCACTTCCAGAGGTATATTATCATCAACAACATTGGAAGGAGGTTCTTCCACAACTTCTGTAGAAGTTTATTTTCTAGGTTCAGATGTCAAACCAGATGCACCAATAATGCCATACCTTTCCACATTATCCTTGATAGTATTTATTGTTTCGATCCTTATTCCTTTAATTTCTTTCTCATCTTTTGTCATCAGAGTATTAACTCTTCTTTTCCACTTGAAAATTTTAGCACAAATCTTCTTCAAAGATTCTAAATTATCCAGAGATAGAGAGGATGCAATTTCTTTGTATGCTTTATTTCTTATTTTCTCTTCTAGCTCAACCACCTCTGCTCTTCTTTTCATCAATATTTCCCACAAATTTTCAGGAACATCACACCTAATGTTGTCCCATTTAGCTTCCAAAATAATGACATATTTTATGATGGCTAGAATTATTGTTTCTTTATCCTCTTATCCTACTAAACCATACACTTCCACTGTAGACTTCACCATATTATCTTGATTCACCATATTATTCACCAAACCATCTAGTTTGAGAGGGGAACCGAGTCTTACCAGAGAGGCATTTTGTTCTTCCTAGTCCAATGAAACTTCTTCTATAACTTTTTCCTTCTTTGCATCATTAACATTTTGTTCATCAACATCGTCTGAAGATGACACAGTGAAATTTCCTCAAGCCAACACTGGTTTCTTGTGATGCACCTTCACTAAAGGAAGCACTTTCCCTTCTCTTTCTTGTCAATTTTTCAAATGGATCTTCTTCATCTTCCTCCTGATCATCAGTAACACTCATATTCTTCTCCCTATTAGCCTTTTCTTTTCTTCATTTGATAGGGGCTACCGAAGGAACACCTTTTCTTTTTCTGGATCTGGTAGTAGGTCCAGAAGAGGTCAAGCCTTTGCCTTTATCAGTAGTGTTGGGTACAATATTCATTGTAGCTAGTCTAGAAGCTGGTATGGAATGAGGGGTCCTATCAGATCTCCTTACACTGGGTAGTTCTTTAGACTTCTATCCTTTAATGACTCTTCTTAGAGCTATTTCTTCAGCTATGAAACCAGACTTCTTGAGCATTTCCATTACATTTCTCTTCCTTGTAGCTTTGTTGAGTTCCAAATGGACTTCAAGGGATTTCTCTACATATGTTCCAATCTATGGTTCATTTGGATCTTTTGGAATCTTTAATAAGAGTTGCACATAACCTTCAACAATATTTTTTGAGACCTCATAACCTAGAGGTTGAATCCAGATGGTCTGAAGTTCAACTGCTTCTATCATACACTCATCAGAAGATACATGAAATATGATCTCATTTTTATATTTTTTGAATATCTTCCTCAGAATTCTGTCTCATTCATATTTTTCCTAAACATAGGAAACTAATTTTTTCAAGGAATTTGTTGCATTGTTCACATCACCCAAACTATGCATGTGATCAAAACATTGATGTACCACTGACCGAGATGGGTCCCAATACACTATTTCAGATTTTCCTGGAAGCATTTTGAGAAAATAAAATAACATACACACAATTAGAGAACCAAACTTAAACAGGTACTTCTTCTCTTTTGACATTTTGAGATTATTAAGAAAATTTTGTTGGAGGAGCTCACATAGGTCATAATTTTCACCATTTAGAGTGATATCATAACCAGTATAAATAGTTGTGGCACCCACAAAATTCTCTCTATTGGTGAAGTAGATTTTGTGGCCAATCATTATGAATGCATACTTCATGGCTGGATTAGTGATAGGTTTTGTCGCAAGATCCCTCTTGTCATAGTTTGCATTGGTGAGATTCATTACCATTTCATTTTTCACTGCTTTAAGCATAGGTACTGGTCTAGTGTCACAGAGTCTGGTGATGGATTTGATTGCTTCCTTGGTAATCAAGTGTGGTTCATGAGTCCATAAGAACTGATCATGCATTCTTTTGAGAGCCAGTTTTACATATTGATCATCTACTATAGAACATAAAGTTGGAAATTTGTTCCAACAGTCCAAATTCTTCATCAGCAGATTCAAGTACTCAAGTTTTACCAAGAAATCATCTCCCGTGATTTCATTTAGCCACATGTAAATCAATTTCATATGATTGGATTCCTCTATCTTAACCCTAATGTACATCCTTGTATCTTCAGTCAGCATGACACCATGAGGAACCAAAGAGAAAGCGCCCATAGGGTCATCCTCAAAAACTTTCATCGAGTATTTCCTATAGGAGGGCCTAGGTCTTTCTGTTGTTTGTATGACTATAAGAGTTTCCATTTTCTATATGCTGAGATTTTAAAGGATTCACGAAAGGAATTTTCTTAAGCTCACAGCAACACATAATCAAAAAATACCTTTTTCTTCGCAAATAGTCAAAACTAGGGTTTGCACTAGTTGCACCTAAATTCACTCCAAATTTCTCCAAGTTCCCTTCACCTCTTTTGAATGCATAAATGATTGAAATTAATTTATGATTTCGCTTTATAGATTAATGTGATTCCCTAATTCACATTTAATGCTCTTGGAATTTGAAACATTTCCAAATTTCCTTAACTGCATTGAAAAACCCCTAATATGCTCCGCAAATAAGCATACAAGCCTATTTTGTTCTGGTTTCTTTTTCAAAGCCTCTGCACACTTATTTCTTATGACCTTTCTCTGTGCCAAGGGCTGACACGCTTGAAATTAGGGGGTTTAAGATTTTTTTTGCTAAATCTCCCCTTAACACCATGCTAGGTCTAATTCTCAGAGTAATCATCTGCACCGGATGAGGGTACAAATGCATTAGTAGTCCCCAACTCTTCTTTCTTTATCCATATCTAACTCATTTCCTGCTTAACTTCTTTTTCAACCTTATTTACAAGTTCATTCTTCTTTATCAGAGCATATTGTTTTCCCCTTTTACTTCTACATACCTTTGAAATATGTCCTGGTTTGTTATGATTATAACAAATAATATTTCTTTGACTTGATTGACTTACATTAAACCTTGTTTTGCACTGATTCGATTTATGCCCATATGTGTTGCATGTATGGAAATATCCAACAAAGGATTGATTCATTCTTCCTCCATTAAACTATTTCATCATCTGAGTTTTGTATTCACTAGCCCTATGTCCAAACTTATTACAGGCATAACATTGTCCAGGGAAAGAACCAGAGAACTAATTCATCCTACTTCTACATTCAATTGCCTTATGCCCAAACTTGTTGCAAAAAAAACAAGTTCCATTGAAAGATGGGTAAGTTTGTGCATTTGGCTATCTAACAGGTGGTTTCCTTCTTGGATTTCTTTTCTGCTTCCCTTTATCTTGAGTATTTTGATCATTTACTGCTTTAGAGATTTCACCTATTTCTAATCCCAATCCTCCTTTGTCTTTAGAGGGTTTATGTTCTGCAATCAGTTCATCAAGACTAGTGGAGCTTGTCTTGAAACTATCCTCACAAAATTTTTCCTTTTCCAGTTCTGCTATCAGATTCACTACTTCTTGTTCAAGCCAAAACATTCATCAAACTTGTTCTTTATTTATGTATTCAAGAACTCTTCAATCCTCTTCTTTTCTTCCACTTGTAGCTTCAGTCCGGTAATATCTTCATTTTCTTGTTTCAATTGGTCACTAACTTCTCTATGTCTCTCTTTGAATTTCTTTAATTGTTCCTTCAATTTCTAGACACATTCATTTGCTTCATCAGGATTCTCTTTCAGATCTTTATTCTCATTTTCAGCTTTGTCAAGATCATCAAGGGAAGTCTAGAGTTCTACATTATCATCCATTTGTTCAATCACCAAGATCTCCCTCAATTTGTTAGAATTCTCCAGAGGAACCAAGCTATGATACCAATTGTTAAATATCCAATATACTAAGAGGGGGGGTGAATCAGTATATTCTTAAACTTATTTAATAAATACCATCAAATCAATCCAAAACATATGATAGTTATGATAAGAAGAATCATCAACAGAACATAAAACACAAAGCACAAGAGACACCAATTATTTTTACATGGAAAACTTAGAATGGGAAAAACCATGGTGAGGATTAACTCACAATATAGTATAACCGGTTATAAGATATTACAAAAGGGTGTCTCACTGCCAGGACTCACTGTCCAAAAATGGGAGGCTCACTTCCTACAGAAATGAAGTAAGAAAATGGGTAACCTCCAAAATTGAACTAATGAAAGTACACCTCAAGTGCAGATTCAGTTCTTTTGTAGTTCAAGAAAATTCGCATGCTAGTAGATCACACTCTTCCCTTTTTGCTTCCACATATAATCTTCTAGTATTCGCTCAACAACACACACACTCCTATCTTCCAAAACATCTTGTATATACATCTGATTGTCCAAAGATAATGACCAGGTCAGCTTGAAAAATCTTCTCAACAATAATTCAAATGTGTGGCAAGCTATAGTGTGTCGGCATGGATTACATAAACAAATTTTAATCCATTACATCTTTATCCACTTGATAGGTCGACTAGGTCGACTAGCAATAGACCTAATAGCAAAAGCATAATCAACAAAATGATACCGGTGATAACCATGAGCAACTGTACACACAAGTTCCTGTCCATGTATGCATTTATCAATCACAGACCATTTCCCAAAAATTGAAGTAGTAGTTATTAACTGGAGGGGATTCTAGAGAAAAATATCGAAGGTTGATCCTATATTATCCGTTCAAAATACTAGATTAATGTGACTTTGAGTCTTGCAGTTGCAACTCATATATCATGGTGACATCAATGAAAACAAAACTGTTAGCAAGGGATATGATCTTCTTCATTCTTCCAACATCCCTACATTAAATTTAATAACAAAAAAATAAATTTTGGCCATTGAATTAGCTCAACTTAAATCCATATTTGAGATAAAAATAATTCATAAAAAAAATTCTTTAAAATTATTCTTCAAGAACCTAATACCTTGGAAATAGAGATGAACACTTATAGCACTACCAAAAATCAACTCAATATCATTACCTATTACTTCTTCCATATGAGGAAGGTAGTCCTTAGGCTATCCACTAGTCTATTTTCTTTTTTCATCAAACTAAGAGTGATCCACTAATAATTATCAACTCATGTTCATGACATTTGTGATTTATAAAAAATAATGGTGAGTGATATTTGGAGTACATATTATTATGAAGTCAATGTGAAGGAAAAATATAAATGTGATACTTAATTTCACCTTTTAATCTCATCCTTTATCTATTAGTCTCTCTCTCATCCATTTATTCTATAGTAACTAGAATACCCTTGAATATGTTAAGATATATGAGACCTCAAGGAAAATCCCCTCTCAACAAGCCTCCTACCCCTATATTTTATATTTATGTCCCCACCTAATTAATTATATCCCTTTCAAAATATATATGATTATTAAGACAATGACTCTAACAACACCCATCACATTAATAAGAGCAAGATATGAGAGAAAATAAAAATATTTGAATATTTACCAACCCCCATGTGGGAGAAGTATCAAAATAATTTCCCTTAATAAAAATCTCAATAAATTGTAGTCATTGTGTGTCCTATTATAATCTAAAATATATCAATAGGATACTAAATTTTTCCATATCAAGACATGACCATTCACCTTGATATTCAAGTGGGTTTCCTAGAAAAAAACTTAAAGTAAAAGCATGAATGGATCGTAACCCTCTTCAACTAGCTTATCAAAATGAACTAGCTTCACATCATTTGATTCAACAAAATAATCAACCAAAATTGATAATGAATAGGGGATTTGACCCTTATTACATGAAAAACATAAAAATAATAAAACAAATCTTACTTAGGATGGTAAAATAAATAATATAACTTATTCAAATGAGGCCACTACCAAAGATCTCATTACTTTAATAGTTCAATAGTTTAGAACATTAAAACAAGGAGGCTTAAAAAATCCCTTCAAAACTCATCTTAAGTAGTTGTGAGGACATGAAGGACATGAACCCTAAAAGATAGATACACACAAATACTTGTCCTACTAGGAGAACATAACCAAATCAAGGGATTCTAAACCCCCTCATAAAAAAATCTATTTAGATAACATAAAAAAGGTTGTAATGCCTCCTTTTCCTCCACTTAATGCCACAATTATGTTTCAACTAATTGGTGTATTACCAAATCATGGAATATAGTTTCTTGGCCCCACATGGATTGAAATTCATCAACATTTCAACCCTATGTTATGTGATATTATTAAGTATCAACAACTGAATTGAGGATTTCAAGATCAATCTAACTACATGATTCCACTTTTGTGATCAAATTTTAGAACACCTCCTACAATACAATATCCCTTCTTAGGGACCTACCTTAAATATCTTAAGGAACCTCTAGAATTTGTTATTAGAAATGTGATATTATTTAGACCACTCTCTAACCTTCCTAAATTTAAGGAGGAATGAGATCCAAAAAATCATATAAATAATTATACAAATTCTATCCTAAAATGCTTTTCTATCTTCTACCCCTCCCATTGTTGATTCTCAAAAATTTGTATTATTCTAGCCTCTTCAACCTTTCAACCTAAATTTTAGGATACCCTTGATTTTGGTATTCCCCCTATTTACCCAAAATTATGGTTATTTCTAATTTAAATAACCCAAAGTAGCCTTAGGTTTCCAAGAAATAATATGGTTCAAGGGTGGTCAAAATATTGATACCTCTAAAACCCTCTTAGCCTGTGAAAGACCTTATTGTTAATACTACTACCTCTTATGGGTTGAAAAAGGTAAAAATATGTTCTAAGAACCTATCCTTCATCTACCTCCCATGGTCAAAATATAATCTTGACTCATTAATAAGCTAGTAAAATGTGTTCTTGCAATATATTCTTCATCTAGATCCCTTGGTCAACATATAGCGTAAACTCATCAATAAGCCTCCAAAACTTCTATGAATCCCAATACAAATGGTATTATTGTTAAGACCCAATTTGATGTTAATGATATTAATAATATATCTAATCTTACTTGAAACTCTTAGTTCTACAAATATACTAGCTTCAAGATCATAATCCAATTGTTGGATGAAATTTTTGACCTTTAGAACAATATTCTTAAGTTGTTTCCATCCAAGTATTAGAATCTATGGACTAGATTGCAAGGTATAGAAACTATCACTCACAAAGAGGATACTAGAATGCTAATAATGATATTATTTTTTATGAGGGCCTTTGGGAGGAATATAATAAACTTTCCATAATATTTTAAAATTGGGAAAATTTGGATAAGAGAATGACTATGCAATAGAAAAACTAGGAAGAATTAAAGGATAATCTTTCTGAGTTATTCAAATTTACTAACAACATAATTAAAAACTTGGATATTAGCATCATTATCTTCCAATTGAATCATAAGAGATAAAATGGAAGGATATTGTGTTGGAAGATGATGGTGTTTGATAACATGAGCATGATATGTATATTTTGCATGATCCAATGTTGTCATTGATGTAAAAAAATTTGTTGATCATTATAGCATTTTTTGGAAGTGTTTTTGAAGACATTTGTACATGATAATTTGGTCTGGAAAGTATAGCCACTCAAAAATTTGTATAAGTATCAAATCTACTAGTATAGTGGTTCAGTGCATCAGTTTTTAGGTCCACACTCCACTGCAAATAGAGATATCACTCTACAATTCTAACAGTAATTTTTTGATCATTAGATGCATCCAAATCCAAGAGATTTTGTTGTTTAGTGAACTATCTTGGAAGATATGAATGACAAAGTTCAATTCTATATATATTAGCTATTTATTGTACAAAGCGTTGATGTGGGAGATTCTGCATTCCTTTGCGGATGATTATTTTGAGTTGTGATGTTGAAGATAAGCTTCTAGATTTTGATTGAGTAGGAATTCCATATGGGATTGAGTTTTGAAGTCCACGTGTGGCGAATTGGGTAAATAGATGAAGGTTTTTGTGTTTAGATCTTATTTAGGGTTGACCTAACACATTTGAAGGATTAATATGTGCTGCAATCTTATGTAGGAACTATATTGGGTCCATCCCAACCTACCTTGAGGATAATTAAATTTTTAATTAAGGCACGAGATGTGGATGAAATGTTTTGAGGATGACAAGCTCAATTTTGTGTGTTACTTCCAATTAGGCTGACCTAATTGAAGTTTCACTTGATGTGAATATATATAGGAGATTGATTTTAGTGTTTTATAGTAGATATGTGTGTGATGAGCTATTGATGACATGTATCATGTTCCACCTACATGTGTGTGATGTTAAATTGATCAGTATTATGGGAATTTAGAGTAGAGAAGAGCATTGATCCAAATCAGTGCAAATATTGTTTTGTACTTCATTGGAACTATAATCCAAAATACTATAGATGTTATTGTAATGGTTCATTAGGCTATAAGCCACCCCTTCTATCTTCTATCTTATTCTCTATGGACAATGATTCCATTGGACAGTGAAAATTTCTATAATATACTATATCCAGATATAATATATTGTGAGCTAACACTTATCGTGGTTTTTCCCATTTTGGATTTTCCACATAAAAATCTTGGTGTTCATGTGTTATGTGATGTTGTGGATGTTTTATGCTTTCTTTTCTTATATCAATTGAATGCACTTTGGTATTTTGATGTATAATGTTTGAAGGGGTTAATAGAATACCGATTCCCCCCCTCTTAGTATTCCAAGTGTTCAACAATTGGTATCGAAGATTGGATCCCTAGAAGGATCTTGAACACTTTGTGAAGCTCTTGGAGATTGAACACATAGCTGATAAAAAAATTATTATTCCTCTAGAAGAGATTCTTGATATTGAATACACTGAATAAGATTGCATGATTAATAAATATAGAGAACTCAAATTTTCTCTTGAATATCTTAACAAAGTTGAAGATGAAAACAAATATTTGAAGGAAAAAATTAAAAATGAAAATGAATACATCAAAAAATTGAGAGAGTAGATCAAAAAGTTTAGAGAAAAGCATAATGAAGTCAATGAACAATTGAAGCAAGAAAATAAAGATCTCACTGACTGAAAGTACAAGTGGAAGAAAAGAAAAGAGTTGAGGAATGTCTAAATTCTATGGTGGAAAGAAAATCTAATGAGTGCATGAAGCTTGAACAAGAAGTGGTAAATATAATATCATATTTGGAGAAAGCAAGAAATCATGAAGGCGAATTCAAGACTAGCTCTACAATGCTTGATGAGTTTATTACAGGTCAAAAATCATCTAAATACAAAGGTGGTTTAGGACTTGAAAAAGGAGAAAGTTCAAAAGTATCTCAAAAACCTAATGTAGAAAATAAGATCAATGAACCAGAGAAGAATGAAGTCAAGAAGAAAAATGGAAATATCTTGAATCAAAGAAACAATGCTAGAAGATCCCCTACCAGACAACCAAATTCTCAAAGGTACCCATGTTTCAATGGTATTTGTTATTCTTGCAATAAATTTGGACATAGAGCAATGGAATGTAGAAGAAAAATGAATTAGAATGTTCCATCCTTTACTGGACAATTCTTTACATGTCCAAAATATTTGGGCATAGAGCAAAAGAGTGCAAAAGTCAAATGATGAATGCATATAACAATGGTAGAATGATTCAATCCTTCAATGGTTACTATTATACATGATATGGATTTGGACACAAAGATAATCAATGGAGATCCATAATGAATGGAAGGAGTAATTCTTAGATAAATGTCATGTGCAACAATTGTAGAAGGCCTAGACATATTACTAAATTTTACAGAAACAAAAACACAAGGAAGGACAATTTGGTAAAAGAGAATGAACCAGTAAAAAATATTGATTTGGTTGAAGTAAAGAAGGAAATGAAGAAGTTATGGAGAAAGAAAGAGGAGACTTAGAACAAGGAAGAGTCTATAACATCCTTTGGTAACTAAGCCTAGAGCTATGGCTTAGAGGGAGCTTTAATGGATATCTTATGTCCCCCACCAAAATAGAGGTGTTGAAGCTACAACACAAAGATAGGTGATGAAGAATGAAATGCTTAATCTGTTGATGAAGATTGCAAAATAAAATATTATAATGTGGAGATTTATGGAGCTTGAGAAGGTGACCGTGCATACAATTTTTAGGGCTACCAACTTTATGGTTCAAAGTATTCATTGCAGAATTAGGTCAAATTAGAGAGTTAAAAGGAAATTTTCTAAGGGAAATTCATTTCATTAAAAGAAATCAAAGGAGAATAGAGTAGTGAGAAGTTAATTTGAAGTGGAAAAGTGATTCAAAGCTCAAAGCATCAAAACCCTACTTTAGCAAAGTGAATTAAAAGGTATTTAGAAATTTTTGCATACCCTAGCTTTATGGAATTATCATTTGAAAGCAATTTGAATGCAATGATGACACCAATAGTTGTTGATGTTTCTCAAAAGACACAACCTATGTTTAAAAGATATCCCATCAGAGCCATAGAATATGATCATTTAGGCGCATTTTCACATACACCATATGGGTTTTACCTACCCAAGACAATAGGGCATACATTCATGGAAGTATGGATGAATGAGATAAATAGATATGATTTCACCCTTAAGCTAGAATACCAAACCCTAGCCAAGAAAAATTTGGATGTATGGCAATGGTTTTTGAGTTTTAGCTATGAAGAGAAGTATATCTGAATGGCCCTAATAAAAATTCATTACCAATTTATGTGGATTGATGGCCCTCATATGATTAATAAGGAGGTAAATAGAGAGATAACTGGTTTATGGTCCATTAGATTGGTTCCAGTCTTGAAATCTGTCAAGAACAAGGATATAATGGAAAGAACGGGTGCTACATTTTATCAAAGAGCCCTCATAGTAAACCCTATCAGAAGCTTGGTAGTTAGATATATAGATATGCTTATTAGATACATGATCTACTACACCAAAAGATACAATTCGGTTGTTGCCACCACAATTCATGAGGCACAAAACATGGTTGAGAACAATGTTGATTATGACCTTTGTAAGTTGCTCTGACAATAATTGATGGAGAATTGAAAAGAAATTAAGAAGAATAAGTATGTGTTCAAGTATGGAACATTGATGATGTGTTTTCTCTTCTACTTCTCAAGGTAAGTTCCATTGATTGGGAAGGTTAATTGGTCAAGTAAAAGGCCCATTCCACACCAGATAAGATATTATATAATAGGTATTGGAGATATGAATGCTTAGGATGATTCCCTTGCAGTCTTCTTTGTAATATTCCATATAAGAATGAATGAGAGATAGATGATTCCAAGAAATTTTGTGGAGAGATACAAAAATGATATCACTTTCCTTTTCTCCATAGAAATTTGTATAATGGAAGCAGTAGAACCTAGGACTTTTGGGTTCTAGAACTAGGTTATGAAGTGGTAGAGGCAGAATTTTTTGGCTATGCAAAGGTACTACTAAATAGTCCTAAAGATCCCAACAAGCCAAGGTATGGAAATTATTAAAACAAATCAATGGAAGTTCACCTAGAGTTCAAGAAACTAGTGATGAAAAAGAATGTGGACAAGATTCTTAGCATATATGCACAAGAAAGTGGTCTCCCAATGGAAAAAGTAAAGTATGGGCCAAAGATAGAGCTAGAGATAATATGACTGCAACAAAAGCCTTCACTAGCTCAAGGAGATAAGGAAGATCAGCTACCACATCTCTTCCTATTGTTGGTGAGAAGAGGAAACCCATATATAATCCTTCGATAATGGAGAAATCCCCTATGGTTATTCATGCCACTAGGGTAGAAGCAAAGAAGACTGTCACCTCAGTACCCCTATTATTTCTACAAGGAGAGTGAAGTAGAAGGCCACAAGAGAAAAGGAAAGTGGCATTAATGTTGCTGAGGAAGAATAATTGGAAGAGGATGAAGCCTCTCTAATAAAAAAATAAAGAGAATTAATATTGTAGATACAGATAGTGAGGAGGAAGTTGAGAAAGAGAAAGAAGGATTCATAATATAAAAGAGGGAAAACATGAAGGAAGCCAAGAAGGCTTCTTTGGAGAAGAAGACAAGAACCAAAGAAGACTCTAGTTAAAGAATAGAAGTAGAAGAAAACTAAGAAACTTCACACTCCTATGAAGGTTGAATCACTATTCGATAATATAGTGAAAAATGAGATGCTAAAGGAGACAATAGAAATGTATAAGGAAGTTTATGAAACATACAAAGCTACAATAATTGAAGCTATAGTTCAATATATTGGTGTATTTGAGGTAGATATGCAGAATATCCAAAAGGATATACTAGATGATGTCTTTCTTGTTTTGTTAAAAATAAGAGAGGATGCAATTATGGAGAATGCAATATGAAAGATGAAGCTCTTAAGAGTGTTGGTGCTCCCTTTCCTAAAGAAAACCAAGCCACATTGGATACCATCTACAACAAGGATCTAAGGACAAAAGAGAAGGTAAAAATTCTTATGGGAATGGATCAGAATGATCATGATATGATCCATAAAGTATGCAATGACAAGGTTGAGGAACTTGTATAGAAGTTGGCTCTACTCCCGACAACTGAAGAAGGTTTAAATGATGAAGGAGATATGCACATAGATGATGCTCAACATGAGCATGAGATCAGTTATGAAGTTACTGACGTAGAATAAAATATTGAAAACATTCATCTAGACATATAATAACTAGCTCAAGGAAATAATGAAGTTGAAAAGGTTTCACAAGGAGAGACAATGATAAGAGAAGAAACTTCAAAATATATCACCTTTATTCCTTGATTACTCATGAAACTACAGAAGATAGGTCCACTCTCCCATAGACAATTAATGATCAAGGCAACCTAGAGACACATGTTCCTTTGGAAGACATAGAACCTACCACCGGTGAAGGTGAAAAGCATGCTGAGGATAGAGAACAAGAGTAGAAGAAAGAAGAGAACATGTTGAGAGAAGATGAAGGTGAGAAGGAAGGAGAAGACAAGAATGAGAAGAATGAACAAGGAAAGGATATAGATAAAGAGAAATGAGATGAAGAGAAAAAGGATGATGAAGACAAGGATAAGCCCTTCGGTGAAGGAGACAAGAAAATGGAAGAGAACACTAAGTTTGGGAAGGATGAAGAAACTGAAGAAAACTTCAAGTTACCTAAGCCTTCCAGTGAATCTTCCTTTGGTAATATGTTGAAAAATATTTTGTCTAAGCAAGTAAGATTCCAACCAATTATTTCATCTTAGTTATTGCAATTCCCCATGCAATAAGGTAGTGTGGTCTTGGAAAAAATTTCTCCCATTCACAAGTTACAAATAGGTGATTTTTTTCACACACTAGCAAGAAATGAGATTATTGAAACATACCAAAAGAGTAATGATTTATGGATGAAGCTATGAAAGCATTGCATGAGATAACCCCTAGTACAAAAATTGATTCATCATTATTTACAATGGAAAATTTAAATTTCTTGATTGATTCCTTCAAGGAATATGCCCTCTAGACTAAAATGATAAGTTGAAACAGAAACTGAAGTAAGTCTTGCAGAGAAGAAGTTTTTGGATGTCACAAAGAAGTGTGCATCTGCAAATAAAAATTTGATGAAAGTTTGAAGGATGTACAAGCCTATGAAGAAGAAGCAAAGACTTTATTTTTGTATTGTATTAAGTGGCTAGATGCCACACAAAGAATAAAGGATTCCATGGATTCTATAGAAACAAAAACAAGTAGTGCATCAAGTGCTTATGATCTAGTACAGGATAGAGATGATTAGACCTGGACTGCTATAGTAGATCTATATGATATATTATTTACTCTATAGATCCAGAAAGAAGAAATAATCAGGAAGTTTGAGAAGCCAAGGGACTTGGTGAAGATGAAGTATATACCTGTCTCAAGTGCCCTTGTCAATACTGATAATATTTCAAAGCTAAATCTTACTCCCAATACTCTGGAAGGAGAGGAAACCTTGGTTGAGCTTGATTCTCAATACAAAATGCTTGCAATAGCAAAGGAAGAATGGGAAGAAGGTAAATCTATGTGGCAATTCATTTTACAAAAGCTTCAAGGGTCAACATCTTCAAATTGACAGTTTCTATTTTTATGCATCTTTCAAGTTTTTCAAAAATTTCAGATTCTTTTGTAAATATGCAGATGATATAGAAGTTTTGAGTTAACTTCCTTAAGGGGAGTATACAAGATTTGGTATCAAAACACCCTTTCCCATTGATGTCAAAATGGGAAGAGTTACTTGGTGAGATATTTGGAGAGATACTTGGAGTGTTTTGGGAAAGAAAGATATGTGTAAGGGGGAGAGCAAGGTTTTGGAGAATGTTTTTGGTGCACATGTTGTCTAAAAACATGAGCATGATATGTACATTTTGCTTGATCTAGTGTTGTCATTGATGTCAACATTAATTTGTGTCATTTTAGCATGGTTCAAAAGTGTTTTTGAAGACATTTATATAGGATAAGTTGGCCCGAAAAGTATAGCCACTCAAAAATTTGTCTAAGTATCAAATCTACCAGTATAGTGGTTTAGTGCATCAATTTTTGGGTCCGCAATCCACCATAAATAGATATATCACTCTGTGACTAACAATAATTAGGTGATCATCAGATGCATCTAAATCCAAGATATATTTTGTTTAGTGAAGTATCTTGGAAGATATGAATGACAGAGTTTAGTTATGTATATTGCAGTTATTTTCTATACAGAGCATTGACGTGGGAGATTCTGTATTCCATTGTGGATGATTATTTCAAGTTGTGATGTTGAAAATGAGCTTCCAGATGGGATCGATTTTTGAATTCCATGTGTGGTGAATTGGGTAAACAAATGATTTTTTTTGTGTTTAGGTCTTATTTGGGGCCAACCTAACACGTTTGAAGGAATAATATGTGTTGCAATATTATGTAGGACCTATATTGGGTCCATCTCGACCTGACTTAAGGAGAATTGAATTTTGAATTAAGGTGCAAGATGTGGATGGAATTTTTTGAGGGTAACAAGTTCAATTTTGTGTGTTACTTCCAATTTGGTCAACCTAATTGAAGCTACACTTGATGTGGATATATAGGAGATTGATTTTGGTGTTTTGTAGTAGATATGCACATGATGAGCTATTGATGACATGTATGGTGCTCCACCTACATGTGTGTGATGCAAAATTGATTAGTATTGTGAGAATTTAGAGAAAAGCAAAGCATTGATCCAGATCAATGCAAATATTATTTTGTATTTCATTGGAACTATAATCCAACATATTGTAGATACAATTTTAATACTTCAATAGGTTGTAAGCCACCCCTTATATCTTCTATCTTATTATTTGTGGGTAGTGATTCCATTGGATAGTGAGTCTACCTGCAATGAGCATTTTTGTAATATACTATATCCGGATATAATATAATGTGAGCTAACACTCATCGTGGTTTTTCCCATTTTGAGTTTTCCACGTAAAAAAACTTGTGTTCATGTTTTATGTGATGTTGTGGATGTTTTATGCTTTCTTTTCTTAAATCATTTGAATGTTCTTTCGTATTTGGATGGATAATGTTTGAAGTGTTTAATAAAATACTCATTCACCCCCTCTCAGTTTTCCAAGTTTTCAACATATTGGTGATGGTCCTACCAATATAACAAGGGCCAAGTCCTCCATCTACAAGATAGACATTTATTGATTTGATGATGCAAGCTTAGAAATATATTTTGAAGAGAAAGTTAACTCATTTTCATAGAGTGGCAAGTTGCTTCTAATCTTCAAACATTGATAGATCCCAATTAGGAAAGTTATCTCTTTTGATTTTTCCCTCTTTTTTCTATTGTAAGAGAGGGGGACCAACCACTCTGAGGCCCCATGTCACAAAAGGCCAAGAGCAGTATGGCTGCCCTAACTTACCTTAGTTTAAAGGAAGGTTAGGATAGACAAGATGAGAATGATAAGGACTAGAAGTTCCTTCAATCACTCTGCAAACCCAAGAATTGGAGGGATACTAGATGAGTCACTTTTTAGAGCCAACTCTGTGTCTCAAGTAGCTCTTTGTTAGAGGAAAAAAGCATGGTTATGGGACAACAGTGAAGAGTGCTAGAATCTCACAGGTGCGGTGGCATCCATATGGCCATAAAACCAGAGAGATGAGGTTAAACTCTAAAAGAAGGACTTGCAACCTAGTTTAGAAGTTTCGGGAAGTGAAGAACAAGACTAAGAAAAGTGAAATGTATAGACGAACATGATAAAGGAAGTAAATTACCACAAAGGTGATGAAGATGATTTCACACAAAAATATTCTCACTAGCTTGCTCCAAAATCTCTCCATCTACACACAAAAAAGTGAAAAAATGTTGGGGGGTTGTTTAGGGGTCTGCCTCAGTCAGACCCCCGTTTTGGTGTTTCCACTTCCATGGACATCCAAGTTTGCAATGATAGAAATAATGATAAAGAAGGGAATACAAGCTATGTAAACAAAAGACACTACAAAACAATACGTGCTTACTCAACCAAAATTATAGAGAAGATAAGAGTAGCTTACCACCTCCGTCCAAAGCACTTAAGGCTAGTGGAGGAGAAGATGAGAGGAACTCAAGCCTTTGTTGCAATGGTTTTTGTCCTGCACTCACACTATCAGAGTGATGGAGTGATAGATTGCTGCTATGATGTGTGAAGTGTTGCTACAAAGCTTGTGGATGCTTGAAAGAGTGCAGAAAATGTGAAGAGATGAACTCAAGATCTTGCCAAACTTCTTCCAAACTTGAGAATGGATGATCGAGTGAGGAATATGAAGGAAGAGGATTAAAATGACCATATTCGGTTCAGTCAGCCAAAGAGGGATGTTACAGTTTGAGTTCCAATAGGAAGTGTAATGTTTCTGCAATCTCCAACCACAGGAATCTGCCAGGGATGTAAGCGCATCGTGTAGATGTCTGCATGTCGTGCGGACATTCTTGATAGAAACGCCTCCACTAACACACAAACAGGGCACCAAGTGTGATGTGAGCAGCGGGCTTAAGTGGAATTAAGCCTGCGCCTTAGGTTTTCTAAAGTGTAAAGGGGTAAAGGGGAATTTGCATTAGGGGTGAAAATTCTTGTCTATACATTTTTCCCCCACTTTAGCGAGCATGATTAATGATGAGTCCTTCAGCAAAGTAGAGTAGTAAGGTGTAACAAGGTAAGAGATGTATACCTGAACTGATGAGGAGGCAGAGCATGGTCTGGTGAACTCAGAAGTGCAGGAAAGGACTTCATAGTTCCGTGGAACTATAAAGCTAAAGAACGAAAGCGCCTCACAGGCTCATGGTCCTGCAATGGAGGTATCCTTCAAGAACTCTCGCATGAAGGAGACCGATCAAAGGGGACTCCGTAGAGTCAAAGAGGGTGACATGTTTATGTTCAGATAGAACATTTCAAGAAGCGGCTACACAGGCCAGTGAATAGATAGTCATGCAGACCATCGCTAAGTTGTAAGACTTTCAAAGGGGTCCCTCAGGAACCATTCACAAGGAAGGAGGGGTGATGGCACTTTCAAATTTTGAAAATTCGAAGTGCCCATATTAAAATGCTTCTGCACTCTTAGAAGTGCACCTGAAAAATCTACCTAAATGACCTACTTTTGAAGGTCATAATTTGGAGCCTATTGATTTTCAAGCCAAACCCCTTGGTGGAACCACTCATATGACATATGTGAAGATGTATGTTAGTTTTCAGCTTCCCATGATAAGTTTTGACAGTGTTTTGAAAAGTGAAGCTAGAAGGTTTTGGCACTTTTCTATTGTTTGCAAACTTTCAATTTTGCAAAGTGGTCTCCTATTTAGGTTCATATTTCACAAATGGTTGGCTCTCAAGCCAAAAGGATTGTTTCTATCCATTCTCCCCACATAAATTTAATCCCTTTCCAAGTTTAAGAGCTTCATGATCTAATTTTCTATTTTTAATGGGCCAAAAGCAAATGCAATTTGTTCAGTTTTGCATTTGCATTTTCAAGAACCTTTCAAGGTCAAGTTTGACCCTTAATATCTGGTGAAGAATGATGATTCAAGGAAAGCCATTTTGCACACATACTCAGTGTACCTAAATAAGCTTATGTTTCCAGTGGAAGCTCGTCAAGAGTTGATTTGGTATTTTTGCAAAATGGTGATTTAGTGAGTTCTAATTGATTTTGAACAAGTGCAATTGCAAAAAAGTCTGAGTAAGCAACTTTGTTGATTAATATATTGCACCTCAGGATCTATTTTTACAAACCATATTTTTCACTCCATTCTTGGATCAAATGTGTACATACCTACTCAGTTTCAGGGTCTCAGGATAATTTTTGAGGGGTTAGTTGATCATTTTCTGATCGCGACAAGGCCAAAAATGGTATTCCAGAATGTGTCAAACTTTTAAAATCTAAAGACAACCCATTTCTTGTTATGGTTTAAAATGTCTATAGCTCCATTTTCATAAAAAACGGGGGTCATATGATACATGATTTTAATGCATTTTGGGTGTAGTGAACACGTCGTGAGGGCTAGTTTACAAAGGAGGTACCTGAATTTTAAGGGCTGAAATTTTTTGAGAAAATGGGTTTTTTTCTAAATAATTAATTACGATCCTACACAAATTTTGATGGCTCCAAGTGTCCCGGTTTGCTTGCAATAAATTTCTTCAAATGGCCTGCAACCACAATTAAAAGTCACCATTTTTCGAATGTTTCAAATGTTAATATTTTAAATATTGTGCAGGGATAAATGAGGCAGTTGGGGAAAATATAAAATGCATTTCAAATGTTTTTGGGTCAAAGCAAGTTTAATTCTTGTTTTTGATTGGTCGAGAGATGACTTTCATGACTTTCATGGTTGCACTAAAAACTCATCACCAAAGGCCAAAAATATTTGTCTTTCCCTTTTGATTTCAATGGTGCAATGTTTCCAGTGATGATTGCAGGTTATGAATGGAATTGATTTGTTGAGAAGCTTCAAATATTTTCAAGCAAGGCATGCACCTGCAGTAAAATGTATCAAAATGGTCTTGTTAGCGCACAAAACAGGAGGTTAGATTGGGATGGCTCAAGTATTTGCACAGAAAAGGACTTCAATGCACGACATGAAGGCTCTCACATACTTCACGGGTCTTTTGATTACGTCAGAAATGAAGTTGTCTAGTGTGTGGGGAAGGAAAAGTGAACCTTGCTAGCCTCGCAACAATAAAATAATGCCTTCCAAATTCCTGTGAGGTGTGAGAAAGAACCATGAGGACATGGTGGGTCCGAGAAAAGATTTAAAATTGCACAGGAAAATTTTTTAAACTGCCCCATCAATGAGTAAAAGCTTTTAATATTTAAAATCAATGCTTATAAACATGGGATAATTTTATAAAGTGAATGCATTATTAATTTTATAAAGGAGGCCATTTCATAGATGAAAATAAAGTGCAACAATATAAGGGAAAAGTAAAATTGTTTTTAGCTATGAGGAGTTAAAAGAGCAGAAATAAATGTTTTCACCCTACAGAGGTAAAATGGAGAGAGTTTTCACGGGCAATTTTTCTTTTTCAGAACAAATGAGTGATTTTTTATTGCAAATTGGTTTGCAAAGGTAGAATTTGGAGGCAAAATTTGTTGCAAGGAGGAGAGATGAGAGAGGCTTTGCAATTTTGTGGATCAATAGGAAAGAGACTTCCATATGGCATCTATAGATAATTCTTCTGGAGCTTTATTTTTCTTCTTTATATTCTCATTCTTCTCTCATTGTAGGGGTTCCAAAATTTCTGAAAGCTCTGCAAGTCAGGAAAAAGCTCTGGGTAGAACTGTAAAGCTAGGGAGAATTGTAATTTAGTCATTAAATATGAAGTGTGTGTCTTGAATCATGCTTTCATGTTTATATTTTATCTGATAATTGTCTCTAGTGTTGAGATGTAGTGCTCTTTTGAATTCAATAATGAAAATTATCTAATTTTTTTCATGCACATTTGTTGCATTTGAGTTGCAATAGTTGTTTCCTTTTGTTCTGTGAATGATGTAATTGCTTTAATAAGTGTCAGCTGAACTTATTATTGCCTATTATTTAGGGGATAGTGTAATTGCTTCAACAAATGTGATAGGAGTATTGTGTTTCAGGTGGATTTGTAAAAAATGATTACCAGATAAAGCTTCAGTGGTCTTATTGTCATGATGTGATAACAATTGCAAAATATCTTCAGAACATGTTCAACATTATAGGATGAGATGTTGGTTATGTGACTCCATAGCCCTCTTATTGGCACTAGTCAAGTTTTCATGCATCTGTTGTTTTCAGTTTGGTCCCAAATTCTTAAAATTAAAAAACCATTTTAATTCTCTATTCTGGGTTATGTGTTTTCCATGTTCTCCATGCTAATTAATGAGATTCACTCAATTTCTTAGCCAATGTTGATTGATATTTTAGGTTTGTAAACAAAATTCTGTGAGAGCATTATCTGTTAAGAAATGTCTTGTTAAGTGTGTGTCTAAATATTTAGGTATTGCTAAAGAGTCACCCCCCTAGGTCCTACAGAGCCTGAAGTGCAGGGGAAATGTGTTCTAATCCCATTTCCTGTTAGTTGGCTAAATCCATATTTGAGTCTGAATATAAGAAACTAGCTAGTCCTTAGGATTCATTTGATCTGTCAACTTGGAACACCAACAAGGTGTCCACTCAAGGGATGTGTTGTTTAAAAAGTGAAGTCTAGTCAAGCTGCCCCCAAGATAGACATAAGGATGTGAAGCAGGTCTAGTCTGGCTACCCCCAAACTAGACATTGAGAAGCGAAACTGGCCTAGTCGAGCTGCCCTTGAGCTAGAAGCCATAAAGCTCGTTGAAAAGTTTTGAAGGCGTCCCTCGAGAACCTAATGTGAAAAGGAGGGGTCCACTCAAGGGACTCACTGTTTAAAAGCTAACGTCTTCTTTCTCGAATCGATTCATCACCAAGGAATCCTTTTGAAATATTTTCACTTCATCAAGGAATTCGAAAGGAAGGATATGCACCCACACGAAGGGAAGATGAAGATTGTTCTCGCTTTGGGGGAAGGTTCCCAAGTCCTTTCTTTACGAACCCATGATGAAGGAAACATGTTTCGTTAGGGTTTCAAGTTGAGAATAGAACTCTAAAGAAGAAGCATGTGAAGAGTCTTTGAGAAAAGATTCACTTGGAAATGAATGCACTTTCTAAAAACCAAGTTGTGTAGAAGTGGCGTTGTTGCACATAAGAGGGACAACTCAAGAAAAGAAGAGAGAAAGATCAAGAGTAAACAAAAGAAAAGAGAACACACACAACGGGCATAAGGGGATATGGTTTCACAGGGTCAGATATGCCTTTATTTATATATATTAGGTAACCATGGTAAGAGGAAAAATATCATCAATCCCCAACCAAATAAGGAAGAATGCACGAAATACAAAGTAAAAATAAAAAATTGGGTCAACATGGAAGGAACCCAAAATGCTCCTAACGCTTTGCATCATCCCCAATTTATGGAAATTCAATCACATACATGGAAGAATGATGATACATGTAGAGGAAGGTTTACAATAAAAACACCACGCCTGTATCCAAGCACCAACAAGGGTGATGAGGGTTATCTAGGCACATATAGTAAGATCATAGGGAACACATCACAACACACACACACACATATAATCTAAAGATCAAGGAGAGGGTATCCCCCTAACACTAGTCAACCAAGAGGTCATCAGCTTCCCACTCTAGATCATCGTATGGGGAAGGATGACAAGCCTACAATGGCATAATGTTAAGGGGAGGAGCTTCTGATCCTCCCGCAACAAGGGCCAAGGCAAAGGGACCTGTGAGGTCTTCGTCGCTCAACTCTTGTGGGTCTAAGGTCAATGACTTCACGAAGATCACTGACAAGGTCAGAACTTCATCCACTGAGTTAAACATACACTTGACGGGAGTGTCATGTTTCACCTCAGCGGATGGAGGAGTTCTCACCTAAGGTTCACCACTAGGCTCACCAAGAGACTCACAAGCGGTGACAAACTTGAGGGAGGTCGGGACTGGTTCTATCACTAGGATAGAGCAAGTCAACACGGGGCCACCTTTCGAAGAAGGTGGAATATTCTTACATCCTCCATTGCTGGAGGGACCACGCTCTACCTTCTTCTTCGTCAGAGGAGGTGAACTCCCCACAGACGAAGCAAGGGGGGTCGAGGGAGAAGAGGAAAGAATCATAGTGGATACAACCAAAGTATTAACCATATCCATGGGCTTCAGGAAAGGTGAGACATCTGGGATGGAAGTCAACAGAGGCAGCTCCACAGAAGGAGCGATAAAAACTTGCACCTTTCCAAGCGCATGTGTGCTTGCAACAGAAGCCGAAAGGGATTTATAATTAGTTTGAATAGGGACAAAAGGGGGGAGAGAGGAGGATACAACAGGAGGTGCGGTCATCTCCTCCTCCTTCTTCTGTAAGGAGGCTTTCTCAGCTAGAAGAGCATTTTGTTGACGCTTACACTCGCACACAAGGCAGTTTCTATGACTCTTCGAACTACAAGTCAAAGCTTGCAAAGGGACGAAGGGTTCCTACTCAACCATGGGAGTATCTTCCACAGTTTTTTCCAATGGAAGGATAGACTCCTGAATGGGAGTGAAAGGAGAAATTTCGGAAACGACAGGAGAAATCGACTCTAGAGCCTTAGTGGTGGGCCTCTTTCCACTTGGGGGAATGGGAAGAGGTCACGGGGAAAATTCTATTTGCGAGCTTTTCTTTCTACCATATAGATAATACCAGGGTCCAGGAGGCCCATTAGGGAGGTCCAATATCTTGATCTTGGGTTTTCGCCAAGGAGGCATCATCGGACTCAGCGGGTAGAAACCAAGCTTGCTCATCCAATACTCATCCCAAGAAAGGGGAGTAGATGATTTTTCTTAAGAGGGAGCGAGCTTCTCCTTTCCCTTTCGAGAGGAGGAAGCAACTAGGTGCTCTGCTATAGGAAGGGTCAACTTCGGCTGTCCCTTGCCTCCAATTTTATACTTCACATAGTTCTTGTAAAGTAGGTCCGTTCTTTGAGGGAGTGGACTGACTGGAGTGGGCCAAAATTGATACAATGAGTATCCTCCATGAGATACCACAGGTTGATATCCAATATCATACACTACATGCAAGACACCTTCATGGGAGAATTTAAGACATTTATGAATTACAAAGGTTACTCCATTCATGGAAGCTAGCTAAGGTATACCCAGCTTCACCCTGAATAGGTCCAACTCAGGAATAACATAGAAGACCATGTCCACATTCCTAGTCCAACTAGGACATACAACATTATCAATCCATAGGGTTTAACAGAAAGACCATCATGCGTATGGATGATGGATTTTGTTTTTTTGTATTCCTCCCTTTGTAGGGAGTTTAAAAGTAATGTTTGTTTTTTGTATTCCTCCCTTTGTAGGGAGTTTAAGAGTAATGTTTCCTTCATGATGAAATTCACTCTACTTGCGGGGTCAACTAAAACTCCTATCACAATGTTGCCATTGAGATGAGCGGGAATGTAAAGCAGAGAAGGTTTGTTATTTGCTGGTACATCTTGTGAGGTAAATGTTATGTTCAATGAACCGGTTGTAAGATGAGGAGAGGGAGTAACACTAACCATGTTAACATACACCTCGGGGTAAGAAACATAATCAAAGGGATCGATAAACATGTTAGTAGAATGTGACGGGAATGGGTCCGTATATATCTACAATTCACAATTATCTTTCACCACCGATTTGTTCATGTTTTGTTTGTTCCCATCAAGATGGATAGTGTCATCCTCGATGCGATCCTATATCACATGATGTAGGCACATGCAGCATTTGGTATCATGTTCGTTAACTCGATGGTATTGACAACAAGTATTTTCTTCATATTGGTTAGGATATGGTTCCCTAACCAACTTAGGGGTTGGCAAGCTAACGATCTTATCCTTCAACAACTTTTGTAAGATGGAAGAATAAGATTCTGATAACTTCATAAACTTTTAGTCACATCTAAGGCCATTGCTATCCACAGTGGCTACTACATTGGCAATGGCTTTACCTTTTCTAGAGATTGATATGATAGACTTCTCTTCAAGACAGGAGTGCGAGGAGGAACTCCCAAACTGAATCACCATTTATTGGTAGTCCCACAATGTTGCATATAGATGCGCAAAAGAATGGTATTCATAAGGGAAAAATTCTCTTTCCAAGGCTTTTTTAAGTTCCCTATGAACACCTTTTGTACATCGAAGTTAGGTAACGGGTACGATATTTGTGAAAAGATCACCTGATATCACGCTAAAAAGTCGGTAATCTTCTCATTATCCCCTTGTTTACATCAAACAAGGTCAGAGAAGGTCATATTCGGCCCAATGTTGGCTTGGAAATGTCATAGGAACTGATTCACAAGCTGATCGAATGTAAAGATGGAATTGTTAGGCAAGGAATAGTACCACTCAAGTTTTGTATCCTTGAGGGATTGAGGAAACAATTTTTCCATCAACGCATTGTGATGGAAAAAGTTTGTGCATAAGGAATTAAAAGCAGACACATGTGTCTACGGGTCCCCTTTACCATCGTATTTCTTGAATTTAGGAATATCCATCCCTTTCAAGAAAGGAGTGTTTAGAATTACAACCGACAATGGGTTGTGTCAGAAGAAGGGTTGGAAAATGGGCCGAGGGGAAAGGTTCGCCAACTGGTTCTGCATCTTTCCCGTATTCTAAAGAAGGGTATTCAAAATAGGGTCATTATAAGACATAGGACCATTGGAACCACTACTAGGGCCACTGCCCAAACCTCTATCATGACTACCACTAGAGCCACCACCGATGCCACCACCAACAGTGTGACCTCCGTCGGACCCACCGCCACCTCCAAGGCCACCACCATGACCTCCGCCAGAACTGCCTCTGTCGATACCACCTCCACTTTTGAAGTTTCCACCACCAAATCCCCACCAATCATCCCTCCAGATCCTCCACCACTGGAGGTGATAGAAGGGGTGAAGCAAAAACCTTAAGGGTTTATATTTACTTTGATGACAGTTTCAGAGTTTTCGGAAGCGGTGGGCACACTGACTGAAGGGACCGCACCAACCATGTATACGGATGTAGGAGGCATCAACATTTTTAGTTGTATCTCATGTTCTTCGAAGAGGCCACCTCATACCATGTGACTACGGTTTGAAGGGGCACATGCTTCTACCAGACTAGTGAGACTAGCTAGGAGTTCCACGCATGTCCGCTCTTTTCCTACCATATATCTTATTTCATTGATCACTTTAACAGCATTAGCCAGCTTCAGGTTTCCTTCCAGGTGATTTTCTAATGCACCTAACCCTTTACTAAGACTAACGACGTACTTAGAAGGGATGTGGATGGCCTCATTATCATCTATGGATGAGGAGGTTGGTGACGTAGGAGGGGTAGAGATGCAATCAGTTTCATCAAGGAATCTAGATTCACCCCATGATACATGCTCTTGGGCGGACAGTCCAACCGCAAAACCAAAGAAAAGGCCAGTAGTGAAACTAGAAGAGACCTTCATCTTCTCCATCGGTAGGTGTCACAAACTTCTTCTGACTATATGCCTAGAGTTCATAGACTAGTTTGTGATGCTCATAAACTTTCACAACACACAAATGTACAATGACCAAAAGGTATAAGAGAAAAGGCTTAGGACACCAACAAACGGGTAGACGTTGGTTCATGTCAGGTTCACCAAAAATGTAAGAGAGGGGGACCAACCATTGTGAGGCCCTAGGTCATAAAAGGCCAAGAGAAATATGGATGCCCTAACTTACCTTAGTTTAAAGTAAGGTTAGGATAGATGAGATGAGAATGGTGAGGACTATAAGGTCCTTCAATCACTCTACAAACCTGAGAGTTGGATGGATACTAGACGAGACACTTTTCAAAGCCAACTCTGCATCTCAGGTAGCTCTCTTTCAAAGGACAGAAGCATAGTTCAGGAATGACAACATGGCATGTTGGCATCTCATAGATGCACTAGTGTCTATACGACCAAAAAACCAAAGAGATGAGGTTAAACTCTAAAATAAGGACTGATAGCCTAGTTTAGAAGTTTTGGGAACTGAAGAACAAGACTAAGAAAAGTGAAATGTATAGACGAACATGATAAAGGAAGTAAATTACCACAAGGGTAACGAAGATGATTTCGCACAACAATCTTCTTGCCAGCTTTCTCCAAGATCTCTCCACCTACACACAAAAAGAGGGAAAATGTTGGGGGGTTGTTTAGAGGTCTGCCTTAGTTAGACCCCCATTTTGGTGTTTCCACCTCCATGGATAGCCAAGTTTGCAATGATATAAATAATGATAAAGAAGGGAATACAAGCTACGTAAACAAAAGACATTACAAAACAATACATTCTTACTCAACCAAGACGATAGAGAAGATAAGAGGATCTTACCACCTCCTTCCAAAGTGCTCAATGATAGTGGAGGAGAAGATGAGAGGAACTCAAGCCTCTACTGCAATGGTGTTTGTCCTATTCTCACACTATTAGAGTGATGGAGTGATAGATTGCTGCTATGAAGTGTGAAGTTCCACTACAAATCTTGTGGATGCTTGAAAGAGTGGAGAAAATGTGAAGAGATGAACTCAAGATCTTTCCAAAATTCTTCCAAACTTGAGAATGGATGATCAAGTGAGGAATATGAAGGAAGAGGATGAAAATGGCCATATTCAGGTTGGTCAGCTGAAGAGGGGTGTTACACTTCGACTTCCAATAGGAACTGTAATGTTTCTGCAATCTTCAACCATAGGAATCTGCCAGGGACGTAAGTGCGCCTCGCAAATGTCCCTTATAGAAATGCCTCCACTGACACATAGACAGGGTGCCAAGTGTGATGTGAGTAGCGGGCTTAAGTGGAATTAAGCCTCCACCTTAGGTTTTCTAAAGTGTAAAGGGGTAAAGAGGAATTTGCGTTAGGGGGACAAATCCACGCCTATACACCTATATATATTTTGATTCTATGTTGTTCCTTAGATTTTATTTTTTTCTAAATTTATTATTGACTTTATTTGTTGTTCCACTTTTCATGGGACTTGCTCTCTTTAGTTTTTTTCTTTTATTTCTTTAAAAGGGTTTGAGCCCCTTAAAAACATTATTTTTTTACCTTTATAAAAAATGTCTATCAAAGAACTCCTCCCCTTCCCAAAGACATTTGAATGAATCAAGATTGATTGGTATTATTGAATGTCTAAAGCCTCAATCAATTATTTTAAATAGTTAATTAGAGATCTCATCACTAATTTCTATAAAATATTGTAAAAAAAGTAGCATTATAAATTATCAACCTTGACAATTTCACACTATATTTAGCTTCCACTTATGTTATTGGACCTAATTATGCTTATAATTTATTTGGTTTATTATCATTTTCAAACTAAAAAATGGAAATTAAAATTAATTATTTAATTAACAACAATTTAAATTTCAAAATATGTCTAGTCTAGGGTGATACCACCCTTGTCCAACCTATTTTGGCCCAATTTTTTATATTTTATGTTAGTGTAATTAATATTTAATTGCACTTACATAACTTTACTTAGGTTTTGCTTAGGTAATAATTAGTTTACTTAATTAATAAGTAAGCTTTATTTAGTTGAGTTGTTTTTAGGTCAACATTAGGGTTGCATACTTTGCTTTTATAAAGAAAATCATCTCATTGTAATCTTTGAATTCCTGAATAATATCAATTTGCACATTTCATGCAAAGCTCTGCTTTTTCATTGTTTTTCTCTTCTCTGGAAGGTGTTTAGGTTTGCATGTCTGATCTTGGTTTCTAACATGGTATCAGAGCCTTGACATGCAACCCCTTCTCAGATTCTAGAGAAAATCATTGTAGAGTTCGTTCAGGGTTCCTCGAGGATTTCATGCCTTGAGCCTATCTATGCAGCATCGTGGATCATATTGGGCTTCACCATTGGATTCAGAGCACTGGAAAAAGTCAAGATTGGCTTTAATTTTGTAGATTTTGGTCATCATTTGCCAGATCTATGAGGGTTTTAAGTTCGGTATTTTTTTGGAAGCTCTGGAGGTAGCCTATTTTTCAGAGCATCTTGGAGCAAAACGCACACCGTCATCGCATTTGCAGCACCCCAAAACCCAAAGATCGCCCTTCGTTTTGTCAATTTTGGCGAAGTTGATCCGGAAGGCATAAATTTTTTGCCAGGAAGGTCGTATGGCCTCCCTAGCATGCATTCCGAGGCATTTTTTTTCATGAAAATTCAGAAAAAAATCAAAAACTGCATTGTTTTTTGTGCCACCCACATAGAAGGAAGGCACCACCCGGTGGCCACCAGCCCGCCGCCGGCCCGAGCTCAGCCCTCACGGGCTTCTGCACCTCTGCATGTGGTCCTATTGAGGATTGGGGGCTATGCCCCAGCCCCCTGGCGTCGGCCTTAACACCTTCGATAGTCACATGGGTGACCAGGGGCTCCACCCCAGCCCCCTATCCACTAGACCCTGGTTGCACACAGGACCAGGGGCTGAATTTTTTTTAGCCTTTGGGCTACCTGTAGGCCAAATTGGCCATTCTGGACCACTTTCACCAAATCGGGCATAACTTTTGTGTATAAAGTCGGTTTTTTGCAAACAAGATATCATTGGAAAGCTGGTTCTGATCCCATTCTATTGGTGTAGGTTATTTTTCTTGATTATGTTCCAGTTTTATGTTTCAGGTCCTTTAACTCAGATGTTGTTGTTTTCACTCCGAAGGGCATATCTTTTGACTCGGTGATCCTTTTTTCGCCATTCTTGCGGCATTGGAAAGCTGGCTCAGTTCTCTACATAGAAATGAGGTCTATTTTTATTTTCTATTTATGCATGTTTAGGAATTATCTCCTTTTGCAATCATTGGGTATTGTAATAAATGAACTGATATAAAGTTCCATCAGGGGGGTTTCTTGCATAATAATCTGATTAGAGTGTGCATGCACTTTGATCTCAATTGTGTTTTGATGAAAAATCTCATGGATTGTAATATGGTTTCTTAGTTTCTTTTGGCCACTTTTTTGTCTTAGTTTGACACATATCAGATTCATTCTGGATCCATCTCAGTTTGAGGGCCACTAAATTTATGGTTAATGTTCCTAAGTCTTTATGGTACTTGTTCCCATGGAAAATTTTTAGTCTCAGTTTGGCATCGGCATCAAGATTCACGGCTTCCAGATTCTATCATCATCATATCATCTACTATTGCTTTATGGATTCCAGGGTTGTTCCCGTTTGGTGTTTTCGAGTGTTCCATGGCATCGGGTCTGCTGTTGCATTATTATGATTCTGATATGGTTTCTTGTAGACAAAAGTATCTTTCCTTGCTTGTCGTATTGTGGTTCTAGTGTTACTCCATAGTGTTCTTCCATTGCTTCTTTGTAGCATTCATCTCATTGTAGGGGGGTTTGTCCTGCTGGGTTTTCCTTCTCTACCTCATTATTGCATTTGTACATGGGTACCTGATCAGGCCTTGTTGTCAGGATCCATTCATTCTTTCTTGCATTCATCTTAGTTTTAGGTGCATGATTTTTTAGTCTCCCTAAGTTGCACTTATGGGGGGTGTTAGTGTAATTAATATTTAATTGCACTTGCATAACTTTACTTAGGTTTTTCTTAGGTAATAATTAGTTTACTTAATTAATAAGTAAGCTTTATTTAGTTGAGTTGTTTTTAGGTCAACATTAGCGTTGCATAATTTTCTTTTATAAAGAAAATCATCTCATTGTAATCTTTGAATTCCTGAATAATATCAATTTGCACATTTCATGCAAAGCTCTGCTTTTTCATTGTTTTTCTCTTCTGTGGAAGGTGTTTAGGTTTGCATGTTTGATCTTGGTTTCTAACATTTTATTGTTGGTATTTTTATGTTTGTAAATTTAAATTCATTTTTTAGATTTTCATAACTAATTTTGTGGGAAATGAAGAAATGCATATAAATATGTCTTTTTCACCATTTGAAACTAGAAATAGTCAAGAAGGAAATTTGAATTCCAATTGAGAATCCTACAAATAAATCAAGAGAACAATATGCATCATTACAACACTTTTCATTTTAAGATTCATGTTATAAATGCATTAAGTTCATAAGTAATGCTATTAATGTTTTGTGTTCATTTGTTTTGTGAGTACTTATACTTGCAAGAATTCCTATCAATAAGCAAATATTCCTTGCATGAGATGTCCATCATTACTTCAATCCATCAATAATATTAGATCTTAGTGGTAAGTTGCAACACTTACCATTTATCACTTGTTTTTATCCATTTTCCTTTTCTCGACCAAGGGTAAGCACTCTTTACATCATCATAGCCATTGTGGAGCTGGAAACACCAAAATAGGGTTTGACTTAGGAAAGCCCTTATATTGCACAACCATTTCTCCCCTATCTTATTTATAGGTGGCATATTTGAAGTGTATTTAGGAGAATATTGAAAACCTAATAGAGATATCAAGCATTCAAACTTCTTATTTCAAAAAATTAAGACAAGAAGGATTATTCATCAACAAACGAAGTTCAAAAGTTGAGTCTAATAAGAAATAAGCTATAGATTATGACCCACTTGTACTTGTTCAAATATTCCAAAAAGCAACATCTTCCAATATAGGGCACCACCGCCTTGACCAAGTAGTTTCAACCCTAGTTTTCATGCCAAGTTCCTCTATCTCTACATTTTATTATGTTGTTATCATTTTTGTGTTTTAATCTTGATTTTTCTATATTCACATCACATACATCACATCCAATATCAAATTAATTAATCCGCATTAAAAGAGGGACCAAAACCCTGATCAACCATCTAACTATTCCAGTGAGGATAGTAGCCAAGTGGTCTTATATGATCAATTTTGGTTCCTCTCTATTGATGAGTGTTTTAGCATTGCACAACATAGATAAAATATAAGTGTTCTATCTCTTTTCCAAGGTGACTCTCTTTAAACAAAATTTAGAAAATAACCCCAAGATTTTGAATGTCAGGTCTTGACAATGCAAAGAATAGCTCAATAGTGATATGATTTGTTGGTAATCACAAAGGGAATTTATGGTTAACATGGTTGGAAACTTATGGGATTGTAATGAGGTTTCAATATGTCTAAGGACTAGTCAAAACCCTTGCTATAATTTCAAAATAGCAGTCTGAAAATCATCTTTTACCATCAAATATAACAGTTTGGTGATGCTTTAATCCTATCCTAACACATATTTATTAAGAAATGTCAAAATCTAAGGGTTCAAGAGAAATTATAAATCTGAATTCTAAGGATAAATACAACAATGGCTAATGATTTAGATGGACAAAATCCAAAAACTTAGCTCTGGTTAACCAAGATTAACCTACAATGCCATAGAACAAGTGCAATCTTCAAAGGTGATCTTCAAATTTTTAGACTATAACACTCATACATAGGTGCATAAACATGCATAGTTGAACTTGAGTACATGAAATTAGCTTAGACTAACCTTGCACAATAACTTACAATCAAAAAATTACAAAAGGCATGAGAAATAAGTTCATCAAGATATCCTAACACTTTGTCATTATTGAAATTGAACATAAACTAGCAATGCTAAAATGAAAACTAGAAGATAGAATTATGCATACATTCAAATAACACAAGGAGATAACCAAAAATTCATTTCCTTCACTTGTATTTCTTCAAAAATCCTCATTACAAAAATTCTTTTTTATCCCTTACAAATGAGAGGAGGCTACTATTTATATATTTTACACTACAAATCAATGGTTAGGATTAAATCCTATTCAATGGACCAAATTAATATCCCTTAGGGTTTTAGATACATTAAATGCATTTATAATATTCTCCAATATAAAATATGTTCACATGTGAACTTAAGATAATGTAAAATATCCCTAAAAGCACACATTTTGAGGTAACAAATTTTGTCCTATAGCTAGAAATTATGGATATTTATCTTCTATTAAAATATTTCTAGCTTTCTTTTCTTTCACAACATATTTAACAAAATTTACTAAGGCCTTGGAAATTTATTGTTGAGGGGGAAACTGAGGTTTGTTGATTGTAAACATGATCAATTTATACTCCTCCATTATCTCTACGTGCAGGTTAGCATAGGAATGCCTTCTCTAAATCAATTTTTCACACCTTGTAAATACTCGGGCAGAAAAAGCTAAGAAATCCCCGTCCCTTCTCTGAATCAATTTTTCACACCTTGTAAATACTCAGGTAGAAAAATCTCAGAAATCCCCATCCAAGTTATTCATAGCCCCTTTTTGTATTTTTGTCCTCCATGCCTACCTAATAGCTCTAGTATCTAACTTTGTTGTAGAAATTTATGCTCTGGACAAATGTTCCAAAATTGATTCACATTTAGACAAAAAAATAGTGACCATTTCATCAATCAATTGCACTCAAGAAACACCTTGGCAAAGACTTCTTTTCTAAATTTTATGGAAAATAAATATACTTCAGGCTCATTAAGTTTGTCCTTGGTCAAAATTTATTCTCGCTCCAAAACCTCCATAGATAAATTTTTGATACAATGCAGCTTTGGACAAGTAATATCATAGTACCCTAGGAAGGCTTTACACTCTTCAATCTCTTTGTTGAATTCCATTTTAAAAATTTGGAAATGATTGTGCATTTCCACCCCAACATCCACAACCTTATCTCCAACAACAACAATGTGGCCAATCCAATAAGAAGTAGCTTTTGTCCAATTTCTCATACGTTCTACCTTGCTCACTTCTTCTTTAAACAATATAGCTAGAGTAGGGGACTTTGTAGGCATCTCCTCACTAGAAGAAACTAATTGTTGAATGAAGGAAGTTAATTATGCCACTTGTGCTTTCAATTCTATTTTAGTTTCCTAATCTTTATCCATTTGGCTCAAAATAGTGCACATTGACCCTTGAAATTCATCAATCTTTTGCATTTGGTTAGTCAGGCCAATGTTGATAGATGTAACCTAATATTCAAAAGGTAGTATAATGGAAAAATCCTTATCCATTTCCATAGTGGCAACATGTAGAGTGTGAGAGCCCAAGCTATTGTTTGCAATGTGTGATCATACCTTCACTTTCTTCCTCTCCTTAGGCTTTTGTCCTTCTATAAATTTTCTCTCATAGACTTGTAGCTTCTTTGTGGGCTACCTCTTAGATGTATCTTTCATTTTTCAGGAGTGGGTGGCAAGAGGAGATGAAATATTCTTACTTGATCAGCCTACCTCAGCCTCATCTTCTATCTTTCCGCCTTCATCACTTTCTTGAGATTTATCTCACTCCCATTCACCAAATGTAAGCTCTATTCCTTGTTGTTCCAATTGAGAAATTTGATCATTGATCCATTTATTTATCCTTTGTAACACTCAATAGATGACCACATCAATTTGAGTCTCCTCTTTATTAAAATCTATTAATCATAGAGGTACTTTCACTATCTTATTGTATGCTACTTCATTCAGCCTATTATCATCCTCCTCTACCTGATCATGAATAGTATATATATCTAGATTTCTTATGAACTCTAAAGACATCCTCATATAGAGTCTCTTCCTGACCTCCTGGTCATTCTCTTAATTATCCCAAAATTCCTCCAAATGCTATTTATGCATGTGTTTCCTTCCAACCTACTTCTTTACCTTACCCAACAAGTCAGCAGTTCCTCTTGTAGTGTGGAAAAGGAGTCCATACTCTTGAATCTCCTTATCAGAGTTCTCAACCAAGATTGTTGACAGGTACATGTACATTCCCCTTCCTAGTGTCATTGGATAAGGAACATCAACTCTATTCTTTTATTGTAACAATTGGTGTGAAGTATGCAACTGTCATGTAAGCTTCAATAGGGCCATATTTTCGATCGAATATCTTGGTAGCCTATATGGGGTCCCAAAGAAACCCTAAATTCTAAAGTAAGTGAACCTCGGAAACTAGATAAACCTGTAGCTGAAGTTATTCACCATTTATTTAGCACAATATGACATCTGATTTCCAAATTCATTTGACAAAGATCTGAGAATATACATAATAAAAGCATCATTCACCCTTTTATAATTTCTTTTGAAGTTTCTATATTGGAGTTGAGGGTAGCACTCATAAAAAATGTTCTGATCAGGACCTGTTCCCAGATTACCTTTACATGTCAGACTAGTTTGTTACTATCACATAGAAAACATAGGAGGCCATATAAAACTCCACATTCTTCTTTACCAAAACAAACTATGTATGGATATTATTACTAATAATTTTTGCCCAGTGAAACTTGGAATTTCCCCTCAAAATATCATCAATGAAGTACCACATCTACTCCTCAAATACATTAGAGGTGGGAAGTCTTGTGTTCCTACTCAATAATGTAACCAAGTCATTTTCCTCTTCTACAAAATCACTCCTGAATAGCTTTTTGGGAAGTTTTCCCACACTAGGTCAAGGATTCTACATCCATTTCTTATTTATTACCTAGGTGCAAACTAGAAGATTTGTCTTCCAAACATTGAGGGCATACTCCCTTTCACATACCTCCATATTTGAGAAAGAACGGATCCCGAATGTACGCACAATAGACGAAGGTGATAAGTTAGCCACCACGCGTCCCTCTGAAGTGATGATCCTTTGTGAGTCTCTGTGGTAAAACCCCTTGCTCCCATGATTGAGCTCAAGGCTGACCAAAGATGGTGGAAAACCTACTACATGTGTAATTCCACTCTTTCAAATTCTTTGGCCATGTCCGTCTTTGGATCGATCAATACACGTTCCATGAACTCATCAATATTGATGTACTTAAGGTCAGTATCTAATATCCTATCCCAATCTAAGGATTTGAGGTAACCTCCACGTCATGAAATTTGTACTTCATCTTTTCCTTTTCCTTCTCAATCTTTGTCATTCTATCACTCTTTCCCACTTTTTGAGTATTTTCCATAAAACTTGCAAGAACAATGTGTAATAAGTCGATTTGATTAAACAAAAAATTGAGATGTTAGTCTATTGAAAAACACATCAATAAGGCCCAAAATCATCATAAATATACCAAATACTAGAAAAGAGATATTAAAATTAGCATCCTGAGGCAATTTCTAGCATTTTGTGGGTTTTGAAGGTTTGTGGGCTAGGAAATTGTGGGTGCCACTAGGTTGCAGGCCAAGAAAATGCAGGTGCTAGAGGGAATGGCACCAATGATATGGAATCTACAAATGGAAGCCCATGTTTATTTTTTTGCAACGTCTGAAAAATTAGCAATCTTAAGGCTCATGTATTTGGCATGTGCGAAATGATCATTCAAAAGTTACTCAAGCCTTACGAGAATTTTTTTAAAAATTAGGCTCATGCTGAAAAACATGATGCAAAAACAATTATGTTAGAAGCCAGAAATGAATGTGCCATTAAAAATGATGTGAGCAAAATGGATTTCTGTAAATGGCTCTCCGTAACAGAACTTTGTCAATGCAAAAGACTTAGTGGTTTTTGAGTTAACTTCTTTTAAGCACGTGGGGAAATTCAAAGGTTAATGATTCATAATTTATTGTTCATTTCTAACCCATTTCAACCAATGCAGAATATTGGAATGTGAGAGTTGATGGATCAAAATCCTTCAAGGTTTTTTTCGTTAAATGGCCTGGTGCTAATGGCATCCTGCACTTGGATTTCCACATGTGAATTCCTGGAATGCAAAAGACTTAGCAATTTTTTGGTTTATTTGATTAAACACATTGAAAATATGGTGGCACCCTAAGTTTGATCATTCAAAAACCTTGAGGGAGGAATGTGAGAAACACCAAGGTAAAAACCATGAGTGGTCATGTTGGTGCTCTAGTGTGATCTCAATGGCATTCCGCATCAAACCCTCCACATGGTGTAGGTCCGAGGAATGCAGGAGCCATCACCTCCCAAGCCAAAATTTTGCATAGCAACCATGAAGTTCCACAAGGAACCTTCCAGATAAAGTTTTTGGTTTTAAGTTTAGAATTTTAATAGTTTCATCAGCATAAAACCTTCACTCAAGAATGAAATTTTTAGTGAAAATAGGTATGTATAATGAAGAAGGAATCATACCTATTAGATGTGAATGGAGGGTAGAAGTTTACGAAAAAAATTGCTCTAAAATCTTCATGATATCTGTGGAAGAAATCAGCACAATTGCTTCAAGTTATAGCTTACACAAAGATGAAATGAGGAGGTGAGCCCTCATATTTATAGGCAAAGATGCATTCATTATGGTAGGTTTATCTATTACCCCACAAAACCCTAAAATAAGAAATGCGAGCTATGAAAGTTGGGATAATACAAGGATGAAGGATGTGGGTTTCAACATGATATCTTTAACAAACCTTTTCATATGCTCCAAATGAGCCTTCAGTTCATCTTTGGCCAACTTGTTCTTCTCCATTCTAGATTTTACTAAAGTAGCTACCAAATCTAGAAGTAAATTTTTCTGATTTAAAGTTTGCTTCCCCAAGTTGACTGTGCTTATCTGATAATCTGAAGCTTGTAATTCTCTTTCATATTTATCAACAACTAGAGTAGAAATTTCTGCAATAAAATCCCCTTTAGTAGTGAGCTTAGTGGAATGTATGACTCTAGACTTCTTGTGTTTGTCCTCTTTTATTTCCTTCATCATCTTATCCCAACTCATAGGTTGAGTCGCCACTTGATTCATCTTCTCTAGATTAAGCTTGATCCATGTTGGAGCTGTAGTAGTGGTTGTCATTTGTTGTTCTTGTTGGGGCTTCTCTTCTCCTCCACTCACCTCTATTTGCACTTGTTTGGCCTTTTCATGTTCCAACTTCTCTCTCTCAAGTTGCTCTTGTTTGAGCTTCTCCTTTTCAATATTTTCTTGTTTAAGCCTCTCCTTTTGAGCTCTTATTTCTTCAATATTCTTCATTTCCAACTCCTTTTTTCTAAGCTTCTTCTCCATCTCTCTTTTTTCTATTCTACCTCTTTTATCTGAGCTTCCTCTTCTGCAACCTCATCCTTACTAGCTTTCTTTATAGCACTTTCCATTATTTCCCATTTCTCATCCTTTGTTAGGACATGTTCCATTTTTTCTTCCCTCCAGAGGTTTCCTTCTTGAAAATCTACATCTTCCTCCTCAAAGTCTTCTTCATCTTCTTCCTTTTCTTCCTTTTCTTCATCTTGGATAGGAGTCTCTTCAAAATCTAAAGGGAGAGGAGGTTTTGTTACTATTATTATAGGGGTCTCTTCCCCTTCTTTAGTTGTTTTCTATAATGTTGAAGGAGTAGTAGAAGGAGCTTCCTTAGTTTCAATTTCATCAGTTTGTCAAGGAGCAATAGAAGGACCTTCTTGAATAGTTTTTTCTTCTAGATACACAATGGAAATGGGTTGAGCACTTAAACCTGATACTACTCCAACAACAATAGCTTTGTAAGTGATTGTAGCCTACTCAAAGGCTATTGTGACCTTTTCCATTGTAACCTCTCCCTCTCCTACTTGTGGATTTAGGTTCTTGCTCCTATTGTATTTCCTAGGTAGAGGAGAGGAAGAGGTTTGTCCTTGTGTCTTTCCTTTTACCCTTGCTCTACCTGTCTTCTATTCTTTCATTAATCCACCTCAAACTTCATTCTACAACAGTGAAAAATATATCATCAATGTTACATTCTTCCTTCCCCATCTAATTGATGGGTGCGAAATTTTGAGTATCCACTTGCTCCCTATCATATTGAGGATCAAAGGTTAAACCATTGTCTAACATATTCTTAGGTTTATCTTCTTTCACCTTAAATTCCCTCATCTAAGGAATGATTAACCTCTCATATTTCCTCTTTCTAGCTTCAAACTCATCTTCTAAATCTGCCCAAAAATGTTCTATATGGGGCTCATGATGTGGGAACAAGGATGCATACAAGTTATTCATCTTCCCCTTTGGGTCAAAGTCTTTCCTTCCCTGATATAACTTGAAGTTAATAGCTTGTAGCTCCCTATTTTCTAACTTGGAAACTCCAATAGATATGCATTGATAAAATCCAAGGTCAATTGGATACTTAACCTCTCCAACTTTATGTTTGTTACTGAACTTGAGGTTAACCTCCCTCATTTTTTGGGAGAACTCAATCAAAATCCATTTATTGTTGCAAATTTTGGGTAACAAAAATGGTTCTCCATCATACCCCCATAAGCAAATGTAAGTTGACTTAGGATACTAGATAAACTAGGTCCCCCATTGATTTACCAATTCCATGGTTTCTGTAGTTAATCTAAAGCCCACATCTCCTGAAAACTGAGTAATTATAACATAGAGGAAATCATCATTCACTTTGTTAAAATTCTTTTCCAAGTTTTTGAGTTTCAATTGATCATAATATTCTCAAATCATACTTTGTCCAAGCCCTTCATCTCTGACTCCTACAGTGTTCAACCCTAGGAAGTTTCCCATCCTTACTACACAATATACTACATATGATGACATATAGAATTCTTTTAAATTTTGTACCTTTGTGAGCTGATTGTGTATATGATTGGAAACAATCTGTCCCTGATCCAAATACACTAATCCATTTAATATCACCTCATGGAACATCGAGTGTTCACACTTATGGGATATTTCCTTACCTATTGCCCTGCTCTATAATGTAATAATTTCCCCTACATCTAAAAGGAAATCAGATCTCCAAAGCTTTGTAGGAAACCTAGTAATATATTTATTCCCAGTCTTAAGCCAATTCTTATTCATGTGTCATTGATGTGTGCTCACATCCTTCTCATATTTTTGCAATGCCCCAGCTTTTGTTACCATTGTTATTTGAGGGTAGGGTGGAAAATCAATTACTATTCTAATCATGGATGGAGATAAGTCAAGTATTGTATTTCCTAATTAGACAATACATTTCAATTGAGTGGGGTTGTATGCCTCTACCACTGCTAGAATAAGTTTAGGAAACTAAAAAGTAATAGGGAAAGATACCACATGAGCAATCCCTGAGGCTGATATCCTCTTAGTTCTTGGACTAGCATTGTCATCAAATGTGTCCTTGAATGCTTCCAAATCAATGTGTCCCAACATTGTATCAATAATTTTCATCACCCTAGAGGTGAACTTGGACAACACAGGAGTACCTTGGTATTTATACTTCATTATATAATGGATCTGATCCAATTTTGTTAACTTAGGATTTTATCCTTTCTCTACTCCTTCAGTACCAGGTTGCTCTTCTGAATCAGACATTTATGATACTCGAGAAATAACATAAAAGAGAGCTTCATCAAGAATACATTACAAAATTTACCCTGTAAAAACCCTTAAAAACATGTCTTTTCGAAATTATAAACCCTAACAAAACTTCTTCAAAAAGCAGTAAAACTTGTATGTCAATATTGAAAATCGGAATCAAAAAAGCACATGGAACATGAACCTTGGTTAAAAAGGTTCATTCAGAATTCAAAATTTTGATGGAATCTTATTTGTTGTTGGTAGAAATTAGAATTGTAATTGCACATGGAACTTGGATCCTAGCTCTCAAGTTCAATAGGAATTCAAAATCTTGATCGAGCTTAATTAAAAATAAAGCATTTAAGGTTCAACTATTATAGAAAGTCAGGATTGAGAAAGGATTTAGAACATGGCCTTTTGGTTCATAGGTTCACTCAGAATTCAGAATCCCAATGGGACCTTAGCATTAAAATGACCCTTGAAGTTATGAAAACCCGATGGACCTATATTAGCTGTGAAGACTTCAAAAATTAGAAGCACAAAAGGACATTGAATCTTACCCTTAAACAAAAAGTTTGTTCAAAATTTGAAATTTTGAATGGCTAAATCAAGAAAATACGCTAAAATACAATGTCAGATTTTAGAATTGGAAAAGAATATTACATCTGGGCCTTTATTCAAAAGTTCATTCAAAACTTGGATCTCCGATTGGTCAAAAGAATAAATTATAGCAAGTTTTTAATACGGATTTCAGGATCAGATTTTCACTTGGAATTTTGACCACTTTGTAAAATGAGGGTGTGGAAAACAAAATATTGAAAGGCCCAAAATTTGAAACATATGGTTAATCCTAAAACCCATTCGAAAATCCTAGTTTAAAAAGAGAGAGAAAACCCAAACCCACGAAAAGTGTAACATACGAATCGAGGGGAAGCAAAAACTAAGCAAAACCAAACCCAAACGGAAAAACACCAACAACTCAAATAATAAAAAGTAAAAAACAAAAAAACCCATAAAAACAAAACCAAGTGAAACAAAAGGGTGCAAGAAAAAAATGATCAAAACACCCACACAAAAACATGCTCAAAATGAAATGTGAAAAAAAGAAAGAAAATAAACAAAAAATGAAGAAAACAAGAAGGAAAACAAAGAACAAGAACGATCCTACCTCAAAGAAATGATCGTTGACTCGAAAGAATGATTCCTTGAATGCCTAAGATCAAACACTCAACATCTCTTTTTCTCTGCTCCCAGTGAAAATGAAATGCACTTATGAGCACAATCGTGGGAGGAATCCGATTAAATATCGGGTTCGTACGTGCAGAGTTATTATCGTTAAATTCAGTTGGTGAGAAGGGTTCAAAATCGAGATTGGATTTGGAACTTGACTATCTTTGGAAATTTCCAATCAGAAATCACATTTCTGAATGGACTGGAGGCAAGATAACAATACATGCGGGATCAGAGAAATAAATAGAACTTGCACATTTTAAGAAAAGGTGCAAGTTCAAAACAAAACTCTGATTCTAAACAAAGGCACGTGATCAGAGAAATAAATAGAACTTGCACATATTATGAAAAGGTGCAAGTTCAAAATAAAAATCTAATTCTGAAAAGAAAACAAGATGGAGTCAGAAAAATTAAATAGGATTTGCACATTTTGAGAAAAGGTGCAAGTTCAAAACAGAACCCTAATTCCGACCAAAATATAGAAAATAAGAAATCAAAGCCCAAAAATGGAAACAACCCTTAGGGTTAAAACCAAGGAAATAAAAATGAAGAAAGGGAAAATGCCAAGAAACAAAACACCAAAACACAAGAGGGGGACCCACTTTGATAAAAAATAAAATGGGGTGGTTATACAAAGCATAACAAATGGCGACTCAACTAGGAAAATGATTTACTCATTTTCAGGATACTGAAGAATTTAGTCACCCCAGAACCTCTAGTTTATGATTGCCTTAACTTAAGAATGATTGGTTACAACAAACAAAACTGAGCTGATATCTCAAATTGTGCATCATTATAAAAACTTTGAATCTGAGTGTGTTTTTGTGGTTCATTTTCTCCCCTAAAGAATCTAACTACCCCTGAAAGGACTGTATTCTCATTCAAGCTACATGAGATGGGTCATTTTAGTTGTCATGCAATGATATCCTGGGTATTACTCCAATGCTAGTCAGGTGTCTATAGCCCCAATGGAGATACCTCTAATTCTCTCAAAGCATTGATCTATTTCCAGCAAATGTCCATAGCCCCGATATAGATACTTGAATCACCTTTATAAATTGAGTTTATTTCTAGATATTTTTCTTAGATATTGGTTCTTTGAAGTAGCTCTTTTTTATTTCCCTCAATGTTTAGGAATTATAGTTTAAAAATTAGATTGAAAACTTCTATGGACATCATGACAACATTAGGACACCATATTTTTCACTTGAACTAGGAATACAACCACCTTAGGATAGCTAGACTCTCAAGGAGTTAAATGATTCTAACTAATGAGTGACAAATTCAATCGTGTTTCAAAATATCATTTAAAATGTACCTATTTGTTTTGACCTTTCAAAATTTCATTAAAATAAACATAAAATGTAAGTTTTAGAATGGAAAAGAACCATAGGTATACCTAAAAATACCTAAATCAACTTATTTGCCATAGTTTCCTTAAGCATGCTTGAATATCTACCCACTATTTCAAAATGATGAAAAAGGAAACCCCTACACAAAATAAAATAGAAATGAATAAAACCAACAAATAAAACACACAAAAAATAGGGAAATCCGGAAAAAGCAAAATAAAATAAACTAGATATATACAAAGGAAGGATTTGTAGGCTTTCATGGGCTAAAATCATGTTTGAGAAATTTCCCATTGATGGTAAATGGAACAGGTTATGTTGTTAAGGTACTCAACTGAAAATCATTTTCCCTGAGAATTTCAGAAATCTTGTATGGTCCTAACCATAATATATTGAATTTTTGTTGATCACCTTTCTTCTCTCTAGATTTATCCCACAACAACACGATATCTGATATCCTAGAGGCTTTAATCTTGGCTCTCTTGTCAAACTAACACTTTACTATAACTTGATGTTTAGAGAATTGTTGTAAAGCAACATCTCTCTATTCTTCCAAGTTCGGTAAATTAGTCAACTTGACCTCTATCCTATTGTCATTGGCATAAATCGTAAAACAAGGATCTAGAGGTTAATACGAAAGACAAGGTATTTTCCATAGATCAACTTATATGGCGAATTTCCTAGATCAGACTTAGTTATAGTTCTAAGTGCCCATAAAGCGAATTTTATTTGTGTATGCTAGTCCCTAGGATTGTGTTCTAATAACCTCTTAATAACTTCAAAAAAATAAAATTTGGTAGACTCATCTATCCCATTGCATTGTGGGTAATAGTTGGAAGAATATTTCAAGACTATTTTATACTCAAAGGTCCACTGAATAAACTTTGCAGAAGAAAAAGAGGGGTTGTGGTGACATAATAGAGCGAAGGGTACCCAAAACCTAGTAATAATATGATCGTTTAGGAACTTGATAACTACATCAGTGGTGCAATTCTTGTATGCCTGATCCTTTTTCCATCATGTGTATTAATTCTTCATAGTCAAGATGAATTTATGACTTGCAAAGGAGTTTGGGTTAATCACTCCAACAAAATATAATTCCCATTGGTCAAAAGGTCTTACCTCGTACATTGGTTGTAATGGCATTACTAGGTTATGCTCTCTGGATGTCAATTTATAACAAGTATGGAATGTTTGTACATGTGGCCAATAATACCCTGATCATAGAATTTTATGGGCCATGGCATCTGGTGAACCATGTCTAGTACCTTGTTTTCCATGAAACTTTATTATGACTTGTTTTTCTTTCTACTAGTCAAAACAGCGTAAGTAAACACCTTCAAAGTTCTTTATGTATAGAGATTCATTCTTTATCATGTAATGATAAATCTTCACCCTCAATGCTCTTCTTTGTGTTGCATTCATCCCTTTCAGGCACTTATTATTCAGTAAAAGGAAAATTAGATCAGTGTACCATGGATCTCCAGTGAAAGACTACACTATATTTTGTTGACATATGATCTTAGAATCTACCTTATCCATTGCCTTGGAAAAGCCCCGCCCTTGAACAGTTTCATGGGATGGATTTTGAGATCAAATTATTGTAGAATTTCCATCCACTTGCCTCTACTCTCTCCTATTTTACTTTGCATGAGTAGGGACTTCACTGTTGGATCTGAGATGATGGCTGTGATTTTGCTGTGCAAGATATAGTGTCAAAATTTCTTGATAGCTCTTACCAATGCAAAGGATTTTTTGTAATGGTGGATACCTTATCTCATCATAAGGTATAGGGAGCTCATTAAATCAATTGGTTGTTCATCCCCTTCTTCTTTTCGTTGTGTCAAAACAACAACGTACGAATGTTTAGATGTAAAAGAGTAGTTAAAGAATTGTTGCAAGTAGTCTGGACTAGTCAAGATGGGTGCTTCTAAGATAGATTACTTAATATGTGAGAAAGAAACCTTTGTGTCATTTCTCTATTCAATTTTGGCATCCTTCTGCATGATTTAGTTCAATGGTTTGACGATCTCTACAAACCCAGTTATGAATTTTCTCACAAAATTTATCTTTCCAAAGAAAGATCTCATCTCCTTTTTGTTGCCAGGCATGGGAAACTTCAGAATTGATTCTACTTTGTTAGGATCAATATAAATTCATTTTTTTGAGATTATATAACCCATAAACTCTCCTTCTGAAATCTTGAATACACATTTCTTTAGGTTTAATGATACACCAAATTTTATGCATTTTTCCAAAACTTTTGCTAAATCAGCAGCATGATCTTCTCTATTTTTGGAAAAAAACTATTCAATCATCCACGTAAATTATAATGCACTTTTCTACCAGATCTTTAAAATCTATGTCCATTAGACACTAAAAATTTTCTTCGGCATTGATGAGGCCCAATGAAACTCTCTGATAAGCAAACGTTCCCCATTTGGTTGTAAAGGCAGTCTTCATTCGATCCTCATACTTCACCAGTATTTGGTTATATCTTGAATAACCATCTAAAAATGACATCATCTGCGAGCCATTTATAATTTACAAGACTTCATCGAGGGAAGGAAGAGGATAATTATCCTTTTCTAAATATTTGTTTAGATTTCTAAAATATACACAGCCTAATTTCTCCAGTTTTTTGCATATCAAAACTAGATTAACTACCCATGTGGAGTGCCTAACTGGGAAGATTATCCTGACTGATAACAATTTTTGTACCTCTTTAAGAATAAGAGGTTCAAGTATAGCATTGATTGTTGATTTTTTCTAATGAAATGGTTTCACCTAAGGCTTCAAATGAATAGTATGAGTTATCACTAAGGTATCAAATGTCTTCAAATCCTCATACCCCCAAGCAATGGCTGCAATATCTTCTTTCACTACATTCAAATTTTTGTCACGAATATCTATTGGACAAGTCTTTCCAATGAGGATATTCTTTTTTGGGCTAGAATTAGCTAGATTGTAAGTTTCATATTTACCTCCATCAACATCAACAATCAATTTCTCTCGAGCCTAAGGATCGGAGTCAAAGATCCTCTCTAGTTCTACCATTCCTTTGGGAATACTATTGGTTTTCAAGTTGATAATACCTTCCATATCTAGATCCTTGAATTCCCAGTCTCCTACATCTCTATCATAATTCATCAATAATCTGTCCTTTGAAAACATTTGAACTTTCCAAAAATGAAAGAATATGTTGATCATCATCAAAAATATAAAAATTCTTTATATTATTTGGGATGGCTGGGATTGTAACTAACTCCAAAAACATTCTTAGTTTAGAATCTTTCATGGGCTCCAATGTACTTGCTTCTACTACTAATGCATCTACAATCTGATTATTCTCCCTAGGGATTAACTTTATGTTGAATGCAACAAAATACTCAATCAAATTCCACACCCTATTCTGATAAGTAGCTAATCTCTTATATGGTATGTATATTGACTATGAACCTATTTCACAATCACTTCTGATTCCCCCAACACTCTAAGGCTTTGCACTTTCTTCTGGTGGGAAAACATGAGCCCTCTAGCCAGTGCCTAATTCTTTGCAACACTATTAGTTCATCCAAACTACAACTTATAAGAAAGAAAATATTTTTACCTTTTAGATTAGTCAGTTCATCTCTGACTCCACTTCCTTGTTTAGATTTAGAACCATCAAATTTGAGGGTCCATAACTGATTTTTGGGTGAAACCTCCTTCTTAAGATCTATTTTAGGTTGTTGTGAAAGGGGAGTGTATGAATTTTTTGTTTGATAAAAAATGTTAGGATATCCTTGTATCTAAGGACTTTCAAATACTTCTTTTAGAATAAGCAAGTGTGCATAAATAATTTATTGTAAATCTTCATGGTTATCAATATTGTGGCTCACTTTTCCCTTGAGGAATTCTTTTGGAATCAAAAGGTGAGTAGGAGAAGGGATGCCCCCTATTTCCTATATTTTTGTAACCTTAATTTGTATATCCTCAGATAAGCTCAGGGGTTGCTCAGTAAATGGTGAAATAATTTCATGTGCATTACTAATTTCTAGTAAAATAGATATATTATTGGTTTCAAATGGAGACTGATTTGGGACAATTATAAAATATTTGTTTTCACCATCTTCTAACTATAAAATATAATTTAGAATATCTAGACAAGGTTGAAAAGTCAACTCAGAATGGTTTTGATAGTGGAGTCTGCACCAGTTTGGAAGCAATAAACTCCACAAATCTGCCTCTTCTCCAAGGACCAATTTGTCTTGGTGTAGGTTTTGGATTAGCACCTCTTAGTTAATGGAATCCATACAATCACCATTTTATAAAGGCTACATTCAATCATAATTTGGTGCATAAAAGTTCATAACCTCATCCATCCTATAAACTCTTGGTTCAGTTTTAAAGTAAGCAACCTCATTGGAGTGATCATATTTTTTATCATGTGTTTCAGGTGAGGTTCACTCTCTATCCTAATTTGACTTTGCATACCTTTCCATGGTAACCACATGTGTGAAAATTCAAATTTAAGATAGAATCCTATAGTTTTGGCCTAATCCGTGCTCAACAACATACCATACATCTTAGGGATGTCAACAATTTGGATATCCATTTACTGTTGGATCCTTGGGCCTAACCCAATCTGTACAAGTACGTCTTTCAATTCTCCCATGACATTTACTTCAATTTTATTTAATTGTATGATATTTTTATTGGTTTGGATTGGGGTTAGGCCTAATTTCTTACAAATAGAAAATGGAATAACATTACATGAATCCCTAGGATCTATTGGACAATTATGCAAGTTTTTTCCAAATATTCTCAAACCCAACAAGAAAAAAGGTACTCTAGTCCTCCCTCTATATAAGGTTGCATTCATTTCACTAGCTAGAGTTACCTTTTCTTTTACTTTCAATTGATCTGCCTCAACCAAAGATTTCAACACAAGTTCACATTGAGCAAGACATCATTTCAAAATATCAAAGAAAGATAGGGAAGTCATTTATTTTTGCATCTCCCTAATCAAGTTATACTATGTATTGTTGTATTGTTATTTTTGAAGGAAAATAGGATTCCCTCTAATGGGAGTTTCAGCTGGTCCTTTGGGTGGAGGAGGATTGTTATCTACTTTAGGATTTTGTGGTACCATGTTATTAGTAGGAGGAGTAGATGTGGTGAATGGTCCTTTATTTTGGTTTCTTAAAAAATGACCTCCTTTAGCTTGGAAATCTTGAGCGTAATAAGTGTTTGTTTCACATTCATTTCCTCTTGGAAGGGAAACTTAAACTCATCATAAGTTTCAAAGGCCATGGTAGTAGGTACAGACCCACCACTCTTGTTAACATTGCCCTGTGCTGGTTGAGAATCAACTTGAGCTATTTCAACCAACTTTTCTATTTTTGGGTAGTTGACCTCGGAATGAGCAATAGTATTGTGTAACCTACACCCATTGGTCATGAAGTTTAGATCTACTATATTAAAAGTGTGTATCCTATCCTCATTAGCCCAGTTATTGTGTGGGACGCCTCCCTTATTTGGTCTTGTATCCCATTTTTGATTATTGGGCCTCTGATAATACCCTTTATTTTGATTTTGATAATTCTAATTTTGGAAATTCCTCTAATTCAGATTCTTGTTTTGATTGGGATAATTGTTCATATTTGGATAATTCTATTTTGGATGGCCCCTTGATTTTGGTACTAATTTTTATTTTGGGGAGGGTTTATCCTAAATTGAGCCATTTCATTTGTAACCTAAGACATATTTTTCTTCAAAGTCTCCAACTCTGTTGAAAAATGCGTGATTTGTTCATTTTCTACAGTTGTTCTAGTTTGATTGGTCTGTTGTGTAGTTGGAAAATTTTCTGAGGATTATGTCCTCTATGTAATTTTGAGGATTTTTTTGCTAGAAGAAATTGGGGGTTCTAGGAGTTTTCATATTGGTCTAAGGATGGTTGTTTATGTTGGTAAACCATGGCAACTGGGTTGAAGGATGTATTTTAGCAAGTGGCCCATAAGCAAAATTAGACATCCCCAAAATTGTATTCATGAGTGGGGTTCCATTAGTCATTGTATTATTAATTGTAGACATTTAGTTATGCATCCCAAGATATCCTAATGAAGGTAGTGTTACTCCCATAACACCTAGTTGAGGGGTTATTTATTGTTGCAATTTAATGGCCAGATGGTATGCTTTGGCCAACGAATCAATATTTTCATTTGGGTAAGTTCTCAGTAAGAATATGCTAGTTAATGGGTCTATGGCTTTGAGATATGCTTGAATTGAAATTTTCTCAGCAACTTCATAGGGTGGATGCAATCACCTATACATCCTTTGGAACTAGGTGTTGAATAGAGGTAGGGTTTCATGGGGTCCCTTCCTGATTGTTGAAAATTGGTGGTATAAGATGACAAGGTCGACATAAACTCAAAACTGGTTAATAAAGGCATTCTCCAAATCTGTCAAGTTGAGAATGGATCTAATGGGAATGTTAAGGTACCAATTATATGCCATATCTCCTAGTGAATATGGGATTAGTCTATAGGATACATCATGATGTTCTATCTAAGCGCTGGTGCATGCATCTTTGAATGCTTGAATGTGTTCCTCAACTCTTCATGATTCTCCATGGGCATATTTGGGGCAGAATCGTTTTGGGTTTTAGGCATCTCATGAATACCCCTGAGAATGGTTCCTATTTGTGATGAGTTTCCTGTGAAGAACTCCATTGGTGGAAGTGGGTTAGGTTGTAGTTGTGGTATAAGTGAAAATCTTGGTAGAGTTACTGGTGGTGTTAACGGTGGTGGAATTGGAGTTCTACATGTTATGGGTCAAGTAGGAAATTAGAGTTCTCAAAATGGCTCTTTGTTGGGAGTAGATCTTATAACCTGCTCAAACCTATCCAATAAAAATGACCCAATTCTCTCTAGTTTGTTCCTTTAGACCCTCCTTCTAGCGCCAGTTTTGTTGATGGCCAAATTGACATGACAAATGTTAAGTAGAATATTTCTACTCTACTTCTCCTAAAAAAGATAACTAATGATAAAATTACCTATATTCTAAGGTCTTGATAGTTGGTTCACAACTGTATTGTAATACGCAGTGGTCAACGTGACTATAATATTCAAGGGGTCTTTGCTGGTTAAAAGTAACAAACTAATATTTTAAATGTTCCAACAACATTTTTTTTTAAATAAATAGAAAAGGATACATCACGGGTTTCAAAATAGAAAATGTAAATATTTATTACTCCTATATTCAGACATGTAATCCTATAACAAGCTTTCCTTAAAGTCAAAACTAAGAAATGGAACAATTCATTAATCATTTATGCTATTATATTCATTCACAATGTATATTTAATAAGCATACTTGGGATTTGTTTTACTAAAATTAATAAAATACATGTTCAATTAACTCATTACAAATTTTTGCAGATCAATAAACAAAAGGAAAATACCATTCACAAATGACATAATTGATAGTTTTAAATTTGGCTCCTTCTATTGATATTTAATCAATTAAGTAGCATTTATGTCCAACAAAATTCACTGGCACACAAAAAACCATTGTCTTTTATGTCACCACTAAAATTGAGAAATTTCTATAAAAACTAACTATCTAAAAGATTTCAAAATTATCTAACTTAAGGCTACAAATATGACTTCAATTTGTCGACCCTTTATAATGATGTCCATTTTTTTAACTTATAGAAAAGTATAACATAAAAATCTTCTTCAAAATCTCCATCCACAAAAATAGGGCATCCAAACTCCAGATCCACAATTGTAGGAGGCATTTCAATTCAAATGGAGCGTTCAGGTGATCAAAATTACATGTGTGGGAAGTAGTGATTCTCTCTTTCCTAACTGAAGATAACCTTTGGTTCAATGCTATGCCTTCCTATTTCATAGGAATTTCTCCAAATATTGCACCTTTGACTTTTAGTTTGATCAAAACAACATACTCTTCTCTCAAAATTTGAATTGCATCTTCATTATACTTTATGTCTATTTATATCTTTCATAATTGGCCAAAATTTATGTTAATACTTCCTCATCAGTCCCATCTAACCACTCCATTCTAAAATTTTCCTTTTCATATCCATCAATGGCTACTTCTATAACATCTTTCTGGTTGCTAATGTCACCATAGCATGATGAATATCAAATTTAATACCTGCAAACCTATTGAGGAGATTACCTTCACTATTAGTGTCTACCATTATCTTCCACCTATTGTTCTAGGCCTCCTTGATATCTTGCAGCTCTAGTATCTTGCCACTTGATGGTAAATCTTGATTGGTAATCAAACAAATAATTTCTTCAAACAATATGATTTGTTTCAATATTTATGATTGCAGTCTTAGAAACACTATTCTCTATTCAATCATCACCTCCATCTTGAGAACCATGATCTTTTTGCACTTAGTCAAGTAATCTGGACTCTCATCCTCCAAAATCCCTGCTTCATTGAGCTCATCTTCACTCAGCTTATTCACTTCCTTTATCTTTGCTAAGTACTCATGGTACTTTTCCTCTTCATACCACATGGTTTTAATCAACTCCTTGAACTATCTTTTCAATGCACACACTTTACTATATAGTTGATAACTAGTTTCAAGAAACACTTCTACCTCAACCTTCACCTAGTTAGTAAAATTGTCAAATATGTGTGCTTTTATTTTCATCTCTATGAGGTCCTTAGCTTCTTTTCTACTTATGAACATAGGCACCTTAGAAGAAGAAGTTTTTTTTGATAATGGAGAAGCAAGATCTTTAACAAACCTTTTCATATGCCCCAACTGAGCCTTCAATTCATCTTTGGCCAACTTGTCCTCCTCCATTCTAGATTTTTCTGAAGTAGCTACCAAATCTAGAAGTGGTATTTGTTGATTTTGAATTTCCTTCCCCAAGTTGACTATGCTTATCTTATAATCTAAAGCTTTTAATTATCTTTCATCTTTATCAACAACTGGAGTAGCAATTTCTGCAATAAAATATCCTTCAACAATGAGCTTAGTGGAATGTATGACTTTAGACTTCTTCTTGGGTTTGTCCTATTTTATTTCCTTCATCATCTTATACCAACTTAAAGGTTGAGTCACCACTTGTTGCCTCTTCTCTAGATCAAGCTTGAGCCATGTGGGAGCTATAGTAGTGGTTGTCATTTGTTGTTCTTGTTGAGGTTGTTCTTCTCCTCCACTCATCTCTATTTTCACTTGTTTGGCCTTTTCATGTTCCAAATTCTCTCTCTCATGTTGCTCTTGTTTGAGCTTCTCCTTTTCAATATTTTATTGTTCAAGCCTCTCCTTTTGAGCTCTTATTTCTTCAATCTTCTTCATTTCAAACTCCTTTTTCTAAGCTTCTTCTTCATCTCTCTTTTTTTATTCTAGCTCTTTTATATAAGATTCCTCTTTTGTAGCCTCATCCTCAACGGCTTGCTTTTTATCACTTTCCATTATTTCTTGTTACTCATCATCTATTAGGACATGTTTAGCTTTTTCTCCCCTTTAGAGGTTTCCTTCTTGAAAATATACATCTTCCTCCTCAAAATCTTCTTCCTTTTCTTCCTTTTCTCCCTTTTGTTCCTTTTCTTCCTCCTAGAGAGGAGTCTCTTCAGAATCTGAGGGGAGAGGATATTCTATTACTATTATTATAGGGGTCTCTTCCCCTTCTTTAGTTTATGTCTCTACTATTAAAGGAGTAGTAGAAGGAGCTTACTCAGTTTCAATTTCCTTAATTTGTGAAGGAGTGGAAAAATGACCTTCTTGAATAGTTTCTACTTCAGGATACATGGTGGAAATGGGTTGAGCACCCAAACATGAGACTAGTCTAGCAACAATAGCTTGTAAAGTTATTGTAGCCTTCTAGAAGGCTTTTGTGACCTTTTCCATTGTAACTTCTCCCTCTCCTACTTGTGGAGGTTTCTTCTTGATCCTCTTGTATTTCCTAGGTGGAGGAGAGGAAGAGGTTTATACTTGTTTCTCTTTCCTTTTAGCCTTGCTCTACATTTCTTCTATTCTTTTCGTAATCCACCTCAAACTTTTTTCTACAATAGTGGAAGATATATCATCAATGTTAAATTATTCCTTCTCCATCCAATTGATGGGTGCCAAAGTTTGAGTATCCACTTGCTCCCTATCATATTGAGGATCAAGGGTTAAACCATTGTCTGACATATTCTTAGGTATATCTTCTTTCACCTTAAATTCCCTCTTCTGAGGGATGGTTAAACTCTCATATTTCCTCTTTCTAGCTTCAAACTCATCTTGTAAATCTACTCAAAAATATTCTATATGGGGCTCATGATGTGGGAACAATGATGCATACAAGTTATTCATCTTCCCCTTTGGGTTAAATTCTTTCCTTCCTTGATATAACTTGAAGTTAGCAACGTGTAGCTCCTAGGTTGCTGACTTGGCAACTCCAACAAATGGGCATTGATAAAAAAGAAGGTCAATCAGATACTTAACCTCTCAATCTTTATGGTTTTTACTAAACTTGAAGTTAACCTCCCTCATTTTTTGGGAGAGATCAATCAAAACCCATTTATTGCTACAATATTTTGGTAACAAAAATGGTGCTCCATCATACCCCAATAGGTAGATGTAAGTTGACTTAGGATACTAGGTAAATTAGTTCCCCCATTAGTTTACCAATTCCACGACTTCTATAGTCAATCTAAAGCCCACATCTCCTGACAAATGAGTAGTTATAATATAGAGGAAAGCATCATTCACTCTGTTAAAATTATTTTCTGATGTTTTGAGTTCTAGTTGATCATAATATTACCAAATCTTGCTTTATCCAAGCCCTTCACCTCTGACTCCTACAATGTTCAACCCTAGGAAATTTCCCATCCTTGATGCATAATATACTACATATGATAACATATAGAATTCTTTCGAATCCTTTACCTTTGTGAGCTAATTGTGTATATGATTAGAAATAACATGTCCTCGGTCCAAATACACTAATCCATATAAGATCACCTCAATAAAATGGAGCATCCATTTTTCATAGTTATGGGAGATTTCCTTACCCATTGTCATGCTCAATAATGTAATAATTTCCCCTGCCTCTGAAAGTAAATCAGATCTCCAAAGCTTTGTAGGAAACTTGGTAACATATTTCTTACCAGTCTTAAGCTAATTCTTATTCATTTTTTTCTTGTGTGTGCTCGCATCCTTCTCATTTTGTTGCACTGCCTCAGCTTCTCTTACCATTGTTAGTTGAGGTTAGGGTGGCAAATCAAATACTATTCTCATCATGGCTGGAGATGAGTCAATTATTTCATTTCCCTATTGGTCAATACATTTTCATTGAGTGGGGTTGTATGCCTCTACCAATGATAGAATAAGTCAAAGACACTAAACAACAATAGGGAAAGATGCCACATGAGAAAGCCTTGAGGTTGCTATCCTCTTAGCTCTTGGACTAGCATTGTCATCAAATGTATCCTTCTTGAATGCCTCCAAATCAATGTGTCCTAGCATTGTATTAGTAATTTTCATCACCTTGGAGGTGAACTTGGACAACTCAAGAGCACCTTGGTATTTATAATTCATTGTATTATGGGTATGATCCAAGTTTGTTAACTTAGTCTTTTGTTCTTTCTCTACTTCTTTGGCACCAAGTTTCTCTTTTGTGTCAAACATTTATGATACCTGAGCAATAACATAAAAGAGAGCTTCATCAAGAATACATTACAAATTTTACCCTCCAAAAACCCTTTAAAAATGTGACCAATGACTTAGTATAGGTTAACAACACCCAATCCATATGAATTTGAGGCATATTTAATCCACTACACATCAATCCCAAAAAGATCCTTCAATGCAAACAAAGATGAAGAAGCCATTAATCTAACATGCTAAATACACAAAAGCTTGACAAACATCTACTCTACGAAATTGAAACTTATCCTATTGGGGGAGTGGTGTTGCATTGATTTGGACTGGTGACCCTTTCCCAATCCCTTGGATAATGAGCTTGCTTCAATCAGTTTTATTAAAGAAAACTGATGAAACCAATGATAGATATATGTGAAACATGATGAAAGCTAATTTAACATGATAAAAGTTAAGATTATTGATGTAAGTGTATGCAAAGCTATTCTAAATGTATGCAAGGTTTGAAAGATTAAAACCCTAGTTTCAAAATATACTAAATGGATGCAACTAACTTACCATGGAAGCCATTAATGGATGCTTTAAGCTATTATGATCAAGATTTAAACTAAAAAAAGCTAAATGTGTCCTAAATGTGGATGCAAATGATAGTGATTTTAACAACATAAGTTTACTATTAAAATATGGATACCTATTCAATAGAGGAAATCTCTATGTATAGAATAGGAAAAATGAAATTGATGGCCAAGATCAAAAGGATCAATCAACGGTTAGAATGGAAGGAAGATGGAGGCATGGATCATGGATTCCCATCAAGGGTTGAAAATGCAAGATGATATTTAATCAAGGGCTTACATTCATCTAAACAAGAACACTTTCAAAACTTTCACAATAAGTCTTGTTGAAAGTTTGTTACCAAAAGGAATATTCCCTTTTCTCAAATGAATGCAAAGGGAAAGAATATTCTATGAGAATATTCTTTTTTTTAAAGGGAAATTCGCATTTAGTTAATTAAAACAAAATTTTAATGTGCAAAGGGGAAGGAATATTCCTTTTTGGAGGAATGTGCAAAGGAGGAATATTCTCAAGGAATATTCCCTTGCAAGTGGGAGAATTAGATTTAATTAGTAATTTGATAATTAAAACCAAGTTTCAATTATGCAAATGATGAGAATTTAGGATATTCATTAAATAATTAACTTATTTAATGAAAAGGGATCAAAATAATATTTAATTAAATAAGTAAGATTATTTAATTTAAATGAGAGGATTTAAGGTGTTAAAACTAAATATTTTGATTTATCCAATTTGACAGGACAAAAGGTTAGCATGAAAGGGAGAGGAATTAACCTAATTAGATTAATCAAATTAATAGATGAAAATGGTGCAATTAATTAAATAGCTAGGCTAATTTAATCAATTAAGAGAAAACATGATGGGTTTTAGGATGAAATGGTGTTAGTATATCAAATTCGAGTGCATGATGTCATTTAGGACATTTTTAAATGTCTACATTTTGCTCGTCTTTTAAGCGAAGTACCTATTATGTTGGTTCAAAGATTGATGCTGATTTTGATGTTGATGACAATGCAAAAATTGATATCGATGATCTCTTTGAGATGTTGATAGTCAAGCTAATGTTGATTGATCTGATTGATTGATTGATAAAATTGTTGAGGATTCACAACAATGCAAGGATAGTGTTGAATAACATGAGGATTGGTAGGGAAAGATATATCCCAATGATAGTTGATTTGATAAATTGATCAAGATTTGCTAGAAAGGCTAGGAAAAAAATTTGTTAGATGGTTTAATATCAATATGATCAAAAGATGGTTGGTTGACCCCTCGAGAGATTGATCAGAGAATAAAGTGTTCTGATCAGGCTCATGATAGGTGAAAATCAGACTTATGATTGAGATGCTTGAGATTTAAGGTTGATTTTGAACCAAAGAGTTGCAACTTTTCAGATTGTTGAGCTAAAGATGATATAGATGCCCCACTGTGCCCTGGCGGAAGAGGGATTTTTGGTAAAGAAGATGAAAAATAGTTCCTATAAAGCTCATATGTTGATGTAGACAAATTTGATGATGTATAGACACTCATCGGCCATGGGTAGTCTCATATATATTTTGATATATCACACATATTTGATACTTGGATAGAAATGTTATTAAAGATAGAAGAATAAGAAGAATAATATGGATGGATTAACCATTGTTTTGAGATTGATTCAGAAGTCCAACAAGCCTATGATTATTTGAGACTTTATTAGATATGGTGATGAGATGGATGATTTTTATATTCTGGGATTGGGACTCTCAATCATTCCTTATTTTTGATATAAAAAATAGACATGATCATCAAGGTATTGATAAACAAGATGGTGTTGTATCTATTATAATGGAATTTGACTCTACAAATAGATAGGATAGTTTTTGTTCACAACTTGACATACGAGAACCTTTTTGGAATGTAGTTTAGAATTCTAGAATATCTTAGACCAAAGCATATGCAATAGTCAATAGTTTACTCTAAATGACCTCCCTACACACAACTAAGCAAGTATGCACCAAGATTATTTTATAAGAATACCCCAAAAGCATAGAAATGAAAGATAATGATCAATTCCCCATTCCTTTCTCTCTAAATTATTTAGACATCATCGAGAGGTCCTCTAGAATGGGTCAATAAGATAAATCACAAGAAAATATCAAAACAAACATTCAATGTTATCTATATATCTTGCCAAAGGTGTGTTTTATGGATAAATACCCAAAGTGATTGCCAATGATAATGCCCATTGTAGGAAGGATGCATCCTAGGAGGTGTTACTAGATGTTGGCGAGTTGATAGGTTATTTGAAAGGCCATTGATATAAGGTTTGATTGACATGTTTGATGATGATCAAGAGTTTGGTTTTTTGCATTTAAAGGTTCTACCTTTGTTGATTGTTGTACTTGTTTCCCATTTCTGTTACCAAAGGGTGAGGATGACGATTGGTTTATCATGGATGGAAATTTATTACGAGTGAGAGAAATGGGATGGATAGTTTTGGAATTTTTTGGTATTTTGAAAATGTTTTGAGGCTATTTTTTGGTATTTTAAAAAGTTTATGTGAATGTTTATATTTTTTGATTATTTTTAGGTTGTTTAGGGTTTTCCAAAGTTTTCCAAATGCTTTGGATTTTTTGATTTTCAAATGTTTTTTTGTTTTATGAGTTTTTAAATGTTTTGGGATTTTCCAAGATTTTATGAATGTTTAGGGTTTTTCCAAATTTCGACCAAGAACCTAACATAAAAGACTATCCTGGGGCCTTAGGGGCTGATCAAAGATTAGCCTTGCCTACGTTATACACACAAAGACCACATAGTTTGATTGACTTGACTTATTGACGATGACATATGAACTGTCGAAAAAATGCTAGTTTATTATGACAAACTCCTAAAGGACTGACCTAGGGTGTCTTGGGGGCACATCAATGAAGGCTTGCCTATGTTCAAGCTCAGAGACTCGTAGTTTGACAAGGAAACATTTTTTATTTTGATGTGTTTTGGCTGTTTTGGATTTTGACTTTACAATTTTTTAATGCTTTTGGATTTTAGCTGTACAAGATTTTGATGTTTTTGGATTTTCTGACTTTTGCAAGTGTTTATGTATGTTGATGAAGTTTTATGAATGTTTTTGGGATTTGTGAGAGATTATGAGATAAAAAAAACACCTAGATTATGATGCCAATGTCACATTGTGAGATATAAGACATGGATCAAGAGTTATTCAAAAACAAGAGTGCAATAACCTACCTCTAGTGTCTAGCAATTTTTCATAGATTAATGGACAAACCAAGATAGGTAATGTATATGCAAAGAGTTCAATAGAGTTTTATCATGCTAGATATGGGCTACTAGAATTCATGAGATAAAATGGTAAAGAGCCTATCAAGAGTTTGACATGAGTAGAGTTGAAATATACATCGAATCTTTGTCAAGATCAAGATAAACTAGAATATTTGTATGAATCTGGATTGGATAGATGGAGGGAACATTGGATTTATCATGATAAGGATGAGATGATTCCATCTAAGAAGGATTATATAGATGCTCGATTCTACTCATGACACCTGTTTTCTAGGTTTTCATCATAGTACTTGCCCAAAGTGCCACCGTAGTGGTTTTGACTAGAGGATGATTTTTATTTTTACTTATTTTTTGATTTTTTGATTTTTAATGATTTTTACCCTCATGTTGAACAACCTAGTGGTACTAATGTAGGGGCCATTGTCATAAAATTCCAACGATATCTTGCTTGAAGAAGCTACTTTGCTAAGACATGAGCACTTGAATGCAACTTTTCAGAACTCTGATATTCCTTGTTGGTACTAGAATTAACCTTGTCTATGTGCACACATCACGATAGAGTGCCTTCAAAATCCTTATGATGAAGAGCAGATGCCAACACATGGTCAATGCGAGAATTAGATATCATGAATGGATTGTACGGTGTCATGCATGAAGGAATATGAGATGGATTGGTCGATGGTTTGGATCCTTTACTCTCTAAACTTGGGAAGATGAGCAATGATGGGTGGGAATGGAGGTTTTCATGGAATTAGGACCAACCACTGGATATACTTTGTTCCTTTCTTGAGAAGCCTAATTTTGTATTTGAGGATGCTTTTGATGGATACATTTCCATTTTTTATTTTTCCCCATAGTTTCTTTGATTGATGGAGTTTTGGAGGGATGATTTCCTTTATTTTTCTTTGGTATCCACTTGTATTTTCTTTGTTCTTTTTTCTTTACTGCTTCATTTTCTTTGATGATCTTCACCTTGCTTTGATATGAATTCTTATTTTTATGTTGATCCCAATTTGTGTGTGAGATGATGGGTGAATGCCAACTCATGATATGACTAGTGGTAGCATTGACAGTATTTTCATCACAAGGATTCTTCATGCCCTAGATGTTGATGTTTGTTATAGACAAGATTGCCCCCAGTGTTATGAAGGTATTCACAATACCTAATTCCTTTCCTTGATAATGTATCCTCTAATCCATAGCCATTGAATATGACTTATCATGAACACATGATATTGTTATGGGTTCTTGTTGTTCAAGAATATGAATTGTTTGCTCTAATTCTATGATATTGTTATCTGTTGATACTGCTTCAAAATATGTTGGCACTGATTCAAAAGATGTCAATGATGCACAATCACTATAAGAATCAAGTGTCTTGACCATTTTTTTCTCTTGTATAGGTATATCAAGAGTGGGAGACTCTTGTTTTAGATAAAGAATGTCTATATGTCCATCAAAAAGAAGCATCTTAGGGGTGATATCGGGGACATCTTTGGAGTTAAAAATGGTTTGAAAGATGTCCCTCATTTCTTGGTGAAACTCTGGGGATAGGGGTTCTTCATGTTGAATCGATTCGGATTAACTTTCATTATCCTCAAGAGATTCTTCTTGATATGATCCTTGGTTGGATGATATATCATCGATGAAAGAATCCTCACAAAATTTTGTGGGTATGGGTGCAATAAGGGATAATTCTTGCTCGTTTGGAACTTCTTCAACTTGCCCAATCATTGAGTCATATGTGGGAGAGATATTGCAATATGATACCCACTTAATGTCATTATGGTATAAAATATTTCTAAACACTATTGATGGGTTTGGAATTTATTTTAAAATAGTATCTTGATGCATATTTGATTCCTCATGTTGTGATAAATAAATATGTCCCACCGTGGTATCATGGGTATGGTTTACATTTTTTAAGTTTGATGCATTTCCTGAGTCTTTTTCTTTTGTATGATCAGGCATAGGGTTTGTGTAAATTTTCAGATTTTCATTCCCATATTTTTGATCTACATCAATTTCTCCTTGTTTAATAATATCCTCTATTAGATGTTTGAGTCTAACATAATTTTGTGTGTTATGACCTTTGTATCAGTGAAATTCACAAAAATGATCATCTCTATAGCTACGAGGTTTGACTTGTGGATCTTGATAGTTTGAGAAATATGGGAGTGTGATAAGGTTAGACTCTATCAAACTCTTCAACACATCCTCCATAGTTCCCCTAAGGGAGTTAATTGTCTCTTAGGAGCATTGTTTGTTCTTTGTTGTCCACATTGAGTGTTTGCAGCATTGATTATTGTTTTATTTTTTGGTGATGGCATGTATGGTTGTTGTGTGTTCATGGTTTGGGTCTTTGCTTGCCTATGATTAGTTAAAACCACCTTTGCATCAACAACACCATTACTAGTAATTTTCTTGTTGTTGCCCCAAAAGCGGGGTTCACCATTAGAACTAGTGGATGGGTGGATGTCTATATACACTTGTCTATTTCCCTGTGAGATTAGAGCTCTCTCAATGTTGAGGGCCCTAGGGACAAGATTATCATAAGTGGTAATGCATTGCATTTTCAAGTGGAAGGATAGATCTGGATTGGAATTTTCTATAATAATCCCAACTTGTTATTCATCGGGAATGGGCCACTTGATTTTACTAGCTCTTTGCCTCCACCTTTGCAAGAAATTAGTGAAGGATTCTCCTTTGTTTTTCTTGAGTGTGTATAACTCTTCTAGGCTCATGTCCATGTCAATATTAAAGGAGATGTGATCTATGAATTTATTGGTTATTTCTTGGAAGGTTTTGATACCTGGAGGCAACTAATAAAACCAATCGATGGTTAGGCTTGCCAAGCTTCATGAAAAGAGGTGCATCAAATAGGATTCATTGTAGGCAACCTCCATACACATGAAATTAAACTCTTTGATGTGGTTCAAAGGATTTCCTATCCCTTTGTATTTATCAAATTTGGGGACCTTAAAGCCGAGAGGGAATGGTACCATTGCAATGTTTCAATCGAAGGGATATGGGCATAGGTTTTGTTGTGTATGGGGCTTCTTCATTTTTCCCATCCGGATATCTTGCATTTCTTGTGTTAATGCCTTAAGTTGTGATGCTACATTGTCTAGTGGATTTTTTGGAGGAACATATGTTGTGTATTGTGGGATGGTGTATGGATTGTACATGGGATTCTGATATGATGGGGTGTTGTATGGTGACTATGGTGCTATGGGATATTGTGATGGTGAACGTGGTGGAGGGACATATGTTCGTAATGTGTTTGTGTTGACAATATTTTGTTGAGGGTTATAATATAAACCTTGTTGTTGTTGTTGTTGTTGAGTGAGAAATTGTTGTTTTTGGACATACTGTTGAGATTTTTGTTGGACTTGTTGCTATTGTTGGGCTACTAGGGTTTCTTGTTGTTGTGCTGCTAAGGTTTCTTGATGTGCTTCTTGTTGTTGTTGGGACACTAGGGCTTTATGTTGAGATTTTTTTTTTTGGTGTGTTGCTAAGGTTGCTTGATGTGCTTGTTGTTTTTGTTGGGCCACTGGGGCTTGATGTTGGGATTTCTATTGTTGTTGTACTTCTAAGGCTGCTTGTTGTTGTTGTGCTACTAGGCTTGTTGTTGTTGTTGTGCTACTAAGGCTGATTTTTGTTGTTGCTGATTTTGTTGTGTTTCTAAGGTTGATTTCTATTGTTGTTGTTGTTGGATAACTTGTTGATAAGCCTATTGTGATTTCTATAAAGCTAAGGCATGTGCTTGTAATGTAGGATTGGTTGGTTGTTGGGATATCTGTGATGGGTTTTGGGTATTGATTTTTTATGTGGGTTGTGAACAGTTGATGAGAGGTTGGGGTTACCCTGGTTTAACATTCCATGCAAAATGGTTGATTGGGATGGAGGAATGTAAGTTTGAGGTCCCATTTGATCTTGCATGATGAGAGGGATTGATGGGAAAGATGAAGATGGTGCCATTAGATATTGTGATGGAAATGGCGCATTAGGAATTTGAGTCCATTGATTGAAAGGGTTCCCTTGACCGATGGTTTAGGGATTTCCTTTTGTTTGGGATGTGGCCAAGGTATTATCTTGGTTGATGGTGTTTGTTTCCAAGGGGTTGTTTTGATTTGGGTTGATGATGGATGAGGTTGATGTGGATGGTGGATTGACTTGAGTAGTTTGTGTAACCACTTGTTTCGATGTGTCAATGGGTTTGTTGGAACCACTTTTCAAGGGTTGACTTTGTGTGAGGGTGTTAAATTTCCCATGTTATCCTATTTGAGGCACTTGGTTCACATTACCTTGCATAATCTTAGGCACACTTGGGGTATTTTTTGTGGTGGATTAATATGGTTGCGCTTAAAATGTCAAGTCATTGTGGCATCATGGCATGTAAGTATTTTTCCAAATGTTTGTGTCCAACTTGTGTTTAATGGAATATTTGTGTTGTGAACACCCAAAGCTATGTTTGTTCCTAGACATGAAGTGAGACCAAGGTTGGTTCCTAGCCTAGTTGCAAGACTAGATGTTAAGGATTGAATTGGCACAAGGGATGAAGTTAATTGATTTGTATATTGGGTTTATCCTTGTGTCAGGTTTTGTGCGAGAAAATTTGGAGCCATACATTCTAAGGGTTGATGAGTTTATTTGTACTCAAGGAGTTCTTCCTTAGTAAGCTCAAGTGGATTTTTGTTGATGTCTTCTACTTCATATGGTCCCACTAAATCTTGGGGTTGTTGTGAGAGGGTAGAATAACTCCATGGATCAAATCCTTGAGGATTGATATCACTTGTGGTGGATGTAACTTTGGTTTTCTCCATGATTCTCTTATGTTGTGATCTCGTTATTACCATAAATTATGGGTCACCTATGGGAGAGTTATGTTGAGATTTTTAATGTTTAAACTCTCTAGTTGACTCAAATTTAGGTAAAAAGGATGTTATAATCTGTTTTGGAGCAATTATGTGAAGTAGATGATGATATGGGAAGTGAGATTTTGCAAACTTTTGGGACAACACTTTTAGACCAAGAGGTTTGATTGTTTTGATAAAGATGATAATGAACTTGTAAATCTTTAAGGTAGACTCGTGACCTTCAAGATAAACTAGTCCAGAAAGGTGATAACTAACCCAATTAAATGCATGGAAAAGGATTCATTTCACACACAAAGTAGATAACTTAGGAGATTGGTTGATTTATGTCTAAGTCCAAAGTGTCGGTGTGTTCAAAAGTTTACAAATTTTGGTGAAGTGAAACGTGAATTTTGATGAAGGATGGATGAAATTTTTGACCCAAAATGTTAACCTAGAATGGTCCTTTGTTTTGCAAGACCAAGGTAGTGAGAAAAATGTTATACCTCTAAAGTGATAATACTCCATGAACTCAATGATTTTGGTTAAAAATAGAACTCAAATGTTTTTTGGAAATGGGACCCAATGATTTTGATAATAGAACTCGATGATTTTGGACTCAATATTTTGCAATGTTTTCCTTGTCTCAATTTTCTCATTTTGGGGAGTCAAAGTTTGAACATACATGAATGTGGGGTGTTCGTTTGATTTAATCTTGGATTAATGAATTTAGTTTTACCACATACACTTTGTCTTGCTTAAGTTTCAAACTAAATGTATATGTCAAAAACACCATAAATTTCACAAGGTCCATTTTGTGAAAAGGATGAAATTAAGGGCATAGTTACCTAGGTTAACTTTGGGGAGTATGGATTGAGATGCAAAACCAAATATCTAGAAGTCTCTAAGAATAAATCCTTAGGACAAGCATCAATATCAAGATTCTTCAAAAGGTATCCATACTCAGACCAAAGGGTTTGACATTTTGAAAAGAATTGTTGATGTTTGTTTGCAATTGTTTTGGAACGAGGCAAGTGTTAAACTGACTCACAAGCATTTACAATACTAGATAGAGTGGGTACACATTTCTTAGTAGGCTTAATGTTGTGCAGTTTTGCACACACGCCCCACTATAAGTGGGGACCCTCTCTTGGCTTGCCTTTTGGCCTATTTTTGTGGCTTACACCCCCTCTTTTTATGCTTATCTTTGAAAATCTTGGGGTTTTGGTCTTTGGTGCTTTCCTTAGTTGTGGGTGCCTTTTGTGTTGAGTTCCTGCTGGTTTTGGAGTCTTGTGGATGTCCTCTCTAGGGTGGTCTTCTTTTTCCTTCTATTTTCTCCCTTGGTGTTTTTATTTGGGTCCTAAGGGTTGGTTTCCTCCCTTAGCTTTCCCTTTTTTTCCTTGTTTCCTTCATTCTACCAGGGGCAGAATCGGGATGAGATTGAACTTTAAACTTTTGCTAAGTTCTCAGTTCTATTTTCATTCTCATTCTAGCTCCGCTTCCCATCTGGTCACTCACTTCCCTCTTCATTTTGTTCATTTTCGTCCTAAGGTTTGATTTCCTCCCTTAGTTTTTCTTTTCTTCGCTTTTCGCTTCATCCGTCAGAGGCGGAACCAGGATGGATTTGAACTTTAAACTTTCACAAAGTTCACAGTTGAGTTTTTGTTCAAATTCTAGCTCTGCCTCCCACATTCTAGTTTCTTTCATTGTCTTTTTTGTCTTTCACCTTTGGGTTGGTTTTCATCCCTTAGGTTTTCCTTAGCTTGCTCTTTTGTCGTTTTGTCGAAGTTGGGACTAGGATGGAATGTGGCTTTGAACCTTAGCAAAGTTCATGGTTCCTTTCCCATTCCGCCTCCACTTCCATCAGGGTTGGTTTTGTTTCCGCCTCTACCTAGTCTCCCTTTGGTTCCCATTCTGCCTCCACTCCTACCTATTTCCCTTCATTTCTCATTCCCATTCCATCTTCACCTCTACCTTTGCCTGTCTCTAGTTCCGCCTGTGCCTGGGTTTGTGCTTGATTCTCTTGCCTTAGGAGCTCTAATGGACCTGCTTGGATTTTGATGGTGTATTGGATATTAATGGTGGTCCGTTTGATTGTAGGTTGGATCGAGTTGGGGTTGTTGGATGTACTTTGAAGATTTGGCATGATTTGCGGGTGCAGTCATGTACACTTTGTGGTTTCTATCATGAAACTCACTCTTGCACACAAGGCCGATTTGGTTGGTGGCCATTAATGGTAGGAAAATGTGATTTGAGGGGGCTCAACCTAGTTTTGTTTGATCTGAGTCATTCATTTTCCTAGCTCAGATCCGATCGGTGGATCAATCCATGTTGGTGTTGTCACGCACATTGTTGTTCACGCGGGTGAAGTCTTTTGGTGGGTGTGGCTCGAGGATCTGTTCCCTGGCTTTGTGTGATCCTAGATCGATCTGATAGGGGTCATTGATGCATTCAATGCTTGATGGTAGGTTATTGCTGGTTGTCAGGGCTGATTTGAGTGGTGGTCAGGCATCTTTGAAACCCTAGCTCTATTTCACGTGGGCCTATTTTTCTATAAGTATGACACTGCCTTATTTGTTTGGTTGGAATAGGCTAGGTTGGAACCAGATTGGAAAACTAAGTCAGAAGACTTGTAATCATTAGATTTAGTAGTAGAGTAGCATGTTAGAAGGTTAGAGGTTAGTTTTCACATTTCAAGCAAGTGTTGTAATAGACCATAATTGTTGCTAATATGATGATTTAATACAAAGTGAAAACATTGTGCTATGAATGGTGCCCTCTTTGCATTGAATAATCTTGCATGTTTCTTGTTCTATATTTTAAATCTCTTGGAAATGTTTGGATATATCTTAGGTTTATTTAGTAATGTTTTTGATTTAATGCTTGGAGTGTTGTAGCAATCCCTGGTTCATACTTTGGGTAGCTTCTTGATTGTGGAAATGTTGTGCAAGGTCAACCTATACCTCATATTCATTTACTTAGTTCAATTGTAGATATTCATTCAGTCCTATTGAATGAATTCCCACAACTTGAAAATCTTTAACACCTTAGAAGATTGCACTATTTTCTGCAAGATTGTAGGTATAGCCTGGGTCGAATAGAAATTAGTTTAAGGGATTGGTCCATTCTAGGTATTTCATCATTTTCATGGTTAATATTAGAAGTAGTGTTAACATTAGGACTTTTGAAACCCTCATCTTTTGTTGTTTCTTTATTTATATGGTTAGAACTAGAAATTTGAGCATCACTATATCTTAAAATCTAATGAGTTTAGAGCTTCTAGCATGTGTATATAAGACCCCTTGTGATTACCAGCATTTTCACATTTTATCACTGAGTTTTTTCTACTGCATCATAATAAGTTGACACCCGTGAGACCTTGGGGTCATCTCTTTGATCATAGAGACCAACCTTTCAAGAGAGATAGGATAACTTTTATTCTATCTAAGTTGTTGTGCAAAAACACCAAACAAAAAGATTGGCTCTAAAAGGAGGGTCTAAACAAGCAAGCTGGAGCGTTTTCTCAACTTCATTTCTCTTGAGAGGCTCAGAAGGAGAAGAAGAAGAGTTTAAAGAATTACCACCTCCAACTAGGTCAAGAAGGACCAGAAGAAGGGAGGAACCATCATTTCCACCATTCCCACCTCCATCCACTTCATCTTCATCTGATTATGAGACTGGTTCCATTCCACAACCCCAACTAGTCATCCATCAACCATTACCACCTCCACCAATGGCTTTCTTGGAAAATAACCCGTCACCCCTGACATTCAACAACTACAATGTTATGCCCAATAACCCTAAGCATTTTTGCTCTAAGTTTCATACGAATGACCCAAATAGGACAACAAAAGAGCATATTTGGATCTTTCAGAATTTTCTAAGAGATAGAGGGATTAATCATGAGGATGTTGAATGCAAAATTTCCCCCCATTCTCTAGGAGAAGAGGCCTTTTATTGGTATAACCATTTACCTGTTGCATCCATTTCTAATTGGGTTGAGCTTGAGGCTACATTCCTGCTAAAATTTAAGATTCTCATTAGTGCTAATGAGCTATATATGCAGTTTACTGGGTAAAAAGAGAGGTTAATGAGCCTATAGGATCATTCAATAATAGGTTCCACTAAGCATACACTAGACTTCAAGCACCTTATGTTGGAAATGAGGACACTTCCCTAGAGGTCTACTTCGAGGCCCTTGATAGCCTTACCTCCACCCTCCTTAACTGGAGAACTAATCCTCCAACTACCTTGCTCACTGCATATACAAAGGTTGTTAAGGTTAGTATAGACCTGAGACAACACTTATTTGGACCTCTACCATCTCTGGGACCAACTGCTCACCCAAGCCAAGTCCAATGTCTCACCTAGGCTTTGACCAATCACATGCCTATCATGAATCATATTCCATAGTTTCCTCTGGTCCCTCACCTAGGTCATCCAATAAAGTAGGTCCAACCAATACCCAGTTATCCCCCAAAAAATGCTAACTATCCCCTCCATTCACAGTTACAAGGTAGTTTCCCTACATATTTGCAGAACTCAAAATTTTTGAATTAGTCTACTAGTCCTGGAAGAGTGTTAGGATAATCCCCAAACACTGCAAATCCAGTCCCTTACAAAATTCTTGATAAAGAAAGGTTAGATGAGCTAAATGAGCAAGTGAAGAAGCTAAACATGGAGGTAACCTACTTGAAGAACCAGAACAATCAACTCCAAGCTAATCAGAAGAGCATGCAATCAAGCTATAACAGAGGGCAACACTATGACATAAATCAAAAATTTGAAAGAGGACAAGGTTTTGGTCAGAACTTTGATAGAAATCAAAAAGGTGGACAGGGATTTGAAAGAAGACCGTGACCTAGGCAGAATAGGCCATGGAACACTAGGCCTAATAATGAAGGAGTTCCCACTCCACTAGATCAACCTTCAAATCCGAAGAAACCTCCAAGTGGTGTGTACTTAGTAGAGGCCACTTTGTCTGGATGGTCTAGGCTTCACAAGACAAGTCAACACTCTAAGCTTGACTACCCTAAATTTCAAATTGTTGCTTCCATTTTTCAATATGAAGTTGAAAACAACTCTACCAACCAAGAATTGGTGCCTTCAAATCCCTATGATTCCCTAGTTTTAGTGTTGAATCATGCTCCTTTCCCAAGGGATGAGGAGAATGAACCAAAATAGGAATCAAGTAGCTAGAATGGGGAGGTTGAATAAGTGCTCAATGAAGATGAAATTTTTCAGCTTTTTGATGAAGAAACTGAGAACGACAATGGCCCATTGGATGAAGGAAAGGCTGATGTTGAAGAAGTGCAGATGTTTCAGCAACCTGTGAGAAAGTATGATCTGAGGAGAAATCCCCACAGGAATCCACAAGTTGGAGGACCGTTTACTACATCTGCCCCTCCACACAATTTTACTACTCCACCGGATCCACATGTCAGTAACAATCCATCCTACCCTCAGGTGCCAACACAATACCTCATGAAAGGACAACCAAATTTTTCCAAAGGAAGCATTGTTGATATAGCAAAGGATAAGAAGACTAGTCATTCTAAGGAGCTCCACACTAACATGAATGTGGAACAGCTAAGAGAATGTCACCGAGGAACTCAGAAAAGTAAAGGTGAGTCTTTCTACTTTTGAGTTATTAAGAGTTCCTGAAATCAGAAATGTAGTCCTTGAGTCCTTTAATTCAAGTATAGCAACAGTAGGAGTAGCTACCAATGAGGCAATTGCAAGGCCTCCTAGTTCACAAACACCCAAAGGTCCTAGTCCATCACAACCCGAGGATAGGGGTAAATAAAAATATAAGAGTCAAGTTGCACAAGCTGACTCACAGTTGAGTTTATTCCAAGGAAAAATGGAAACCCCTCCTTTTTTGATTTCCATTCGTATATTTGGTAAAAATCTGCACAATTGCCTACTAGATTTGGGGGCATCCACAAATGTTATGCCATTTTCTATGTGTAGGGCTCTTGGTATTACCCCTGTAGCCTCTCAAAAGAAAGTCACCCAATTAGACAAAACAAAGGTGAACATAGTAGGAGAACTAAATATGATTCCCATGCAAGTTGCCTTAGATCCTAGAGTGCAACAAGTGCTTAATATTCAGGTAGTTGACATTCCTAACACTTATGGTCTGATCTTGGGTAGATATTTTACCAAGGCACTAAATGGATTCACATCCACTGATCATTCTCACATGTGGCTCCCTTGGAAAGGAGTCCCAAATCAGATCAAAATTGAGAGAGAACCTAGAATGAAGTATGTCATTACTAAGTATCAGAATACTTCAAATGAGATACTGGTATTAGAAGTCAGTATGGGGAACTTTGTCCTAGCGTTCCCTACTTCAGACATAGAAGAAATCTTGATGTTGCAAAGATCTTCTGGTGAACCCACATGAGAATCCAATAGTTCGGAAGTGCAAGTTGGACAAATGAAAGAACCTAGTGATCAGGAAGATAGCCAACTCAATTTGTTGGATAACTTCCAAGAGTTTATCTAGAAATGTGTAGAAGATCAGATACAACTGGGTAGAAATATGAACTTCAAAGAATTGCTTCTTCTTAATTGGTGCAGAGTCCATGATGCTCCTCATTCTGAATTGAAATGTTGCTTGTTTCAAACTGTAGTAGAACAGATAAAAAATCACATTAACATAACCCCAACCATTGAGTCAAACATACAGAGCATTCAAAATAGTCAAAAGGGGAAGGATCCAAAACCTCCTGAAGAGCCCCCGGGTGGCAACAAGGACAAGGGTATTCCAAGAAAAGAAGGAGCTAATGACTGCTAGACATTAAGATTTGATGGATCCAAATCCAAGCAAGGTGTTGGAGAAGGGCTTGAGCTGATCAGTCCTAAAGGTAAAACCTACTTTATTTCTCACAGACTCCAATTCAAGTGCACTAACAATGTAGTTGAGTATGAAACTCTAGTTCATGGGTTACTAGTGACGTTGAGAAAGAAAGTTAAAATTGTGCAAGTGTTTGGAGATTCTGAGCTAGTGGTTAGGCAAGTCAGAAAAAAGTACTCATGTCATGACAAAAGGATGGCCAATTATAGACACAGAGTATGGGATCTTATTGAAGGATTTGATGCTTTCAACAGTCAGCTGATACCTTGGAGTAAGAATCAGACTGTTGATTCTTTGGCACAAGCAGCAAGTAAATTGCAACCCTTATCACTTTCGAGCTTAAAGAAGTTCACTGTGGAACTTGTTCCAATACCCTCAGTGCCTGACAATGTCACCAATTTTCAGGTATTCAAAGATGATAAGCATATTCTTGACTTTATCACTAGTTGTGATGTATTTTCTTCCCAAGTAATTGATGAGGTTGAGCCTCAAGAGGCCAAAATTAACCTAGAAGGGGTCCTCAATCTGAAGACTAATACCATCCCAAGAGGCATGGTGCAATTAGAAAGGATCTTTGATTTGGATATGATAAGGGATCAAGAGTGGAAAATGAAAAGGGAATCTCTCAACTATGTCAAACATACAACATGGGAACCCAAGGTGATGTCAAGAATGTCTTTATTCATAAGGTGTGCACCCCAAAGGAGAGGAAAGGAATTATTGATGCCTTGCACACATATCAAGATGTGATAGCTTTGAGTTATGATGACTTGAGGACATATGACACTTCGATCATTACACATACTATCCCCCTCAAGTCAAATGTTAAGCCATTCAAGCAAAGACAACAACCAATTAATGCTTTGTTGGAGCCCATTATTCAGAAGGAAGTGCAGAAGATACTCTCCGCACAAATCATATTTCCAGTAAGACATTCAACATGGGTTGCGAACTTGGTCTCGGTTAGGAAGAAAAATGGAGAAATTAGACTATGTGTTGATTTCAGGAACCTGAACAGAGCATCAAAAAAGGATAATTATCCAGTCCCTTCACTAAATGAGGTGCTTCAGGTTGTCAATGGATCTCAGATGATGTCCTTTCTAGATAGGTAATCTGGATACAATCAGGTCATGGTTCAATATGAGGATAGGCACAAGACTACCTTCACTACAAAATGGGGAACCTTTGCTTACCAAAGAATATGCCCTTTGGATTAATCAATGTTGGAGCTACATTCCAAAGAGCTATGGATATTTCCTTCAAGGAAATCATTGGCAACTGCATAATCATCTACATGGATGATTTGACAGTCTTTTCCAAGAGGAGAAGTGATCATGTTGCAGATTTATGCAAAGTATTCTAGAAGTGCGAGAAATTTGGCATTTCACTTAATCCAAAGAAGTGCATCTTCAGAGTCACTAAGGGAAAGTTGTTATGACATGTTATTTTAGAAAAAGGTATTTCCATTGATTTTGAATGAGTGGAGGCTATACTGAAAATTCAACCCCTGTAAGCAAAAAAGAAATGAAGTCATTCTTTGGCAAGATTAACTTTGTCAGAAAATTTATCATTGGATTTGCAGAAATAGTCAAGCCATTGAATGCCATGTTGAAGAAAGAAGCAAAGGTCGAATGGAATACAAAGGCTAAGGAAGCATTTGCATAAATCAAGAGAGCTATTGTTGAGGCCCCTGTTTTGGTAAGTCCTGATTATGCTAAGCCATTCTACATCTATTCATTTGCTTCTGATCACTCTTGTGCAGGCTTGTTGACACAAAAGTCTGATCAAGGGAACGAGCATCCCATAGCATTCATGAGTGCACCTTTGAAAGATTTTGAACTGAGGTATCCAAGTGTTGAAAAGTAGGCCTATGTCTTGATCTGAACTATGAAGAAGTTCAGGCACTATATACTGAGAAACAAGGTCTTTGCTATAGTCCCTGATCCTGCAGTTAAGTTGTTGTTGATGCAAAATGAGTTAGGTGAATGCAAAGCCAAGTGGGTGACTATGTTACAAGAATATGATATTGAAATTCAACCCATGAAGTTGGTAAGAGGGCAGGGACTGACCAAGACAATGGCAGAAATGGGTCCTGACCTTGTTGCCCAACATTATAATCTTGAAGATTTTTCTCCAGGGGACTGGTATGATGACATTATCTACTACTTGTTGAATCAACAATGTCCCAAACACCTTAATTCAGTACAAAGGAGAGCTCTACATTTGAAGAGTGGTAGTTTGATGATGAAGGGAGCTGTCCTATACAAGAGAAATCATGAAGGTGTCTACCTGAGATGCCTAGGGAAAGAAGAGGCAGGGAGAGTGATGACTGAGTTTCATGATAAATATGGCACAGGCCATGGTTCAGCACCTTCCACTACAAATCAGATTTTGATGGCAGGCTATTATTGGCCTACCTTATTTAAGGACACACATCACCATGTGAGGACTTTCCATGTGTGTCAAACTACAACAAGTAGGGAGAGGTGTGCAGCTCTTCCACTTCGACCTGTCATAGAGGTAAAACCATTTGCAAAATGGGGAATGGACTCCATAGTGTTATGCCTTGCATAACCACCCCATCTTTTGTCTTGGTCAAAATGGGTCCCCCTTTGTGTTTTTGTACTTAGTTGTTTTTGGAACAAAATTTGGAGTATAGTTTTGCCAAATAATTTGTTTTTCTTTGTTTTCTCTGTCAGAAGTGGAACCGAAGTTGAATCGGGTTTTGAAAGGTCTTTTGAGGTGTATTTTTGGTTCTGATCCCGACGGTCTTTTCTTTGCCTTTGTTTTTTCTCTTTAGCGGAAGCGGAGCAGGAGTGGGAATTGGGATGGTTCTATTCAAAATTTGCAAAATCAAATTCAATTCCGATCCCGACTCCGCTCCTTTTTAATGTTTGTTTGTCTCATTTTTTGTGTTTTGTTTTATTAGGGTGGTCTTTTACTTAACTTTTTGTTTTTATTTTTGTTTTGTTTTTAGTTGTCGGACGCGGAGTTGGAATGGGAATAAGGTTTGGAAAGTTTATGATTTTAAGATCCTGTTTCCATTTTGGTTCAGACCCCGCCAATTTTTGTCGTTGACTTTTTGACAAAAGTTGCACTACAGACCAGTGTTTGTTCTCTTACAGTTCCGACTCTGCCTTTACTGCATTTTAATGAATTAATGGTGGTTGCTGATGTAGGTAGAAATTCACATATTTTTCTTCATTAAGGGTTAAAGCCGATTATTATTGTTATTATTACAAGTCTGAGAGCGCGAAGAGCAATAGCAGAGTTCGTTTGAGCAAATTGATCGAGATAGAGAAGGGATTGTGTGTGAATTGATTCAGAAAGTTAGTGTGGCTTTGCTTGCATTTGAGGTAGGTCTTTTATCTTTGTTGTTCATTGTTTTATTTGCGGTTGTGTTCGTTGTGTTTTGCTTTGTATCTGTTCACGTGTTCAATCATTGTGTTTTAAGCAATTTTATTATCAACGATGTGATTGAATGAGCAGGTTCTTGTTTTGGTTTGTTTTAGTTTTGTTTTTATCTTTGTTGTTTTATTTTGTTGTGTCATTTCTTTCTATTTTTGGGCATTGTCATTTTCACGACTTAATCGTTATCACGTCGTGTCGTTTTCGATTTGCAATAGATTTAGATTAGATTAAAGGTTTTTATTGTGGTGTAAGTTAGATTAAGAATTTACAGTGAGGTAGATTAGAGATTTTTACAGTGAGTTGAGGTAGATTAGATTTATTGTTTAATTTAGGGTTTCGTTGTTTGGTAGAATGGAAGGGTTTTAACACCCGTGCCCTAGTTTCATTAAGTTTGTTAGATTAGGGTTTCATTGGTCTTTGCAATAAGTTTTAAATAAATGGTTGTAAAATAGAATTGTTCCCCCACGGTCATATGAGGCCAGAGTTTTTAAGCTCCTTTGCTATGTTATGGCGACCTAAGGTTTAATCATAAAGTTATGATGAAAATGAATAAATTTGATGATGTCATGATTAGCATAGGCGAAGGCGGGATTGGAATGGGTATTGGCATAAGAGTTTGTTTTTACCAAAGTTGTCAATTCCATTTCTATGTTGTTTTTGATTTTGAGTTCTAAAAAGGTTTTATTGAAGTATGTGATAATTAGAAGAGGCGGGATCGGAACTGATCTTGAACTTAAGGATTTTGTTTGTAAAGGTTATTTTTGTTTTCATCCCGTGTCTGACTCCGCATATTGTGGAAAGTCTTTTGTCAAAGTAACGATAAATAAATTGGAGGCAGAAGCGGAATGGAAATGGAATATGAAATGAGAGGAATTTGAAGAAAACCAAATCACTTTTTCATTTTGATCCCGTTTCCGATAACTTCTCCGACTCCGAGCCCGTTTGTTACCAGCTGAAGTTCCTATATTGGTTTTTGTTTCGATTACGCCAATTTTGTAAAAATGATTATTTTGTGTTTCTGTTTGAGTCCGACTCGGATATATATGTAACAGGTATGTTTTTAAAACATATTTTATAATGATTTATTTGAAGGTCTAATTAGAGGTTTGCTTGCAGGAGATTTGAGAGATGTCAGGAACATCAGGAGAGGCTGCTCGAAGGAATCAACCGGCAGGAACATCAAAGCCTACACCAAAAATCAAGAAAGTGAAACCAGAACAACTGCCTTATACATTAAGGTATGATCATAGGAATCCGGTGGTGAAGGTGAGCAAGGTGGAATCAAACTGGTCAGATATTACAGATACCAATCTGGGCCAGTATAGTTTCGAAGAATTACATGAAGAGACCTTTGCAGAAAGGGCAAACTTGACAGGGAGAACTCAAAGGATTGTTGACTCCGGTCTGGCACATATCACTGTGTTTCCTTTGTCAGTTCAGTGTTTGGAGTTGATATATACAGTGGCCAGTACTTATAATCCAGCTACAAGATTATGCATGGATTCACAGAATAATGTGATTATAGATCTTACTCCGCAGATGTTCCAAAGAATATTCAATGTTCCTGATCCCAAGAATTTAGTGCAGTTGACTGAGGCTGAGGCATTGGAGAAATACAGTAAGCATAAAGACTCCAATAATTCTCATTTAAACAAAAGATGGTTAAGTACCAAGAAGAAGTCTTTGAGCAAATTGGCAGATCAGCCAAAGAGGGCAGACTTCAAGAAGGAGATATCTGATTTAATATTGATGTTGTCCAGAGTGTTTGGGAAGAGGGATGCCTTCCATTTCAAGGAGTGGATGTTTCATTTTATTCAAGTGATTTTTCAGGGTGATTATCAATTTGATTGGTCCATGATTGTTTTTGATGCCATAAATGATCAGCTCACAAAGGGTCAGATAGACCAAATCTTTCTTCATGACTTCATATGTGGTCTATGCTACAGCAAGATTGGGGATTTTCCCAGGATTAAATAGAGTAGGTATAATGGGAGTCTTGGATGGACAAAGGAAGGTATGGGAACACTATGATCAATTATCCCTTCAGGTTGCTGAGACTCACTTCAGAAGAGTCAATGATGCATTTTTATATGTGGTTATCAACCAGTTGAGTGGAGATGCAGGATACAGGTTAAGTCAGGAAGCTATGGCTTTCATTTCTGAATGGGGAAGTTGGTACATCCAATACCCCAAATTTACATACTTCAGATTGTTTGGGTTTGAAGGTCATCCCCATTTACTTCCAAGATGCTGCAGCAATAGAATAGTGCTTATGGAATTTGTATATCAAGCCATCGGAGTTAATGCTAGATTTGGGATGAAGCACAAGATAGGATGCCATAAGTTTCCTATGACACTGGGGGAATATGGTTGTCAACACTTGAAGGTGGCTAAGGTGGTTTGTAATGAGTTGATACAATTAAAATTGGGATTGTATACAGCTCATAAGTATTTTGATCCAAAAAAGAAGATGTATACTTTATTACCTTTAGTATTTACTAGACACTTTAATTTGTTAGAGGATTTTTGGTGTGATAGGCAGGATGAATTTGACTTAAGCAGGAAGAATTATGAGAGATTACCAGTCTCACTTATGGTAGAGCTGGGCATTAAAGATAATATTCCTAACACTTTGGTGGATGATGGAGTGGTATTAGATCCCTCATATGAAGCTTTGAATATTGGCACCAAAAACTTAGATCCAATAGACTGGAGTGAAGAAGAAATGATTGACATTAAGAAATTGGGAAAACAGTCTTGGATAGAAGTGTGCAATGGTTGATGATGAGAACTCAAGCTCCTCAGGGACCAATCCTCAAGAAAGGTAAAGGGTATAAGAGGATTAAAAGAAAGGCACCTTCCAAGGAACCATTGGAATTCTTTCCTCCGGATGTTGAAGAAACAGAGTTGGAGGTGGTTGATGAAGAAGAAGAGACACCCGAGGGAGATGTTCCAATTGAATCTACTATTCCTATGCCCGCATTGGGTGAGTCATCTCCACAAGCCCCACTCACAAGAAAGAAAAGCAAAGAAGTTCAAGGAGTGCTTTATGCCATGGCTGAAGCTACTAAAGGAAAAGAAGTGGAGGAAGAGTTGGTAGAAATTGAGACAGATTCGGATGAAACTCTGTTAGAGAAGGACTTGCAAGAAAACATGCCTCTAGATCCTACTATTGAGCAGATTCTTACACAGGAGGAGCAATGGAAATAGTTTGAAGATGCTACCAGAGAATCTGATGCAAGGGTTGCTATGGATAAACAAAAGGAAATGGAGGCAAAGTTGCAATCTGATGCTCTACTTCAACAGCAGCAATCAAAGGAAAAAAGAAGTTGAAACAAGGGCAACAGCTGATACAATGGAGGAGCAAATAAAGCAACGAGAGCATGAGATCAAGGTCAAAGCTGAAAATGACAAGCTGGAATTGATACAGAAGATCCATGATCTCGAGGAGGAGAAAGCAAGAAATCGAAGGGAAAAGGAAGCCCTTGTTGCTAGATTGAAGCTTGCAGAGGAGACTCGACTGAAAGAACAAGAGGTTGAAGCTCTAAGGAAAGAAAAAGAGGCCGAAGAGCTGGTAAAGAAACAACAAGCTGAGAAAGAAAGGGAAAAGGTAGAGAAACTCATAGCCTTAGAAGTAGAAAGAATAGAAAAGGAAGAAACTGAAAGAAAGCAAAAAGAAGAAGAGGCTGGAGCTGCAAAACTTAAAGCTTTAGAGGCAGAACGGTTGGAAAGAGAGGCCTTAGAGAAAGAAAAAGAGAAGGATTAGATGGAAGAGGAAAGATTGAGAAAAGAAGAAGAAGACAGGAAGATGCGGGAACAAAGAGATAGAGAGGAGGCTGAGAAGTTGGTGCAGTTGCATGTACTGCAGGAGCAACAAGAAAAGGCAAAGGTTGATTCTCAACCTGAGGTAGATATTCAGCCATCCTCTACAGTTGTTGCTTCCTCTTCCATGATGATGACTTCAAGTGCTCCTACATGGTTGAAATTAGATTTGCAGAAGAGAGATAGAACACCTTCTCAACCTCTTAATTGGGAGGATATGATGAAGGAGATTGAACGGGAAAGGCCTAAGAAGAAGGCTAAAATTTTGCATTCTACCAGACTCACAAATAAAGGAGAGATAGTTGTTGAATGTGTCATGCCTATGATTGAAAAGGAGGTAGGGGATATGCAGCTCACAAACTATCAATTGAGTACGGTTAACTTGGGAAGACCCACTCGAAATCAACAAATGAATCTGTTTGATGTGGTGGCTTCAATGACAAAATCAAGAATGATCAAGGACAAACAAAAGAAAGATGAGCTTAACACTCAGTTAGATCAGTTACATTCATTTTTGAAGAGTGTCTCCTCTCCAAGGTCACAAAAGGTTGCAGCAATTGAGACTCCTATTTTGCTAAGCAAAAAGGAGGTTGATGATTTGGTGCAGGTTAGAGGTAAGGTGGAGATGGTTGACAAATGGATAGACAAAGTGAACCGGGAGGTAGGTAAGGTTTTGGAAAAGGGGTTTGAAACCTATAAGGAGGCGGAAGGAGTAATAAAAGAGATGCATCAATATATTGAGGCCTCCGAGAAGTTAAAAGAAGAGTACAAAGAGTATAGTGAAAAGTTAGAGAAGATAAATACATTGCCTCTAACTACTCTTCTAGAAGAATCTATACTCGAAGATGATAATAAAGATTTTGTAGAAAAGACTTCTCGTATCCTTAAGTTTAGGACTGGCTTTTTGAGCAAGCATAAGGATGAAATTTAGGAAGCAGTTAATAATTTAACTGAGCAGTTGGAAGAGTTGGAAGCGGTTATGGCTATAATAGTAGATGTGAATGTAATGACTAAAGATGGCATGCTGTTAAGTCAGGTTAGAGAGAAATGGAATGAAAGATCCCAAGGACTCATGCAGGATGATGGAGAAGACTTAGTGATAGATCGACTTGTAGAGGTCAAGGAAGAGATAAAAGCTGCAGAAAGAGAGTTGTTCAAGGTAAAAAGCATGAAAGAATTTGCTGCAGTTGAGTTGGATCGCATCAAGTTTGAAGATAACTGGATTGATGGGCCAGATATGGATATGCTACAATAGGTCTTCACCAATTCATAGCGGATCCAACATCACATGCAGAAAATCTTGCATGCATGATATTCTTCTTCCTTGCATGATGCATGATGATCTTCTTCCTTGCATGTTGCATGCATGCAGCACTGGCAGTCTCAAGGACGTGGGATCTTCTTTTCTCCTATTTTCTATCTTCTATTGTTAGATCAAACTGAATGTGTATTGTAAGAACTCAAGATCGAAATTGATCTGAGTTTCTAAGACAGTTGATTGTTCCTAAAAAGGTGGAAAGCCTAAGATAGAAGTAAAGTTTGAACTTCTTTTTTGTATTCTATAAATACCAGTGGGGTATTACATTGTAAGGGTCAGCTAATTGAGAATTGGATTGGCTTACCTAGTGCTAGGAGATAGAATTTTTATAGAGCATTTTGTAGGGATACATTGTATCAGATCTTGTTTACAGTTAATAGAATTGCAGGTTTACAAAATATGGAGTTTGCATTAAATTGTGTTGATTGATAAGGTTAATGAGTTATAATCCACTTGAATGCCAGTGATTGTGTTGAAGCATGATAGTTTCTTATGTGATGAAAGTCATTAGAAGAAACCAGGTTTAAAGATTATCTTGTTAAATTGTCATTGAATTAAGGTTATTAAAGTCTGTTGATCTATAGTTTTAATGATGAATGAATGTGTGTGATTTTGAGATCTTGGAAATACTTGTGATAGGTCAATAGAGGAATTGAATTAAGCACCTAAGATGTATATGATGGTATAGTTATACTGTGGCTTGTGTCATACTATGGTTTTTGTGATCGGTTAAGAAAACATTCATTGTTAAAAGTATATGTCTGGATAGTAGACAAATTTAATTCATACTTACTGATTTACCCCTTGGATCTATCTTTTTCTTTTATTTTAAACCCCTTGATTTACAGGAACTATTTTGACAAAGAGAGTCATAGCTTGAATCCTTTGTTACCAGCCCAGGCCCCTTGAATATTACAGTTGCATGAACCAATTGAGTGACATCAGACAGTTGAGAACCAACTACCAGGACCTTGGGAGTTAGGCCACTACATGTAGTCTTTCTTTTTCAGGAGAAATAGAATAGAAATATTATGTTTTAATGTTGTTTGTGTCATTTTAACCATCAACACATAGGTCTAATCAACCTATCTTCATCTTCAGGCCATAGGTATATTCTTACCATAACTGATTATTTTACTAGGTGGATTGAAGCTCTTGCTTGCAAAAAATGCACTTCTGAGGTAGTAATTAATTTCATAGAATCAAGTATCATTAATCGCTTTGGTTTTCCATTGGCTGTAGTTTGTGACAATGGTTCTGCATTTGCATCTTTAAAGATTCTTAACTAGGCTTATGACCATGGAATTACCATAAAATTTGCGTCCAATTACTATCCACAGGGGAATAGTTTTGGTGAGTCTTCCAATAAAAACTTGTTGACAGTCATCCAGAAACTACTAGAAAAGAATCCCAAGGATTGGCATACCCAGCTCTGATTTTCTCTTTGGGCAGACCACACTAGACAGAAGACATCCTTAGGAACCTCTCCTTATCACTTAGTGTATGGCTTGGAACCTATCTTTCCCATCCAGCTGAAGATCGCTACCTTGCAATTCATCAATGAATATTATGATGGAGAGGATAAACATGAAGTCCGCTTAACTAAGTTATTACACCTTGAAGAGAGAAGAGATGAAGCCCTAGAAAACTTTGCCAAACATCAGGGTATAGTGAAAAGATGGTTTGATAGGAGAGCCAAGGTGAAAGCCTTTAGAACCTCTGACTTGGTTCTCTATTGGGATAAATCCCATGACAAAAAGGGGGAGCATGGAAATTTTGACAAGCTTTGGCTTGATCCTTATTAGATTGCAGAGATTATGGGAGATAATGCCTTCTATTTGAAAACCCTCACTGGAGGAGATATCCCACTACCTATCAATGGGAAGTATTTGAAGCATTATTTTTAGTCTTGAGTTGTTCTCAGCTTTTTCCTTATACATAAGTAGATTAGGTTTCCTTTCTGCTATTTTGCTTGCTACTTTTGGTTGGGTTTCTTTTGGTTTTTTTCTGCTTGTCTGTTGCTCTAGTTTTGGTTTGTTTTGGTCTACTTGGGTTGGTTTTTTCCTATTGTTTTGCTGGTTGCTTTGGGATTGTCCTACTTTCCTTCGAGCTTGTTGCATCTGTAAAACTGGCTGCTTGTCTATGTCCTCTCTGGGATTTGTTTTACAAAATCTTATCATCTTTTCAGAGTCATTCAAACTAGTGGATTTCCTTCATCTGTTGTTGCATGGGCTGGGAGTAATTGTCACTTGACTAAGTTAAATTCTGGAATGCATTTGGGTCTTATATCTTCACACAAATATTAAGAATTTTGAGGTTGCATATGGTCTTTAGGAGGTATGACTAGGTGAAAAATCTTTAATTATGCTCTAGTGCCGCTATGGTTCTCATCCTTGAGTGTGGGATCCATTGCCTACACAGTGAAAGTAAAGCTATAAAAGAAAATCTCAAAAGAGAATATCAAAAAAGAAAAGAAAATATTGAAAATAAAAAATGTTCACCTTTTCAAGGGTATCCTAGTATCTCTACCAGGGATATGGATGCCTAACTGGCAGTAGAGCTATGCTAGTGAGGGTCACAATGATAACCTCACTGGGGTTATGGATGCTTGACTGGCAGTGAGGCTCTATCTGAGTTGCTTTTGCAATTAGAATCCTTAGGTAGCCCTATCTAACTAAATTTGGTCCTTGCTACAACTTAGGAAAGGAAAATGAATGCATATGCACACACTTTGACCCTGGTATAGGAAAGGTTGACTTGTTAGTGATTTCTAAAACCTTGTCTATTTATAACCTGATGCTCAAATTGAAACTAGAGATTCTGAGTTCATGATACCAATTTTTCATTGAAATGCTCTAGAGCATTTCCCCAGCATAGTCACCATTTGTTGTGCAGTTTTGTACACATGCCCCACTAAAAGTGGGGACCCTCTCTTGGCCTGCCTTTTGGCCTATTTTTGTGGCTTTCCCCCCCTCTTTTTGTGCTTATCTTTGAAAATCTTGGGGTTTTTGTCTTTGGTGCTTGCCTTGGTTGTGGTTTCCTTTTGTGTTGAGTTCCTAGTGGTTTTGGAGTCTTGTGGATGTCCTCTCTAGGGTGGTCTTCTTTTTCCTTTTGTTTTCTCCCTTGGTGTTTTTGTTTGGGTCCTAAGGGTTGGTTTCCTCCCTTAGCTTTCCCTTGTTTTCCTTGTCTCCTTTGTTTTGTCAGGGGCAGAACTAGGATGACACTGAACTTTGAACTTTGGCTAAGTTCTCGGTTCTATTTCTGTTCCCGTTTCGGCTCCGCTTCCCACCCGCTTGCTCACTTCCCTCTTCATTTTGTTTGTTTTCATCCTAAGGGTTGGTTTCCTCCCTTAGTTTTTATTTTCTTCGCTTTCCCCTTCCTCCATCGGAGGTAGAACCGGGATGGATTTGAACTTTGAACTTCCACAAAGTTCACGATTCGGTTTTTGTTCCCATTCTAGCTCCGCCTCCCGCGTTCTGGTTTCTTTTGTTGTCTTGTTTGTATTTCACCTTCAGGTTGGTTTTCCTCCCTTAGGTTTTCCTCGGCTTGCTCTTTTGTCATTTTGTCGGATTCGGGACCAAGATGGAATGTGGCTTTGAACTTTGGCAAAGTTCATGATTCCTTTCCCATTCCCATTTGCCTCCACTTCCATCGGGGTTGGTTTTGTTTCTGCCTCCGCCTGGTCTCCCTGTAGTTCCCATTTTGGTTCCTGTTTCGCCTCTGCTCCCGCCTATTTCCCTTCGTTTCTTGTTCCCATTTCATCTCCACCTCTGCCTAGGTTTGTGCTTGATTTTCTTACCTTAGGAGCTCTAGTGGACCTGCTTGGATTTTGATGGTGTATTGAGCATTAATGGTGGCCCGTTTGATTGTAGGTTCGATTGAGCTAGGGTTTCTAGATGTACTTTGAATATTTTGCATGATTTGCAGGTGTAGTCAAGTACACTTTGCGGTTGCTATCATGAAACCCGCTCTTGCATGCAAGGCCAATTTGGGTGGTGGCCATTAATGGTAGGAAGATGTGATATGAGGGGGCTCAACCTGGTTTTGTTCGATCTGAATCATTCATTTGCCCAACTTGGATCCGATCAGTGGCTCATATCCATGTTGGTGTTGTCACATGCGTTGTTGTTTGCGTGAGTGAATTCTTTTGGTGGGTGTGGCTTGAGGATCCATTACCTTACTTTTTTGTGATCCCAAATCAATTTAATGGGGGTCCTTGCTGCACTCAATGCTTGACGGTGGGTTATTGTTGGCTGTCGGGGCTGATTTGAGTGGTGGTTAGGCTTCTTTGAAACCCTAGCTCTGTTTCACATGGGCCTATTTTTCTATAAGTATGACACTCTGCCTTATTTGTTCGCTTGGAATAGGCTACATTGGATTCGGATTGGTAGACTAAGTTAGAAGACTTGTAATCATTAGATTTAGTAGTAGACTAGCATGTTAGAAGGTTAGAGGTTAGTTTTCACATTTCAAGCAAGTGCTATAACAAACCAAAATTGTTGCTAATATGATGATTTAATACAAAGTGCAAACATTGTGCTATGATTGGTGCCCTCTTTGCATTGAATAATCTTGCATGTTTCTTGTTCTATCTTTTAAATCGCTTGGAAATGTTTGGATATATCTTAGGTTTAATTAGTAATGTTTGTGATTTAATGCTTGGAGTGTTGTAGCAATCCCTGGTTCATACTTTGGGTAGCTTCTTGATTGTGGGAATTTTGTGCAAGGTCAACTTGTACCTCATATTCATGTGCTTAGTTCAACTGTAGATATTCATTCAGTCTTATTGAATGAATGCCCACAACCTGAAAATCTTTAACACCTTAGAAGATTGCACTATTTTCTTTAAGATTGCAGGTATAGCTTGGGTCGAATAGAAATTAGTTTAAGGGATTGGTCCATTCTAGGTATTTTATCATTTGCATGGTTAATATTAGAAGTAGTGTTAACATTAGGACTTCTCAAACCCTCATCTTTTGTTGTTTCTTTATTTATATGGTTAGAACTATAAATTTGAGCATCACTATATCTTAAAATCTAATGAGTTTAGAGCTTCCAGCATTTGTACATAAGACCCCTTGTGATTACCCACATTTTCATATTTTATCATTGAGTTTGTTCTACTACATTATCATAACCTGGCACCCGTGAGACCTTGGGGTTATCTCTTTGATCATAGAGACCAACCTTTCAAGAGAGATAGGATAAATTTGATTCTACCTGAGTTGTTGTTGTGCAAAAACACCAAACAACACTTAACACCATCAGAAGAGATGATTAATCTATGAAAATGAAATGGAAAAATAGGCCTATGTCAAGGAAATGTAACATCTTGACACGCCAAGCAAAGGAATCCCTTCCCCATTTTCTTTATTGCCTCAACCAAAAACCAAACATGGTAAGTAACTTCTTGGAGTGATGATACTCCAATGCACTACCTTAAAATATGTTTTGGATTTGGACTTGGTTAGCCACTACAAACAAGGATTTTAATGACCATATTTTGGATAAACTAGTTCCCTACACACAACGATTCACTCAATTAAGATGCCTCCCAACCCTTAGAAATATCTAATGGTTTGAACACATGACAAGGATACTAAGGGAGACATTCGTCGGTATGGAAAAACCACAACCAGACGTTTAATGACTTTAGTCACAACCGATTATTTATATAGCAGACCAAAATTAAAGCACCGCTTGGGTTGTTCCCTCTCACAAGTTGGGAGGTAGGCCCTTCTAAAGGTAACACATGTTCGAAGTGTAAAATTCTTTTCATCACCCAAGATTGCCAAAAAGGTGCAAGGGGAGAGGATAAGTGCTTCTAAGAAGAAAAGGTATACTTCTGTGTTTCTCTTCACCCAAGATCACATGAAGTGTAGGGGGGTTGGATACACATGACAAGCACACTCAAGCAATTTAGACACATGTTCATTTTAATCCATCGTAGCAAAATGAGTTCATTTTAAGCACCAATTTGAATTGTTGGGACTGTATTGTTCAATTTTAAGCCAACAAGCATAATGATGTGAGGGTTCAATTTTAACCAATTTGAACATTCATTTTAAATCGAAATGAAATCTAGTTTGGTCTTTAAAATGTGAAACAAAGAATCATAAATGGGTTATAATTGCCCCATAAGTGTCAAAACACTTGTTACAATTATATTCAAATGATAATACACTCCTTAACTTCAAAATTTATTTCTCCAACCTACAAAAATTAAAAAATGAGAAGTTAGTGACATGTAAGCAACCAGATAACTCAAAAAAATTAAACCACATGTCAAAATTCAGGTTCAATTTTGTTTACTAGTAAATCATGATGCTGAAATCAATCGCGTCACTAAATTTCATCAATAGCATCACCATATTGAAGTTGCATCACTATATTAAAAAATTAGATGTGTCACTCTATAGTAAACAGTGGCATCAAACGTGTCACTATATCAATTGCGTCACTAAACAAAAATTTATGGAACAATAAAAAATTATCCTAGCATCACTATTTAAATGTGCGGTGATGAAATCAATTAAGCATTGCTAAATTAATTATGTGTTGCTAAAAAAAAACCAGGTGTTTTGTTGTATAGCAATGAGCCATCAAATGCATCAATGAATCTTCAATAGCGTCATTGTACCTAAAAATATAAGAAATTAGATTGATTAGTTCATGCCCTCCTTCTAGCACCAAAATGTGACCAATGACTTAGTATTGGTTAACTACATTCGATCCATACAAATTTGAGGCATATTTAATCCACTAAGCATCAATCCCAATAAGAGCATTCAATGTAAACAAAGACAAAGAATCCATTAATCTCACATGCTAAAAACATGAAAGCTTGACAAACATCTACTCTAAGACATTTAAACTTATCCTATTGGGGAGTGGTGTCACATTGATGTGGAATGGCAACCCTTTGCCAATCACTTTTATAATGAACTTGTTTCAATAAGTTTTATTGAAGAAAAATGATGAAACCGATGATAAATATATGTGAAACATGATGAAATCTAATTTAACATGATAAAAGCTAAGATGATTGATGTAAGTGTATGCAAAGCTATTCTAAATGGATGCAAGATTTGAAAGATTAAAACCCTAGTTTCAATATATACTAAATGGATGCAACTAAGTTACCATGGAAGCCATTAATGGGTGCTTTAAGCTATCATGATCAAGATTTAAACTAAAAAAAGATAAATATGTGCTAAATGTGGATGCAAATGAGAGTGATTTTAATAACATAAGTTTACTATTAAAATATGGATACCTATTCAATAGAGGCAAGATCTATTTATAGAATAGGAAAAATGAAATTGATGGCCAAGATCAAAAGGATCAATCAATGGTTAGAATGGAAGGAAGATGGAGGCATGGATCATGGATTCCCATCAAGGGTTGAAAATGCAAGATGATATTTAATCAAGGGCTTACATTCATCCAAACAAACACACTTTCAAAACTTGCACAAGTCTTGTTGAAAGTTTGTTACCAAAAGGAATATTCCCTTTTTCAAATGACTGCAAAGGGAAAGAATATTCTATTTTTGGAGGGAAATTAGCATTTAGTTAATTAAAACCAAATTTTAATGTACAAAGGGGAAGGAAAATTCCTTTTTGGAGGAATGTGCAAAGTAGGAATATTCTCAAGGAATATTCCCTTGCAAGTGGGAGGATTATATTTAATTAGTAATTTGATAATTAAAACCAAGTTTCAATTATGCAAATTAGGAGAATTAGGATATTCATTAAATAATTTATTTATTTAATGAAAAGGGGTCAAAATATTATTTAATTAAATAACTAAGATTATTAAATTTAAATGAGAGGATTTAAGGCATTAAAATTGAATATTTTAATTTATCCAATTTAATAGGATGAAAGGTTAGCATGAAAGGGGGAGGAATTAACTTAATTAGATTAATCAGATTAATAGATGAAAATGATGCAATTAATTAAATAGCTAGGCTAATTTAATCAATTAAGTGAAAAAGGATGGGTTTTAGGATGAAATGGTGTTGGTATATCATATTCGAGTGCATGATGTCATTGAGTACATTTTAAGTGTCTACAAAAACATGTCCTATCAAAATTATAAACCCTAACAAAAGTTGGTTAAAAAGTACTAAAACTTGTGTGTCAATATCAAAAATCAAAATTGGAAAAACAGATGGAACGTGAAGCTCAGGTAAAAAGGTTCATACAAAATTTAGAATTCTGATGGAATCATATTCATTGTTGGTGGAAATCAAAATCAGAATTTCACATGGAACTTGGCTCCTAGCTCTCGAGTTCAATCAAATTTGGAATCTCGATTGATCTTAACTAAAAATAAAGCATTTAAGGTTCAACTCTTTTTAGAATTTGGGATTGAAAAAGGATTTAGAACATGGCCTTTTGGTTCATAGGTTCACTTGGAATTTAGAATCTCAATGGAACCTTAGCATTAAAAAGACCCTTAGAGTTATGAAAAATTGATGGAGCTATATCAGTTGTGAAGACTTCAAAAATTGGAAGCAGAAAAGGACATGGAACCTGACCCTTATTCAAAATGTTCATTCAAAATTTGAAATTATGAATGGCTAAATTAGGAAAATGCGCTACAATACAAGGTTAGATTTTGGAATCGAAAAAGAATTCTGTATCTGGCCCTTTAGTCAAAAGTTCATTCAAAACTTGGATCTCTGATTGGTCAAAATAAAAAAATATAGCAAGTTTAGAATACAGATTTAAAGATCGATTTTTCACTTAGAATTTGGACCACTTTGTAAAATGAGGGTGTAGAAGAAAAAATATCAAAAGACCCAAAATTTGAAACTATGAAAAAACCTAGTTTAAAAAGAGTGGGTAAACCCAAATCCATAAAAAATGTGGCATGTAAACTGAGGGGAAGTAAAAAATAAGAAAAACCAAACCCAAAACAAAAATGCCAACAACCCAAATACCAAAAAGTAAAAAAAACAAAACCTATAAAAACAAAACCAAGCAAAATGAAAATGCACAAGAGAAAAACAATCAAAACACACACACAAAAACAAGCTCAAAATGAAATGCAGAAAAAGAGAAGAAAACAAAGCAAAAATGAAGGAAATCGAAGAATAGGGATGATCCTACCTCAAAGAAATGATCGTCGACTCAAAAGAACAATTCCTTGAACACACAAGCTCAAACACTCCATAGCTCTTTTGCTCTACTCCTAGTGAAAACAAAATGCACCTCTGAGCGCAATCATGGGAGAAATCTGATTAAATATTGGGTTTGTATGTGTGGAGTTATTATAATTAAATGCAGTTGGTGAGCGAGGTTCAGAATTAGGATTGGATCTGGAACTTGACTATCGTTAGAAAGTTTTGATTGAAAATTAAATTTCTGAATGGACTGGAAGCAAGATAACAACACACTTGGGATTCGATAAATAAATAGAATTCGCACATTTTAAGAAAAGGTGTAGGTTCAAAAAAAATTTGATTCCAAATAAAGGTGCAAGATCAGAGACAAATAGAAATTACATATTTTAAGAAAAGGTGCAAGTTCAAAACAAAAATCCTATTCTGAAAAGAAAACAAGGCAGAGTCAAGTTCAAAACATAACCCCGATTCTGACCAAAAGGCAGAAAACAAGAAATCAAAGCCTAAAAAGGGAAACAACCCATAGGGTAAAAACCACCGATGAAAAGAAAAATGAAGAAAGGGTAAAAACCAAAGAAAGGGAAAATAACAAGAAATAAAACACCAAAACACAAGAAGGGGACCCACTTTGATCAAAAATAAAATTGGGTGTTTATGCAAGGATGACTCTTATCTTGCCCCAAACCTCAACATGTTTCTAGGAATCATATCTTCCTTTTCATTTCCCTTGTTCTTTCCTCTTTCCATCTTGGCATAATATATTTTCAACCATTATCTTCTAATAAGGTTTACGCGTTGTTGTGTAATGAGCTCATAGGCTCTAGAGATGAACCTAATAGCTCTGATACCACATGTAACAACCCCAGTGTTCTACTCTATAAAAATTCCAAAGGTTTCGCATTAAGTGAATATTATATGATGTCATGACATAGCAGTAAAAAAATTTCTTTCCATATTGTAAATTACATGCACAATTGAGATAACACTTTCCAACTTCCATTCCATTCCATTGTAATTTCACAAATATTTCCATAACAAAGATATCATATTGATTGAACTCAAGTATATCATTCATGATTACATCCTTCCATATAATGGGTACATGATACATACATAGCTCTTTTTATCTTCATCTAGCAATAGATATACAAACTAATCTCGATGTCACTGTAATGGTGCATACCTTTTGGATGTCATCACTCCTTGGTGCACACACTCCAACTATCCCCAATGTTGTCACAAACATCTACAAACCTCGACCGAAATTTGATGAGGAGAAGCAACACTCAAGCACTTTTCCACCAACCAAGGACTAAAATGTGGTCCCCTATACATATGTCAACTGACAGGTGGCCCTTCCCTTTAATGAAGAGATTGGTTGGTAAACACCATAACAATAGTCTATCGAAGCTTAGTGTTGTTTCCTACATGACTAAAACTTGTAAACCCACAATCTAGGACTAGCATGCATTTAAATGGATCACAATGAAGTGATAGTGTAAACAGTGGCTACTTACACTACTTTGGCCAAACTATTCTCACCTAGTACTTTGAGTGATAGTATCCATATTCACATACACTTCTATAGCTTAGTTCGGATCATGATCATCCATATACTATGCTTAGGTAATTCCTTCTCTAGGTAGTCCCTAACCTTAGAATAACCTAATCCCTTCTCCCAAATTATAATGGTATATCTACCAATAAATCCTAAGAATAATTTTTTTCCCCTTCAATGGATAATCCCATCCTAGGTATAACATATGAGCTTTCCTAGTCCATGAATTAACTTTACATAGACAAGATATTTGATTCAAAAGACAACCTAGTCTCAAGTATAACTTTATAATCTAAAGTTTAGCTACATAAGCTTCATCTTAATCAAAGATTAAATATTCATAAATAACCAACTCCAATCAATAATATATCACATTAATAAGTGGTTCTCATCAAGAGAATATCCACATCAATGATTGACCTCAATTAAATAATAATCACATAAATAGATGATTTCACTTGAGAGTGTAATCTCTTTAATAAAAAGAGTTATTCAAAGTAGAATCTTGTCAACAATGTGAATTTTTTCAAGAGTGTAAAGCAACTAACCAAGTAGCCACTTTAACTCAATAGGTAATCCCTCCTATAGTTCTAAGCATATAGTACTTCCATAAACTTAAGTGACTTACTTATTCACATAGGTGAGTCTCAACCTTAGTATACCCCAATTCCAGGGATAATATATAATCAATAATCAGTATATTCAAGTAGGTTAACCTAAACCTATGTGTTCCAACAAGAAAAATAACCATCCAAGAAAGTTATTCTTAACCTATTAGTTCCAAAGGTTTATCAAGTAAATATTCCAGCCTAATGGGTTATTCTTAACCTAGTTTTCCAAATACTTTTCAACACAAATAGGTTACTTCAAACCTATGGTTTATCTAGTAGTTAATAAATGAACAAGTTATCATACTAGTACAGATTAACAATGACTCATCCTATCATTTCCTCCAAACTATTGATGTATAGTTAAACCTTAACATTCCTAAGGTTTCCTAACATTGTAACCCAAAAGTATCAAGTCCCTTCATGGCATTGGTGCATTTCACATTGTAAATAACCCTTGAGATATTCTTGTTTAATCATATCTAGTATATTTATACCTATGACAAATAATCCCTCCTATTACGGAGTAAATACAAGCACTTCATAGAAAAGCATAAAATAGCTTATTTTTCCTTTCCAAATCAAACACTATATTTCCTAGTGAAAGTATTCTCAATTAAACATACAAGACACAATATTTTATAAATAGAAATAAAAGAAGATTAGTTTGGGTCCATGCCTATATACACTTAATCTAATTGATTGTTTTGTTGTACATCCTTCCAACAACAACTCACTAGCTTCACTTAATTCTCCCAAATCGATGCTTCACTATAACTTCTCTCTCAAGATGGAAATATTCACTCTTAAACTAATTCTCACACTATAACACTCAGCTCACAAAATAAATAGCTCTCAAAAAATATGCAACAGTATAATTTTACAAAAGAATGTGTTCCAAATAAGAGAGCTATATTCTCTATTTATACAACAAAAAGAGATATTACAACCTATAGAAGAGGCATGCAAATTGATAGCTTAATCCATGCATATCGCCTCACTTCACTTAGCTAAAAGGTGGCATAAATCAAAGAGTTTACTCAGCATGAAAAGCTATAGGTTGACCTCTATGTTTTGACAACAATTTTAAGACTATTTCAACCTACACATGATCAAATGGTGGCATTCAAATTATTTCCAGAATGGACTTCTACAACATTTAGAACTTCATAATATGGTGCCAAGAAATAATCCTTCTCCCTATTGTTTTGGCAAGACCCTTACTCATTGAATTAGTCTATATTTAAAATGCAATGCTCAAAGTCGACTAAGTCTAAGCTTAGCAGAAAATAGAGGAATGAAGATTCATTCGAGCGCATAAATATGCTTTGACCAATTCTTTGACTTGTTGTAACTCTTCCTATTATCATGCATTTTACACTTTACTTTCCATTATTTCATGATAAGGTGTCCAAAGGTAAATTTTTGTTTACTAAGTCAAATATATTCTATCTCATAGCATCGACTATGTTATATTCTCCATATTGACTTAACTATTATGTAATACATATCTTATTGTTTGATCTTTGCTCAATATATATATTATATTTGGCCCTTAAATGTATTGTATATGTTATATACAATTGACCTATGTTCATGTAAATAAAACTGTCCTTTAAAATTTTTGCATATATTATATACAAATCAACCTATTTAAATCAGTCAAATATATATAAAGCAATGTCCCTTTAGAAAGCGTTTAACTCCTATTGCTGCACTAGCACAAGTATTTGACTTTTCCCACTTATGCATTCTCTTCTAAATGAAATGAAGGGCTTAATATAGCTCATGCTATACTTGCATGTGCATTTTATATGATGACATAATATATATATATATAGTCCAAGATATGTAATGAATATATATTGTTACTCATATGTTTATTTATGTTTATGAAGATTCACATATATTTAGTCTCCATTCAAATATATATATAATTCATATATATGTATACTAATATATGAGTGTATTCTTTTACATGAATGTACTAACATACTCATACATAAGTATGTGTATATTTAAATATACATATTTTGTTACTTTTATGTCTAAACTCAAATGTATTTAACCCTCACATATTCGTTGATTGTCAATTATATATACCAAATACATATACACATACATGTGTTCGTGATATGTGCCCAGCTAGAATCTCTATGCATAAGATGTATTCGTGTGTGGTACATGAAAGTATTCCTACCTTCATATGAACATGCACATTTACATTCACTATGCATGAGTATTTTTTCCATACACACACACACACACACATATATATATACACATTTTCATATATAATCGTTGATTAATATGAATACATTATAACCAAAGAGACTCAATCAACCATACAATCAAGCACAGTAGCATAAGGCAAAACTCATAAGCTCAAAACATATACACATCATCCAAGAATGCATTCAATAGTAATCAAAACCCTTACTAATGCAAACACTTCACACTAAATGATGACTTATCAATTCCCAACACTATGTCTAGAATCAACCATTCTACTATGAGTGTGTGTATAAGTTCAGATAGGTTTCATTTAGGGTTATCCTACCAATAACTTCTCTTGAGTGATACTTCCCCTCCACCTGGAGGATTGAACATGTCCCTGCAACCGACTTAGCACATATGTAATGATAGTTAGATGCTCATAATAAATCCACATGCATCATAAAACTTAAGCATATTCATATAGAAATACATGTTCATCATCAATGTAAACATAATTTCTCTTCCAAGGTGATAATACCTTAATACCTATTTCAGTATTCCATTCATTTAACAAATATATCAAAATAATGATTGGATTTACAATCCTATTTACCTGTGAAGGAAAAATTAAATAAGTAACAACAAGACGGGGTGTGACAAGATCTTCTTTTCACACTTAACACTTTGGTTAACCAGACTTAGCTTACATTAGAATATTATTTGATTTAATTGCATATAATATCATATCTTATTCTACTTGATTATGGAATTATATTGTTTACATTTGCAAAAATATTGTGTTTAGTAAGACAAAAAACAGTTAAATTTTCTTTTCTTTTAGATTAAAAATCTAAAACTTAAACAAAATTTCTTCTATCCCTAAATCAAAATTTTCCATATTGTCATCACATTTCTTCTACTTGTCCTATCTCTCCTTCTCTCGTCTATCTTCAACATCTTGGAGAAAGTAAGATTATCTAATCATGTTGAAAATCTTTCTACAATATTTTCATGTGTTTGATGAGTCATTTAGTAGTGATGATTTTGAGATGTTAGATGAATCTCTTAATGAATTCATCTCCATAGAATCATCCTATAAGATTCCCTAAACATCCCTTTTCTGAAGACTAAACACAATTGAATCTGTGAAACCAAATAAAAAATTCATCTTTTTTCTAGCGTTCCTCAACCACAAACTAGTCCTATTCTAACTATTAGAGTTGTTCCAAATCTACCCATACCTCCTTGTTACATTATAAACTTTGTAAAACAATTCACTGAAAGAAATAATATTAACCATAATGTGTCACAACAACCTCATTATCATGCAGTTGGTCACATATATAATACTCAAAATAATAAATAAACTAAACAAAGACCAATTATTCCCACTTCTATTTTTCTTCCTCAACCTATTCTTCCTCTTGCACCTCATATTCATCAACATGTTGGTAAATAATATTATCTTGTTGAGTAGCTTTGTGCTACTCCTGCTAACATCTCACTTTGGGAATGATACAATTTTTTTCTGCATACCACATATTGCTTTAAGAGGCCTCACAAAAGATAGTTGTACCACCTTATGTTAGACTAAATGATGTATCAACCTTATTATATTATATTCCACCAACATAATTACCTTCTTTTGATATTCAATGACAACATGATCTTCTAATATTTCTATTTATCATTATCAAAATGGAATAAAGTGTACTCTAATATATAATGGATTAGGTATCAATGTTTGTAGCATTGACTTGTTATGCAATATTGGTGTAGATACATCTCTCATCAAACTAGATACTCTTTCTATTTGTGGTTGATAATGTTGGTAGAAAATTATTAGGTATAATAACCTTATCAATTGAGGTAGGACCTATGAATTTACCTACCCTTATCCATGTCATGCCTAATTCTCTTTCACACAATATTATTCTTGGTAGACTATTGACTCATGCTATTGGGGAAGTCATGTATACTCTTTATTGTACAATAATTTTTTTCTACAATAACAAGCTCTATATGGTTGAAGAATATCAAAATGTAGAAAATTTCTTATAATATAAAGTCAGATATAAACCTCCTATTTCTAAATATCTTAGTACTTTAATTTCATTTTAAAAATTTGAGCCATTGCCTTCTAATGATAATGATATTTTTAATTTTAAATCCCCTATGATTGTGCTCTTTGGTGATGATAGGGGTTCATTAGATTTTACACCTTTCTTCATTAGAGAGTATAAAATCTCACCATCAAAGCTTGAGGAGACAAAGGTTGTGTCAATGGTGTCTACACAATATTTTCCTTCTCCTCAAATATCTAACCTCAACACTACAAATTCTTCTACTTTTACAATTGATTCTAGTTATACCTCTACTTTTGTTGAGACCACTAATTCTCATCCACCATCTTCAATAGAAATGACATCAATTTATGGTCAAGGTTTTAAGATATTCTCTCAATTTTGGTACGAGGTAATGTTTTTTGGTATAAAATAACAAGGTATAAAGATCCCTGTAGAGCCTAATTCACAACATTTTATGGTTGGTCTTGGTTACCGCCCTTTAAAACTCATAAATTCCTCTCATTGAACCTACTTTAAAGTAAATGTGATATTTCAATCTCAAAATCCTTTGGCATCATCACGTAATATAATTCACCCAAAAATGATAGAAAAAAATCCCACCTCTATTACACCTTCATTTGATGTCTTCTTAACCAACAGGTCCTTGTAAAAATTTTAGGGAGTTTATGAACACTTAACTTGATATCATCATGATTGTGGATTTCCTTATTATTTAAATGTCAAGGCATACTTTGGAAAAGATGTGTTTTAATTAGATGACACCTCAATTTATAAAGAGACACCCCAAGAATTACCTCATACACCTAAGGTCCCAAACCATAGTACTCTTCTTGTTGGAGATATTATCGATGCCTCGATGGGCCTAGCTAACCTTAAAAAGGTTATCTTGATTGGAAAATTCGTAGACTCTAATGAACAAAAATATTCTACTCTTTTATATGAATATCCTAAAATATTTTCTTGGGAATACTTAGATATGCTTGGTATTGATCCTAAAGTGGTAACTCATAATATTATATTGCATTATGATGCCAATCCCATAAGACAAAATATCTAAAAAGTGAATATGAAGCCGGCACTTTTAGTTAAGGTTGAGATTGAGAAGATTCTACAAGCTAGCTTTATCTACCCTATTGACTATTCCCCTTGGATATCAAATATTGTTATTGTCACTAACCTCGATAACTATATTTGAATGTGCACTAAAAAGGTAAAAATGTTTTACTAATTATAGTAAAAATTAAAAATGATGCACTTGTTTTTACCCTTCTCTCCAGGCACTCTTCATTCAAACCTTCACAACTTGGGCTCGTAAACTCAAATTTTCACATGGTTGGTTGTATTGGAATCTTTTTTTACCCTCATTCCTCCCAAATTATTTTCATCTTAGTGTTATTTTATTAAATGAACCTACCAAAGTAATTTCCATCAACTCCCTAAAATTTAAAAATAGAAAGATCACTACCTTGTTTTCACATTCATAAATAAAGAAAAATTAGGAGGGATATATCTACCCTCCAATTTCTCTATATTTCACACTCTCATTCTCCTTATAATTTTTTGGACTAATGAATTTTCTTTTCTTGGAGGATGATTTCAGATTTTTGATAAGTTGGTTTTGCAGGTTGTGGCTATTACACTATGGTTTAATAGGTTACAATATTGGGGGCATCGTTCTCTCACTTGGTAATGTTCTATGTTCTATATAGTATCATTTTTGGGTATCCTTTACTTGTTTATTTTCTTTAATTTATTTTCTTTTACTTTAGCTTGTACATGCACCTAGTGTCATACACCCACTAAAGTGGATGATAAATGTAGTGTCGTAAATTGTGCTCCTAATGGTGCAAGCACAATTTCATGCTTTATTTGTTACTCACTTTAGTTTCCACTCCCCTAGTCTATTTTATGACCATTTTCAATCCTTGGATTTACCCTCCAACTCAAGAGAATGTGTTGATTCTACCCTAAAACACCTTATTGATGACCCTATACCCTTAAAAACTTTGTCAAATGCTCAAATTTAGGTCAGGTCCTATTATATGGACCCCAAACTTGTGATTCTCTCTTTTGTTGCAAGTATGAAGGTGTTGTCATTGATGTCAACTATGTGTTGAGGAAGGTTATTGCATGATGAAGTTGTCCAGGATATTGAGAAAATTGTGAAAAAGAGGGAAACGGGTTGTTGTAGGTTGTGCATGTATAGTTGGGATATTGAGGAAGTGTTGTGAGTACATGGAGCTATCTTTATGTTGTAGTGTTTGGAGATGTGTTGGAGTACTATAATGTGCTAAGATGATGTCTCTAGTACTTGGTTTCCAAGTGCTTTTGAGAAAATTTGATAAATAGAGAAAAAAGTGTGGTGCAAGTTTTCAAAATGTGATTTAAGACATGCTTCATGTTTCTTCTATGTTGATCTATTCCTGTGCAGATTTGATATGTTGTTCAAGTTTGTTAGTAGTTGCTATATCCAAAATTTTGGTTTTTTGATCGTTGTGTAGAGTGAGATATATTCACTAGTTTGTGAACTAGTTTTTCAGTGGTATTTTTTTTGGTCTAGGAGAAATGTAATTGCTCTACATTTCTCCACATTTTGGTTTCATTTTGTGAGGATTTGGGAAGTTTCTTATAGTGTTTGTATCTTTTAGAATTCAAGGTTTCACTTGATTTAGTGCAGTACAGTGTATATTTCATGCATCAATGTGTGAACAAGGTTAACTGGGTGTTCTGGGTTGAAGTATTTCTATGATGCAAGTTTGGATGAAGTCTTTGTTGGATCTCAGGTGGTTCATGGATTGTTCCAAATCATGTTCAAGTGAACTTTTTTATTTTTTTCTGAAAGTTTTGGATTGATTTAAGGAAGTGTGTACTTAATGTTTTATGGTGTTTGCACAAATAACAATAGACCTGGTGTTAAAACTTCATGAGAAGCTTGTGGAAACATGTTGAGGTGTGTTAGGATTAATTTGGGTCATAAATAAGGATTTATATGGGTCACCTTCATTCATATCCACCATGTGAATGTTTGGGTGCCGACCTAATTTGAAACTTTAAATGTAACAAATAGTTTCTAACCTTAGAGAAGGTTTTCAAGGTTGAGGATAATATAAATAAGAGTGGTGTTGTTGTAAGATGCAAGAGAGAGGTGAGATATATGCAAGATATATGTGAGTGATGAATGTGATGCAAATTATAGAAGTATAGATGTGAATTTGAGCAGAGTAGTGTGAACTTCAAAGTGTTGGATTCTTGAATGTAGTGAGTTGAAGGTGTCTACAACCTTTCAATCAAGGCTGCAAAAGTATTAGAGAATTTGTGGTGGATTCCTAATTGCATTGAGAATTTGTTCTTTGTATAACATTTCTCTTCTATCTTCTTTATTTCTTTTTGTGGAAGTGAGCCCTAGCTGTGATCCTTTTTGGACAGTGTGTCCTATTCTGGTAGTGAGCCTTTGTACTATTTTTGCAATTACTTATATTGTGAGCTAATCCTCACCGTGATTTTTCCCTCATTGATTTTTCCACATAAATTTGGTGTTCTCTTGTGTATGGTATTGTTATTTCAGTTTTTGTTATCTACATTTCATGATTAATCACTTTAACAAAATAAGGGTTTAATGAATGCTTGTGGATCTGATTATTGTAGAGGGTTTTGATGTTTTAATTTTCTACAACTGATTCACCCCCCTCTCAGTTGTATTGTTCGTTCAACAACTTTGACTAGCATGAAACACATGGGCACATGTAAGGGTCATCATTTTTCTTATGCTACATGGCCTCAAATTTGATATTTGGGTAAAAGTACAAAGTTGTGTCACACTTTATAAAGGAAAAAACCAACACTGATCCAAATTTTAAACTTGAATCACTAAAAGTGACATATATGTTTTGAATTTTGAAATGATGTAAATTAGTAAAATGTGTATTTTTTAGTATATTTATGTTTGTATTTTTAAAACAAATAAAAAAATATTTTTAAATGGTTTTTAATAAATTGACACTATAATTTAGTTACTGATAAAATGCTAAAAAATGAAGTTACATGAGACGTTAATTTTTTTATAGTAATTTTTTTTTTTCTTTCATTTTTTTTGTGTGTATTTATAACTTAAAGCTTTAGTGTATGGATATATTTTTTTCAATTTTGATAAATATATATTTTTAAATAAATATTAAAAAATGTGTGTAGTAAAACACATCTATTTCTATTCAATGTCAACTTTCATATTAAATATTTATCTAGAATATAAAAAAAATGATACCATCTTGATATAGATTATTTTATCTAGTGCATCATATTTTTTCAAATTTTTTTAATAAGTTTAGTATATTTCCTTGGCATGGTAATCAACCTAATATTTTATGTTGATAACCTACTTTTACTAAAAATAAAATATAAAATATAAATAATAATTAAACTATCAAAAAATAAATAAATTTGAAAACTACATTTATGGATCTACAAAAGGGTATTTTTATATTTAAAAAAAATGTTATTTACATGAGTAGGAGTTATTGAAATATCAAGTTTTTCAATTTTTTTTTTTTTTTTTGGTAAATTGGACTCAAAGTGGTGCTACATATACATTTAGCCAACAATTTTAGTTTAAAAATTTGTGGAAATATCTAAATGAATTTTACTAGATCATATGTTTGACTAAAATTAATTTTTAGTTAGAAATACATTAATTTAGTTGTGTTGATAAGTTGGCTGAAAGTGTGACACAAATTTGTACTTTTTTTCATTTGCATGCAAAAACATTTTTGAAAATTCAAATTTAAACATGTTGGCCTACACCTAAGGTTATTCCCATGTTTCCTTCTTCAAACATGAAATTTTATCACACAAAGAAAATAGTTTTTACTACTACAAAGCTCTACCAAAATTAATACTCAAATCTGAAGAATTATAAATAATATTTTATGTTATTTATGATGATTGAGGTTTCAAAGAGTTGTAGAACAAGTTGGAATCAAAGGCTCATGATTAGCTTGTGCACATCTTCAACACAATTGGACACGATTTCAGCTAGTTTTTACCTTCTTAGCTTACTTTCCTAAGGTAACTTATTTTGTTTTGTTTCCCTTGAGTATCACCTTCCTCTTGTGTTGGATTTTGCATCTCCTTGTTTGATTCATGTCAAAATTCACTCTAACACATTTTTTAGGGTTTGTATCTATTATTTTTCTTGCCACCGCTCATCACAATCTTAGACACACTTAAGATTCAAATCACATGCTATCATCTTTATCAAATCAACTATTCATGAAAGTATAAATACTGAAATGGGGATTTGACCAGGGAAAAGTTCTATATATCCACCCCTCCCTTTTCCTTCTTTGTGTTTATGCAATTCTGGATGCAAAATTAAATATTGCAAAGATCAACAAAACAAAGCATTGCCCAAAGACTTTTAGACTATTATTTGGATAGCACAAAACCTTAGGACAAGGGTGCCAACACCCTTGTATTTCCATTTAAGCCCTTTATTTTGGTGGAATGTTCCTTTATGTCTGTATCCTTCATATTTGTGTTCATTTCTATGAATTTCCAAGTTTTTCTATGTAATTATTCATATTTTCATATTAGGTATTTGTATCAATTAGATTAATTAGATCATGTTGGTGTAATTAATTATTTAATTACACTTTATTAAGTTTACTTAGGTTTTGCTTAGGTAATAATTAGTTTACTTAATTAATAAGTAAGCTTTATTTAGTTGAGTTGTTTTTAGGTCAACATTAGGGTTGCATACATTGCTTTTATAAAGCAAATCATCTCATGTAATTTCTTAATTTTGAATATATCAATTTGCACATCTTCATGCAAAGCTCTTGCTTTTTATTGTTTTTCTCTTATGTGGAAGGAATTTTGGTTTGCATGTCTGATCTTGGTTTCTAACATGGTATCAGAGCCTTGACATGCAACCCCTTCTCAAATTTTGGAGAAAATCATTGCAGAGTTAGTTCAGGGTTCCTCGAGGATTTCATGCCTTTAGCCTATCTATGTGGAATTTTGGATTAGATTGGGCTTCATCATTGGATTCAGAGTGCTGGAAAAAGTCAGGATTGACTTTTATTTTGCAAATTTTGGTCATCATTTGCCAGATCTGTGAGGGTTTCAAGTTCGGTGTTTTTTTGGAAGCTCTAGGGGTAGCCTATTTTTCAGAGCATCTTGGAGCAAAATAGACACCACCATCACGTTTGAAGCGCCCCAAAATCCTAAGATCGCCCTTCGTTTCATCGATTTTGGAGCACTTGATCTAGAAGGCAAACTTTTTTTGCCAAGGAGGCTGTACGGCCTCCCCAACATGCTCCCTAAGGCACAATTTTTAAAAATAAATCAATAATTGCATGTTTTTTTGAAAATTTTCTGCATTGCTAGAAGAAATGGGTGCACCGCCTCCACACCACTCGGTGGCCACCACTGCTCTGCCACCACCAGTGGCGCCTCCCGCTCGCCACTCCCCTATGCTACAACCCTGGCGGGCCCTTCATCTGGCGTCGACGGTCTTATCGGCATCTAGGAGCTTCAATCCCAGCCCCACGGGCCCTTCAGCTGGCATCGGCAGTCTTATTGGCATCTGAGAGCTTCAATCCCAGCCCCCTTCGGGTTTCTCAACCCCTAGCCGCGGTCCTATGGGGGACCGAGAGCTCTACGCGCCGCCCCCGACTGATCCCAACCCTCGCCAAGGTTCTATGGAGAACCAGGGGCTCTGCCAAATTTTTTTTTGCAGGGGGGGCAATTTTTTGAGGTGACAGCTAGATGGCCATCAAATTTAAACTCGTGAATTGATAACATCAGTGGTCGTACGACCCTCTTTCCCCCCTCCTAGTCCTGTTTTTCCTAAAGGAGCAGTCTCTTTCTTTTTGGCATAACTTGGGCATACGGTATCGAAATCAGGTAAACAAGATATCGCCAAAAATCTAGTTCTGAGCACTTTCTTGTGGTATAGTTTATTTTTCATTATTTTTATGTTTAGCTACATTTATTTTTGTTTGAAGTTAGATGCTTATTTTTTCGCTTTCGATCTCATAACTTTTTGCCATGATCTCTAATTTCCGCTATCTTTGTGGTGTTGGAAAGGTATTGAGGAGCTCTATGTTTCTGTCCATGCACTTTTTTAAATATCTATCCCAGGTTTATCATTATTCCAGATTTGGCCTGATGGGTGTTTTGGAGATTATTTGGATATTTTGGAAGTTGGGAGGGTACAACTTGCATCTTTGCACTTCATTTCAGTATCACATCATTTATTTTATCTTTTGTTGCTTCATAGATTCTAGGGTTGTTCTCATTTGGAGTTTTCAAGTGTTCCATGGCATCAGGTCTGTTCTTGCATTATTATGATTCTGATATGGTTTCTTGTAAACATAAGTATCTTTCCTTGCTTGTTGGATTCAGGTTCCAGTGTTACTCCACAATGTTCTTCTAGTGCTTCTTTGTAGAAGGTTATCTCATTGAGGAGGGGGTTGTCCCACTGGGTTTTCTCCTCTTTCTCTTACTCTTTCATTGCATTTGTACATGGGTACCTGATCAAGCCTTGTTTTCGGGACCCATTCATGCTTTCTTGAATTCATCTTAGTTTTAGGTGCATGCTCTTTTAGTCTCCCTAAGTTGCACTTAAGGGAGGGTGTTGGTGAAATTAATTATTTAATTACACTTTATTAAGTTTACTTAGGTTTTTCTTAGGTAATAATTTGTTTACTTAATTAATAAGTAAGCTTTATTTAGTTGAGTTGTTTTTAGGTCAACATTAGGGTTGCATACATTTCTTTTATAAAGAAAAATAGCTCATGTAATTTCTTAATTCTGAATATATCAATTTGCACATCTTCATGCAAATCTCTTGCTTTTTATTGTTTTTCTCTTTTGTGGAAGGCATTTTGGTTTGCATGTCTGATCTTGGTTTCTAATAGATCACATTTTATCAATCTATCCTTTTGGAAGTTAGCTAATCATAACACCTTTTTTGGTTTTTTTTCTAATGTTCTGTAAATAAAAGGTTGATTCAAGTTAGTTTACTAGTTAGTCTAGATCTTCTTTTTACAGTTAGGGGACAATCCCTTCCACATACAATATTGTCTATAAATCTGATCTATGAAAATGAACCTTTGGTGCATCATGTAATACAAAAATACCACCACCTCTATCACCATACACATCAACTCAACCTACTATAACTCCATTCGAAACAAATTTGTTACCTTTTTCAAGACAGTATATAAATCTATTATACTATGGACAACTCATAGATAATAAAACAAACCCAAAACCCCCAAACGCAAACATCCTACCATTTTTAAACACAAATTCAATCATACCAAATCCACAAAATCCTAACATAATCAATTATGGAAATAATCCATTCACAACGCCTACCCCTTCACATAACATACATCCAAATATCCCTAACATTCTATAACACTCATAAAATCCACATTAACAACACCTCAACAACATCAACCAAAACCTCAATAATATCAACTAAAGCATCAATAATATCAACCAACACCTCAAAAATATCAACCTATACCTTAAAAAAATCAAATAAAACCTCAATAACAACCCACATATCAACAAAAAAACAACCTAAAACATCTCATCAAAAACCTCAAACACCACAACATCTTCAAAACCACCAATACATTTCTCAACAACAACATATACATCAAATTCCACAACAAAAATATGCTTCCTATCAACAACAACTGTTAGAAACCAAGATCAGACATGCAAACCAAAAGGCCTTCCACATAAGAGAAAAACAATAAAAAGCAAGAGCTTTGCATGAAGATGTGAAAATTGATATATTCAGAATTAAGAAATTACATGAGATGATTTTCTTTATAAAAGCAATGCATGCAACCCTAATTTTGACCTAAAAAGGAAACCATAGTGTGCACACTTAATAATTAATCAATTATTAATGTGCCTAAGTTTAGCTTAAGTAACTAAAGGAATAAGTGACTTAATTAATTAACCAATATGATATAATTAATTAAGTGTAATAACTTATTACTCTAACACCCCCCCTTAAGATGAACTTAGGAAGTAGCTAAAACATTAGAAAAAAGGTGCATGAAAGCAAAGATGGGTCTCGAAAACTAGGTCTGATCAAGTACCCATTTACAAATGCAATGAAAGAGTAAGAGAAAGAGGAGAAAACCCAGTGGAACAAACCCTCCCCTCAATGAGATGACCTGCTACAAAGAAGCATTTGAAGAACACTGTGGAGTAACACTGGAACCAAAATACGGTGAGCAAGGAAAGATACTTATGTTTACAAGAAACCATATCCGAATCATAATGATGCAACAATAGACCCAATGCCACAGAACACTCGAAAACTCCAAATGGGAATAACCCTGGAATCTATGAAGCAACGGTCGATTATATGATGATAGAAACTAGAAGCCATGTATCTCGATGTCGATGCCAAACTGAGACTGAAACTCTTCCATGGGAACAAGTACCATAAAGACTCTGAAATATTAACCACAAATTTAGTGGCCCTCAAACTGAGATGGATCCGATGTGGATCATTAACCATAGGCTCTCAATCTAAAGTGTGAACTGATATGAATCTGATATGTGTCAAGCTAAGACAAAATGTGGTCAAAAGAAACTAAGAAACTAGATACAACCCATGCGATTTGTCATCAAAAAATAAGATGAAGATCAAATTGCATGCACATTCTAATCAGATTATTATGCAAGAAACCCCCCTGATGGAACTTTATATCAGTTCATTTATTACAATAACCAATGATTGCAAAATGATATAATGCTAAAAATGCATAAACAAAAAATAAAAATAGACCTCAGATCTATGTAGAGAATTGAACCAGCTTTTCAATGCGGCAAGAATGGCAAAAAAAGGATCACTGAGTCAAAAGATATGCCCTTCAGAGTGAAAATAACAACATCTGAGTTCAAAGACCTGCAAAATAAAACTGGAGCATCATCAAGAAAAAATACCTACACTAACAGAATGGAATTGGAACCATCTTTCTAATTATATCTCGTTTATGAAAAACTGACTTCGTACGCAAAATTTACGTCCGTTTTAGTGAAAGGTGCTCCAAAATGGCCAATATGGCCTACAGGCAGCCCATGGGGCTTAAAAAGGAAAAATCCCCCGGTCATGTGCGTGACCAGGGGCTGGGGGGTTGGGGTTTGGGGTGGAACCCCTGGTCATCCATATGACCATGTGGTTTTTGCAGAAAGTGGTCGAGGGCTGGGCGCATAGCGCCCGGTCCCCCATAGGACCGCGGCCTGGCTGCAAATGCCTGCGGGGGCTAAACTCAGGCTGGTAGTGCTGGTAGGGGGAGCCACTGGCGATGGTGGCGGACTAGCAGCCACCTGGTGGATGCCCAGTGGCCACCCGTTGGTGGTAACCATTATTACTGGAGGCACAAAAACTAATGCAAATTTTCATTTTTTTTGCATTTTTTTTAAAATTGTGCCTTGGGGAGCGTGCTACGGAGTCCATACGGCCTCTCTGGCAAAATTTTTTTGCCTTCCAGACCAACTTCTCCAAAATTGACAAAATGAAGGGTGATCATAGGGTTTTGGGGCACTGCGAACGTAATGGCGGTGACTGTTTTGCTTCAAGATGCTCGAAAAAATAGGCTACACCCAGAGCTTCCAAAAAAAACACCGAACTTGAAACCCTTACAGATCTTGTAAATGATGACCAAAATCTACAAAATAAAAGTCAATCCTAACATTTTCCAGTGCTCTAAATCCAATGGTGAAGCCCAATTTGATCCAAAATGCCACATAGATGAACTCAAGGCATGATACCCTCGAGGAACCCCGAACGAACTCTGCAATGATTTTCTCCAAAATCTGAGAAGGGGTTGCATGTCAAGGCTCTAATACCATGTTAGAAACCAAGATCAGACATGCAAACCAAAATTCCTTCCACAAAAGAGAAAAATAATCAAAAGAAAGAGTTTTACATGAAGATGTGCAAATTGATATATTCAAAATTAAGAAATAATGTGAGCAAGATTTCTTGAATAACTGTGTGTAAGTTACACACAATTATTCTAGAAATCTTTCTCACATCTATCATTGATTGTGAAAACAAAATTTTATTAATTAAGAAATTACATGAGATGATTTTCTTTATAAAAGCAATGTATGCAACCCTAATGTTGACCTAAAAAGGAAACCCTAGTGTGCACACTTAATAATTAATCAATTATTAATGTGACTAAGTTTAGCTTAAGTAACTAAAGGAATAAGTGACTTAATTAATTAACCAATATGATATAATTAATTAAGTGTAATAACTTATTACTCTAACAACAACCTCAAACACCACAAAAAACCCTCAATATCAACATTACCTCCATTACCAACCACAACATAGCATACCACAACACCAATATGGCCCATATGATACAAATCCACCACAACAAAATAATCCTCCATATCAAACAACCCACAACCCCAACATATCACATATAACACATATGGCATGACACCTAACATCCCACTAAATAAAAACCCTACATACATTCATCTACCATACCCCAATACAACACATATAACCCAACACCAAATAATCCCCCTCATGATTTGACATCACAAATCCAAAGCTTGACACAAAAAATAAATGATATACAAATGGGCACCACAAAGAAATATTATGCCCTTCAAGATATATGTCCTTACCCATTTGATAGGATCATAACATTGACACCCTTCCCTCATAATTTTGAAATACTAAAATTTGACAAATACAAGGGATGTGGTGATCCACAAGAGCACATACGAGAATTTTGGGTGGCTTGTCTAGAGGTGTCCTATAACGATATTGGAGACACGTAAAGTTGTCCTGAATATATCACGCATCTTGATTTGATCTTACTAACACCATTTTCTTCATATTCACCTAATTCCCCTATTTGATTAAATAATGTCCAATTATTTAGTTAAATTTACTTTATTCTCCTATTAACCGGATAGTAAAGGTTATTTTATTAATTCATTTTCACTCTAATTTCCCTCTTGATTAAATAATGCCTAATTATTTAATTAAATATCTTAATTCTTCCAACTTGCACAATTAAATTATTTTCATAATTGTTTAATTAACTAATTTTCCTCCAATCCTCTAACTTGCACAAAGAATATTTCCTAAAGGATATTATATTTTCAAATTTGAATTCTTCCCTCCAATTCAAAATATCTCCAACATATCTCCATGAATTAAGGGATATTGTTGAGCCTCTCATGGATTATGAACCCTTGATTAATCCTTGATACATGCCTTCATGAATTATGAACCATTGATTATTTCATTGATCCACACTCACCTCCTTAATCTTCTTTCATTCATTGATTATCATTTTCAATCCTGATCATTGATATAAATTGTTAAAATATATGAATACCAAAGCCTTTCAACATGAATTTCATTCACAATCTTCATAGCACCCTTACTCTCTTGAATTTTTGAGTCATTTTAAAGAAATTTGAGACCATTTTTGTGAATCAATCACATTCAAATCAAGATTTTGTAAATGGATTAGGAAAATTTGAGCACTCCACATCACTACACTACAATTTTGCTTCAAATCCACAATGGGATTGGGAGGTTTGCACATAATTTTAGATTCAATTGCTTTAAATTTTATCTTTAATGCTTTTGATTGAGACTTTTAGTGTTGTTAATTGAATTCCATTGATTATGTCTTCTATTTGATCATTATCTTGTAAGTTCTTAGTGTTTTAAGATCTTAATTTATTTTATTTTGATGTTAATTGATCAATTGAGCTAACCATATGATATTTTGGCATACTCGGTGGGACCCACGTCCTTGTACTAATCATTGTATGATTTTTTTTAGTTCAACAAGTTACAGAGATAGTTCAGTGCCTCTATTTAAAGATCAATGCCTTTGCAAGTCAAAAATCGATGCCTTTATCATAAAGCCATGCCTTTTTCATAAAGTTGCACTTTTTTTTTACAATGCATTTCTTGTAAAGCCATACCTTTGTCATAAAGTTGTGCTTCTTTTTTGTAGCACCTTTTTTTCAAATCATGATACCTTTGTCATAAAGGCATGCCTTTGTCATAAAGGCGTGCCTTTGTCATAAAGGCGTGCCTTTTTCATAAAGGCGTGCCTTTGTCATAAAGGCGTGCCTTTGTCATAAAGGCGTGCCTTTGTCATAAAGGCGTGCCTTCGTCATAAAGGCGTTCCTTTTTCATAAAGGTGTGTCTTTGTCATAAAGGCGTTCATTTTTCATAAAGGTGTTCCTTTGTCATAAAGGTGCGCCTTTGTCATAAAGGCATGCCTTTGTGATAAAGTTCCTTTGTCATAAAGGCACGTCTTTGTCATAAAGGCATGCCTTTTTCATAAAGGCATTCCTTTTTCATAAAGGTGTTCCTTTGTTTTGACTAGCTCTTTTGGCTTGTAGAAATAGTGCAACACCTTTGTTGAAATTATGATGCATTTACAAAAGGTTAGTGCCTTTGCAAAATAATAGAGCAATTCTTTTATCCATATATTGATGCCTTTGTTAGGTAAAATAACGACTTGATTTGTTAAAGGTTTAATCTAATTTGAATTCCAATTTTTAGCTAACCCTTAATAGTTTTTTATTTCTTGTTTTCACCTAATAGTTTGTAGCATGTGGCATTTGAGGAAAAAGATATAAATACAAATCTACTAACATTTTTTTTGTAGGTTTTGAGTTAATCTAGGATTCATTTTCCCTTGGTGCACCTAAAATTAATTCACATTTAAATTTGGTGCAAATAAAATGAACCTACAACTCTCACATTTCATTTTGGTGCAAGTAAAATGAACCTACAAGTTTCATTTTCCCTTGGTGCAAATAGAATGAATCCAACAACTATCACTTTAGTTTGGTGCATTTAAAATGAACTAATAGCTTTCACACTTCAATTTGAGATTAAAAATTTACTACAAATTGCACATTGAAATTTGGTGTTTTAAAATTGAACAAAACATTTGAATCATTGGTGCACTTAAAATGAATTGTTTGGCGTGTTCGGTAGGTTAGTGCATATGTATGCTCTTTCCTTGTGCCTTAGTGTGATCTTAGAAATAAAAATACCACTAACTTGCAGATTTTTATACACCTTGAGGTCTAATGTTGTGTATTCTCTCCTCTCACAACTCCCAAGAATGATCTTGAGGACCAAAATCACACTATTTCTATTTATTTATAAGTAGGAGACTTTCTTGGGGCCTCATCACCCCAAGTTCTAACATTAAGCACATTTCCTGGTGGGCTATATAAAAGGGGGAGAACTAAATTTTTACCCCAAGGAGTATCTAGCATCCTTCAAGCCAAGCCCCATGATCCTTGGTCCACCAAGATAGGGTGGTGATGAGTAGAGAGGAGACCCCTCTCAAATCGGGCATATCAAATGAGCTCTTTGTTCATGGTAGACCCCTTCTACAAACCTGTAAAATCTAGAAGCCTATGAGAAATTTATAGGCCATCAACTTAAGTTATGCAATGTAAAGGATCAATGCATGAATTTACTTGCTATGTACATACCCTTTTTGAGGTGACAATAATCCATTTTTAGGATCTTTTCCTTTCAAGGTAAGAGGTGTCAAGGTGGTACATGATCTTGGCACACTCTAGTCATCCACTCATTGTAAGGTATTTTATTAGTAGACCCATTTTAAGTTGATAATCTCGATTTACCACTACAATTAGGATGTGTTCTATGGCATGCTTTTATTGTGAATCTAATAGTAATACCAAATTAGCATAATCTTATTGAAGAAGAACACGTGAAAATCTTCAACATCCAATTGAGTCAGTCTTACATGTTTTTTGTTGTTTTCTATCACATAAAATAATCAAACTCCTAGGTTAAATTGCACATAAACGAACCTCTAAATAGAGAAACACCTTTGTCTTGATAGTGTGACACCTTTGTGCAAATCAACGCTTTTGTTTTTGTCAAAACAACACTATTGTTTGTATCTCAACACCTTTGCACATATCACCTTTGTTCAGGGTAAACAAAAATTTGTATCGTGACACCTTTGATTCAAAAATACAACACTTATGTTGTTCATCGACACCTTTGCAGATACTTTAGCACCTTTTTAGTTAAAAATGACATGCCTTTGCAATAAATAGTTCAATGCCTTTGTAGTAGAGTTTACAAAAATCCTAAATTTTCCAGATTCTAAATTAGGACAAGCAAACATCATGGAACTTGGTATTCATGCTGAATAAACTTGTAATTGCCATAATCAATCAAAACAATAGCAAAAACTCCATAATCACCATTTCATGTTACTATTATATTTAGGACTAGTCTAAACATCTCTTGCCATCATTGGACCAATTCAATTCCATCACAAACACACAAATTTGAAATGGACATAGGTCACTTTTGGTTGCAAATCTCTATCATCATCTCCTAGTTTAACTATTTGCTTGGAGAGCTATCATCTTTCAAATACTTAGTTGAATTAGTACCAAATTCGATTTGATATGGCTTGGGAAGGAAAAAATGGGTTAAAGAAATCATTTCCAAGCACATTTCTCCATAGGAAAATGTGTGAGTGGTTGCATTTAACCATTCATTCAATCCGGTTTTTTGCACTCAACACCATTTCTTCTGGGAAATAGGAGCTCAAAGTTTTATATTTCTTCCAGTCAGGGTTCTCAATTCATTGTTGCAAGTATGTTACAATAAATATCTTTCGATTGTGAAGTTTGTGTGGATCACAAGAAGTGCAAGGCTTGTTAGAAAATTCAAATGGATTATTTTTTGAGAAATTAAAGAGCTATAATACCAGTCAATGCATGGGAGCTACCGTTTACAAAATATATTGAAGAGGAAAAATTCCAACTTGTCTTCAAGGGTCATTGTGAGCAATTCAAGAAATGAGTCAAAAGGGTAATTGGACAAGAAATTTTAGATCCAGAGACAAATCAGTTGCTATTTCCTTCCCAACTTGTCTCCATTTTTATTTCCAATTTTCTTGATCTGTTACTGAGCTTTCAAGCTGTAGAATTTATTGCAAATAAGGTAGTAAAAGAGGTCTACCTCCTGAATGATGTCCTTCTCATAGTATGTCAAAGATACGACTTATGGAGGGGAAAATGATATGTAGGGGGTTATTCCCTCAACATTTCCTTTTACACAGGACCACTTATGTTGCAATCTATAGTGCAATCAAGAAGACTTTGTCAACAAGAAGGTCAGATTATTTGTTGTCTGCTTTGAACAAATATGCAAGGGATATCGACTATGAATTAGCAAAGAGGATAAGGGGTTGACTAAATGCCATTCTAGTTTTACTTACCCATGAACATAATCCACCAGAAGTTGTTCCAAAAGTACCCATCCTAGATGTAGTTTTTCCACAAGGTTCTGCTCCAGAAGGTGTTGTTCCATAGGTACCTAATGATGAACATGCTTCCCATCTGCATAGTAATAGTATGGACCTAAATTTAAATGGATTTCCCCCTCTACAATCTATAGTGGGTAACCTTGATGAGAATTAGGATGAGAATGATGTTTCTATTGATAAGATGGAGGATTAATTGCTTGAATTAGTTTCATTTTTTGTAGTCGTGGTTATAAAAGTTTTATCAAAGATAAAAAAAATTAGTTGCAAATATAAGAAGTTGATATGGCTGTTTTGTAAAGGAATCATGTAATAATTTTGGGGTTGTCCCTAGTCATTTTATAAAGGAATCATATAATACTTTTGGGGTTGGGGTTATGGGCCAAAATCAGAAATAGTTTTGTTAATGAATAGATTGAATAGGTTGGATTAGGGTTGAATTTAGTTGGTGAGAGCCATGATACATCAACATACACTATTGTAAATATTTTTTATAATTATATGTAGACGTTCAAATTATCCTGATTGATATCGTGCACTCGATCCTGATCCACTAATATCATCTCTTCCTAAATCACGTCTTTACTAACCAGTTAATTAAATGATCCTTATTTAATTAATTCATCAAGTTTCCTCTTTTAATTAAATAAATTAACTTTATTTGATTAAATCATTATCTTCTTTTAATTAAATAAATCATTTTATTTAATTAATCCTAATATTTCCCCTTTGATTAAATAAATCAATTTTATTTAATCCTAATGTTCCCCTTTTAATTAAACAATGCATTTTATTTAGTTAAATCACATTCCTTCCTTTGATTAAATAAATCACCCTTATTTGATTAAATCTAACATCATATTCCCTTTTAATTAAATAAATCAAACTTTATTTAATTAAATGTCCTTTATTCCTCTCATTTGATTTAAATCAATCCAAAAATCTAAATCAAATGTCAAATCAACTAATCTCCACCTAAATTAATTAAATCCTAATTAAATCTAACTCTAATCCATCAAATCCTCTAGATTTTGTAACTTGCACATATAAATCAATTTAATTGATTTATAAATTCTCCTATTTTCTTTCAAAAGGGGGTCTCCTTTGGAATATTCCCCCAATTTGAAATATCCCTCCAAAAGGATTTGTCCTCTAACATGGGATTAACTCCTCTTACAAGTCCTTTTTCTTGATCCAAGTGGCATTAACTCCTCTTCCACAAGCAATCTTTCAAATTTCAAATTTCCACCTAATTGCATTTATTTTCACATTGACCAAAATGTGCACAACCTCCCTTCAATAGCATGTTGACAAGTGGCACATTGCTATTGGGTAATTTTTAATCCCAAATCCTTCATGTTTCTCATTCCTTCATCCTTCTTTCCTATAAATAGAGAGTTCCTCTATTGATTTTGGATCAACAACTTGAGGCAAAGTCATTATCTTCATATTTTAGGCAATCCCATCCATTGTTCATCAAGGTTTTATGATATTTTATCAATCTTAGCTAGGTTATGGTCAAATTTTCATCAAGGAGTACAAATCATCAAAAATCTTCATCAAATATTTTCAAGGAATTGGGAAAGGGTTATTTTCCACAATAAAATAACACCAATTCCCCCATGGGATGCTAGTTTGAGCATTTGAATAAGATTCATTAGATTTCATTTAATCATTTTACTTTGTTTCTTCTTCATTTTGTTTGAATTAATTTCATGGGGGAATGATTGTTTTGGACTTGTTTAATGACTAACATTGTGTTTTTTTGTCATGTTGGAGCAGGTCTAGATCAACCATTCACATTATATTTAGGCATACTATCTTTTACTGAAAAAAAAATCAAGGTTGCACTTCATCCATCCATCCAAAAGACATTCATCATTTGGTGCAAATAATCCTAAGGTGTTATTATGAGTTTTATGGTCACAACAAGATCTAAATACAAGAAAAACATGGATTTAAATCCTAATGGTTCAAAAGCTCCTACTACTGCAAGTATTAGTGACCAGCCTTATGGAATGCCTCAAATAAATTCTAAAGGGTATAAACTTCCTTTTCCAAAAAAATGCAACCTCAAACATCTCAAGTATAAGTAGTTCATATAGAGGACATCACCAACAACCCCTTGGAATTCACTCCCAACCAAATATTATAGATGGAATACGACACATCTCTTGTTAGAGAAATATAAGTAGTGATAAGTCAAGATCCCAACCAATACATGTTAATACTCACACTACAAGGCGCTAAACTTCCCACAACTTTTATGTTAATCATCTTAGGGAACAACCAAAAAAATCAATCTTAGGAGCAAACAATTTTCCATAAGGAATTGAATCCTTAGTGTATCATATCAGTGAACAAATACCTAATCCTTCTTTAAATGTGCTAAGTTAATCCATGGTTACTTTACAAGGAGAAAATCAAATGAAATTCACGAATCAATATAACAATCCTTTTTACAACACTCAAAATATAGGGACTCCAAACAACCTAGGTTTACCAAATGAAAACAATCCACCACCATACACCAAACAAACAAACATGAACATAGAAAACATGAACATATCAAATTCAAACATGTCAAATCCAAATGTGATGAATTATGGGAGAAATCCCTTAACTAAATCATCCTCACAAAACATGTATGTTCATCAATAACCCCTTCAAAAATAACTTCAACAAAATCATTAAAAAACTCAACAAAACACCATCCCACAACTACATCAACAAAATATCACTCCACCATATCGAGGCCGAAGTAGCTTACATCAACATCAAAGAAGCATTTGAGAGGGGTTTTAGAAAGGTTTGGATAGAAGGTGACTCACTCAATATAGTGAGATTTTTTCAAGGTAATCAAAATATGAGTTGGACTATTAAATCACTTATCAATTATTCCATCATGATGCTAAGGTCATTCAAAGATCTACGTCTCTCACATACCTTTAGGGAAGGAAATTCCATGGCAGATTTTTTTGCCAATGAGGTTGTTAACATCATGAGTTTCAAGATATGGGATGAGTACTCCTCTCTTCCCAAGAGGGATAAGTTATTATTATGAAATGATAGCTATCCTTGATTTTTTTAGGGGGTGATTAGGTGATAATTGTACCCCTTCTTGCTACTCATTTTATGGGTGTTATTTTTCCCATTACTGAGGCCTTTTGCATATTCAAAAATTTATGTAAACTCTAGTTTGTGGTGATTGTTCTAGCTAGTGCAGATATGGGTAGGGATAGGAGATGGCGAGAGACCATTCCTATGACAAATGAGGGAATAAGCCAAACGTTTGGTGGATTCTAGAGAAAGGTAATTTCACACCATATATGGAAAGGCTTCATGGTTCTGACCATGAAGCCTCTGATTAGTTTTTTTGAAGCTGGCATAATATGTGTCTGAAGGTGAATGGGGTTAAATTCCCCATTAATGAAGACCTCATAGCTCACATAATGGTTCTACCAACTGAGGGTTGCAAGTTTCAGAAGGAAAGGAAGGGAAATGAGGATTCAATGGACCAGTTTTTCAATGCAAATGAAAAGGATGACCTAGTTAAACTTCCTTCCTGGGGGTACAACACAATCTCCATTAAGCACATATGGGCAGAATTGGTTGAAGTTCTTATGAGGTATGTCACCCTTAATGATTGTTTCTCTACAATTTTAGGTTATCATTTTACCCTTCTCAATCATTTTAGGCATAACCTACAAGTTTCCTTTCCTTTTTTCCTCCTAATTTCTATGGAAGTTTTTGTTTATTCTCCTCTTAAAAATCATTGTACCCCAGTTCTTCATGAGGGGCTCATCTTGCTCATTATGTAGCATGTTTAGGATAATACCCCAACCAAGATTGTCACAAGTAAAGATAAGGTCACTTTATCTAATTCTCCAAATTTTGGTTCAAATACAAAGGGTGTTGGGGATGAGGAATGGAAAGTGGAAGATGAGAATAAGGATGTGACTGAGATTTCTTCCTCTCCTTTAGAATCTCCCAGTAAGAAACAAAAGGAGAGGGGTTAAAAAAATAAGTTTCCCATTGAAAAACTGAAGAATTATGGGTTGGATATTGGCATGTCAAATTCTGGCGAGGAAGATTATGCACAGTTGAAAGGTGGAAATGAAGGTGGGTTAACAACAAGAAATGATGGTTCTAAGAAGGGAGAGGAGGGGGTACCCATTTGCAATAGGTGAAGGAACAAATCGAAAATGTTGGTAAAAATGCTTCCTTGGATGCAGAAGTCTCCCCTGCCTAGAAAATCTCTCATCAAGATGTTCTAGTTGGAAAAGGTAGCGAAAAAGTTGTGGACATTGTGGTAAAGGAAATGGAACTTGGAAAGACTAAGTATGCGGTGAATTTCCATCCTCTCTTAGAGGACTTTTCCTACTAGGATGAGGATAATACCTCAATTCTAGAGCTTCTTGACATGACCAAAAATGGGGATATCTACAACTTTAAACTAGCTACATGGGCGATGAAATAATTCAACAAGGTGAATATAAAGATCAGGATTCTTAAGGAGAACTATGCTAATCATCCCAAAAGTGTAGCATCAGACTTGCTCATTGAGAGACCAGTTGATCTAGAAAGCTCATTTTTTGACTTCAAATTAGAATGTGAGAGTTGTATTCAATATATGGATGGTAAAGTTAAGGAAATCCATGCAAACATCCATAATATTATGTAGATTAGTCATATGTCTTATCAAAAATAGTGCAAACTCCCTAGAGGTTTTGATGGATAAAATCAACCAACTTAAGGAGGACCGAATTTACTTTGTTGAATTGCACAGGAAGGACCTTTCTACCAAGGAAAAGGTTAAGGATCTAAGCACAAGGACCAAGGGTAATTTGAGGAATTTTTTTGAATAAGAGAACAAATAATTAATGTCAATAGTTAATCTGCACTATAACCAAGAGCTTAAGGTGGCAAACACCTTGAAAAATCTAAAATAGTTCCTTTGTTGCTTTTTTATTTTTTGAGGAAATTTTTTGAATAAGAGAAAAAATAATTAATGTCAATAGTTAATCTGCACTATAACCAAGAGCTTGAGGTGGCAAACACCTTGAAAAATCTAAAATAGTTCCTTTGTGGCTTGACTAAATTTTTGCATCTTTCTGTTGCTTGTCTATTTTTTGGCTATTTTTTGGTTGTTGGTTGGCTTTTGTTTTAACTATTTCATGTTTTGTATCAACAAAATTTTGATGTGATTCGATGTAAAAATTTTTGGGTCCCTTCAAAACCTATTTTTCCCTATTAATAAAAATAAAAGATCCCTCCATTAAATCAATACACTTGAAAACATCCTCAACATCAATAATACATTACCTTACAACAAGTTCAAACACAACAACAAAAAATTCTTGCATAGAAAAAAACTTAACAAATTCCACAACATTCATCATACATCCACTATCAACAAAAAAACCCTTCACAACAAAACATCATCTCATAAAGTCAATATGAATCTCACAACACATCTCCCCCAACATCAAGGCAATTGTCAAACAAGCCCTTTACCTCAAATTAATCCTCAATATCAAATGGGTCCTTTGCCTCAAAGTAACACTTAATATCAAACAAGTTTTTTACCTCAAAGTAATCCTCAATATCAAATGGGTCCCTTACCTCAAATCAATCTTCAATATAAAACTAGTTCATATGGAACAAATGTTCCTCCATATCAAGATTAGAACCTATACACTTAAAATCCATTAACAAACATTCCAATAATAGATATATCCTCACACCTTAAAATGTTAACATAAAAAATTCAGGATATATAAATGGGAAAGACAAAAAAATCATATATTGTTCAAGACTTATGTCCATACCCATTTGACAGAAGCATAACAATGTTACCCTTTTCCACACACTTTGAAATGTCAAAGTTTGATAAATACAAAGGATGTGGTAACCCTAAAGATCATATAAAGGAATTATATGTATCTTTCATGGAAGTTTCCTATAGTGATTCATATCTAATATGACTTTTATCACGCAGTTTGGGTGGTCAAGCTATAGAATGGTTTTCATATTTACAACTCGACATTAAAACATTTCAAGAAATCATAGATCAATTTGTGGATCATTTATCCTACAATATTGATGCCAAAATCACCTTGGAGGAATTATACACTCTTAAACAAAACAAAGGAGAAGCATTTTCCTCTTTCCTACAAATATGGAGACATAAGGTGAGAAAGTGCAATTGGTCAATACTCGAAAAACAAGTAGAGATTATGGCGGGAAATATAAACAAGGATCTTTCCTTTCAACTATGAATGCAATGTGAATTAATATTTGAGGAACTTATATCCAAAGGTCTAAACATTGAGTGAGCACTCATTTCCAAGGGATCCATGCAAATTTATAACCAGCCATCTAGTCCCATTGATAAAACCCATAAATGGGCCAAAAATAAGAATGTAACTAGTGAAAGTGTAGTGGATGCAAAGGTTTTTATAAGTGCACCATGTTACTCACACACACAATAGAATATCCAATAGAATTTTCAAAATGCTAATCCTTCATGAAGACCACCACCAAGACCTAACAATGTTCCTTGATGATAATTCACTCCCTTAGGGGATCCTTGTTGCAAGTATAAGTAGTTAGTGTTGTCATTGATTTATATTGTTGGGTGAGATTGTTGTAGGAGTGTGAGCAGTTGATGTTATCCATGCTTTAATTAGTTGCATTATGTTTTCATTAGTAAAGAAACTAGTGTCAACCTCTAGTGTTGTTGTGATAAGTTTGTTGAGTTGCTATGTTACAGTTAGTTCAGTTGTATTGAGAAAGTACTAAAGATGATGAGGATGTGTCTTTGGTGCTTGGTTTCCAAGTGCTTTTGAGAAAAATTGATAAAAAGAGGAAGCAATGTGTTGTAGTGTTGTTTTGGGTTATAGAGTTGTGTTCTTGTGTTGATCCACATTTCTTCTAGGTTGAAGATTTGCTTATGTGCTTTGAGTATGCTGATGAGATATGTTGAGATGTGTTATATCTGGGATTTGGTATGCTGGGTCATTGTGTATAAGAATTTGTGTTCACCAGTGTGTGAACTATGTATTGTAGAGGTGTTTGGGAGAAATGTTTTTTCTTTGCATTCCTCTGCAGTTATGTTTCAGGCCTTACAGATTTGAAGGAGTTTTGATTGTATCAAAATATTTCTTCATTTGAGGTGGTTTGTGTATTGGTGCTTTGGAAGTCAATTCCTTGAGTTACAATGTATGGTAGAGTTGTTTGGATGTACTCGGTGTGTACAATCTTCAATTGGAAGTTTTTATGAAGGAGTTTCTTGGATTTTAGAGTGTTTGAGGAATATTCTAGATCATGTTCAAGCATGTTGTGTGGTTCACAAGTCATCCTTGAACTTAAGGAAGTATGTTCTTAAAATTTTAATGGTGTTTATATAGGTAACGACTGACTTGGTGTTTACACTAATTACAATGGATAATTATTGTTTATAGAAGCATGTGATTGAGTGGTGTTGTAGATTTGGATCCCAAATAAGGAATGGTGTGGTCCTCTTTTACTTCTATCTACCACATAAGTGTTTTGGCACCAACCTAATTTGAATTTACATGGTTAATGTGCATAGCCAACCTTGGAGAATGGTTTCAAGGTTAAGGATGGCATAAATAAAAGTTAAGTTGTTGAGGAATGATAAGAAAGATGTGAGAGATGTGAATGATGTGAATTTCAGAATTATAGAGTGCTAAATTGTGAAGTGCAGTGTGAGCTTTCATGTGTTATATTACTTGATGTAGTGACTAGAAGGTGTCTATAATTCTTTAGTCATCATGTGAAGGTGTTGATAATATTGTAGTAGATTTATCTGTTGCATTGAGATGGATTTCTCTGTGTAACATTTCTTCTCTATATTCTTTTCTATTTTGGCAATGAGCTTTTGGTAGTGAGCCTTTCTTTCTTTTGGTAGTAAGCCCTATTATATTCGGTGTTGATATTACTTATATTGTGAGCTAATCCTCACCATGATTTTTACCTTCTTGGGTTTTCCACATAAATTTGGTGTTCTCTTGTGTATGGTGTTAAGTTGTTTCAGTTTCTATTATTTTATTTTCATGCTAACTCATCATAACAGATTAAGGGTTTATTAAATGAAAGTGGATTTGAATGTTAATGAGAGTTTTGAAGTTTTAAGGTACAACTAATTCACCCCCCTCTTAGTTGTCTTTTGCATTCAACAATTGGTATCAAATCAAAGTTCCTTGGAAGAAATCTTAACAAATTAAGGTATATCTAGGATAGAAGACAAGAAGGAGATCCCTATGATTGATGGAATGAACTATGCATTTTGAAAAACAAGGTGTTGTGCATTTAGCACACATGCCCTACTTGGATCAGGGACACCCTATTTTTTCTTTTCCCTTTTTTTCAGGTTGGTTCACATTTGATTCGCCTTTGTGCTCCCACTTTTGGACCTAATTGATCAAAGTGCCTTTAAAATTTCCAAATCTCACCATTCCTATCCACTTGCCAAAGTTTCACGAAGTTTAGGGAAGTTGCAGAAAGTCTCATGCAAGTTTTCATGTTGTGGAAGCCATGTCCTCCTCTGCCATTCATGGGAATCTTGTTGCAGGTCACTGTCTGTGGGATGTGGCTCTCACGGTGCCATTACCTATAGAATACACCCCTCATTTTTCTACATGGCCTTCGACCTCGCGGCTCCCACACCACATTTTTCAAAATCTGCAATAATTTCTTGCATTAATGGTGGTTGGGTTTATAAATAGGAGGTCAAACCATCATTTTCATACCTTTGTGCATTTTAAATTTGAAGACCTTGGTGAGCTACTACTTTTGTGACTAAATCCAATGATCAAAGCATCATTCCTCAACATATTTCTCATGGCAGAAAATAGAGACCATTTCCCTTTTCACTGATGTATTGTTTGAACTTTTCGGGAGCTATGTCCCTAGGGTTTATGGGTTAGTATGTATTGGAGGTTATTTTAGTCATTAAATTCATGGCAAGGCTTTAAATTAACCATTAGAAAATTGTAGCTAAAATGTATGTGATCACTCCTTTTAAAGGAACCAGTGAATTAGGAAAACACTGACAATCCAAATTCAAAGCCCCAGACTTTTAACAGTCAGCAAACCCTAGGCCTCAAAAATTTCTAAGTATGAAATTGCCATGGTTTTTTGTTGGTAGGTGGTTTTCTTTGAAACATTGTTCTCAATGGCATGAGCATTAAATAACTTTTCTTTCCCCATTCCCATGTGCAAGTCTAGGGGTTATCAAAATTATTAAATTTTTAAAATACTTAAATATCAAAACCTATGTGGATTCTTCCTTGTGGGAAGGCGCTGGAGAGAATCCTGAAGCCCAAGATGTCTTTCAATGGAAAAATCTTAACGGCTTCCCGGTTGACAACTCCTACCCTTGTATTCACTATAGACAGATGGGTCAAAATGATGAAATGGCTAAGTCTTTAAAAAATCACAAGCATTCCCTTGCTAGAAGAAATTCGTCGGAGGCATAACACTTGAGTTGGTTTTAACGACTAAACTCTAGCAGCTTCTTGCTCAACGACTTCCACCTTCACCATTTCTGCAAACACCAAAACCAAAGTCTCAAAATAAATAATTCCTTGAGCTTTTGTAGGATCTTTCCTATGGGACACCACAAGTGGAAAGTCGTTCGACCCAAGACGTTGTTAATGACAAAACATAGACAAAATTTTTCCTAGCGGCTTCCACCCTCACATTCTCTACAAATATTTAAAACCAAATTTGGATGATGTAAGCATCAAAATTATTGCACTGACCCTTTGAATACAAAATGAAAAACTCTAAGTTGGGAATTCAATGCGGGTTTCCTCATGCGGATTTCCATTTATGGGATGTCATTCATCCCAAGCCATTTCTCAACAACACCAATCTTGATGGCATCTGAACCATCTTCTTTTGCATCATCTTTTTCCACATCACCCAGATAGCTACCCAAAATAAAAATTCAACTCCAATTTCATTCCACACATGCCAAATAAACTCCTTAACAAAATTAAACTCAACATATTGAAGTCTAAAATCCTTGTGGGTCTTCCCATGCGGGATGCCACTTGTGGGTTTCCATGAGCCTGAAGTTGTTTCTCAACTACCAAACATTTGAAGGCACCTGCGTTAGTGGCATCCACACACCAACCTTCCACATTTTGAAAATGACAAAATCTTTGAGGCACAATGACCTAACACAACTCCAACCTACATTTTCCACGTGCTAAAATAGCTCCGATCAAAATTTTCCAAGTATAAAATGATAGTGGAGATGGTAATGTGGAAATATCCTCATGGGATTCCATTTGTGGGTTGCCTTGCACTCCAAGTTTTTTCTAGCGAAATCAACACCAATGACATCTGCACAATAAAAACTTGCACTACCTAGCCCACAAAACTACAAATGGTGCAAATGATAATAAAATTGATGGAATTTGGTGAATGTAATGATTTCTTTGAGGTGTATGGATGCATTTAACGACCTTTTAGTATAATCTAACCAATATTTCACTCTTTCTTAATTTATTGAGGCATTCACTATGCACTCTTTGTGGAATATTTATGGAACTAACTGAAAAGACCGACAAGGCTAAGAAGAGCACAAAGGCGACAAAAGGAGAAAAGGAAAAGGACAAGATGAAATTTGAGTCCCATGGGGTCAAGTTTTCCTCAAAGATTCACTCACAGTGGGATAAGGTGACAAAAACAGACTTTGGACATATAAAGATATATGAATTTAGGGAACGTGTCTTAGTCAGCCCAAAAACTAAAGAAGCGTGGAAATTGAAGAAAAGTGGAATTACAAAGGCAACAGGATTCCCTCCAACTTTGGTTAGCCCAAAGTTGATCTTTGGATGCAAAGAATGTTACCACTCACAAACAAAGATAATAATCACTATAGATGGAAGGGTATTGTCTGACTTGACTCTTATGTCAATCAGGAAAACATTTGGGATCCCTCTATTTCAGGTATTGGTTTATCTAGCTCCCCAAGTTCACTTATATAAGAGGTGAAGGGTTCTCGGGGTTCCTGTACCATCTGCCTAGGTACCCCAGTGAAAAAATAATCTTGTTGGAGCTTACTTGACAATTGTAGACTATCCATTCCTTACTACAAGAAAAGCACGGTGTTGGGGTCTCATACCCCATTGTTTTCGGTCAATGAATGCATTCATGTCTCACTACTCCTTGCGCAAAGTACTTAGAAAAGGAGATTACAGAATACAACCTTGAATTACATATAGAGCAAGGAGGCCTAGATCCTCTTAGAAAGTTGAAGAAGCAGGTTGGGAGACAACATGCTCACAAGGCCCATATTGAAGACTTTTGGGAAAATTGTGATGATGACCATGAAGTCCAAAGATGGTGCTATATAAGAATGAAAACAAAATTTATAAAATCCATTGATTTATTTATGATTCCTGACTAGGTGGTCAAGGATGACAACACTCTTGATGAATGATACAATGTTCTTGCCAAGGTTCCCTTGCTAGCAATTGACTGGGTTGAGCTAGAAGTCACGGATTTGGATACACTCACATGCACAATAGAGTAACAAACCAAAAGGTGGTTAGATGGCTAGGTGTCTCAATTGAAAAAGCAGGGTGTTGAACTGACATACAAGGAGATGGAGGATTAGGTTGAAAGTGAAACAAAAAGTAACATCGGTGTAGGTTCTTCAAGAGAAGTTCCAATGTCTCCACCCATCACCTGATCAAGGAAAAGGAGGGATTCATCAAAGTGAAAACCGAAGCAAAAGGTTTACTCCTGAAAGGCAATTGAAGAGCAATAGACGCCCAAGAAAACAAAGAAGATAAGAACCTTTGTTCCTAATATGCCAACTATACAAGAAGAGTCATCACCTCCACAGGAGAAAGCAAGACTACAAACACCTCCACCATCCACTTTCCCACTCCTATCCACCACCGTTGCACCATCTCCTTCTACTCCACCACTATTTCTTATGTCATCCCCACCTACTGTGGATATCTCTATCCACCTCACCTCCACTTCTCTAATTGCATCCATGGTCATGGTTGATTCCTCCTCCTTGACCACATATCCCCTATCATCTTGTTCGCTCCCACCTCCATTACCTACTTTCTCCACATTACCGCCTTCTACGCCCACTATCCCTCCAACACCTATTTCATTGCCCGAAAAATTTGTTGCTTATTTTCAAAACATACCTCAAACCATTTTGACTCCTGAGGCCAAATTATTCATGGCCCAACTAGTTGCTTTACTACCTATCCTTCCACCTCCTACCGAGCCACCAAAAATGGAGGAAACTATGCAAATATGTGAAGAAATGGAGAGGAGTGAAGAGAAGCTCAAGGAGACAAGTGATATAGCTAAAGATCTCGTAGATTTGGATCATGATGATTAGTCTGAGGATGTCGACAAGGGCCTTAAAATAATTGATTTGGATGAACCTGATTCAAACAAAGAGGGGCAAAAATTCCCAAATATGGGGATATTTGTGTATTGGACAAATATAATGATGTGGAGACTTCTGATAAGGAGCTTGAAGATGAACATAATAAGGAGCATGATGATGAAGAGGTTAGTCCAGAGGAGCACTGCTCCAAGGAGGAAAAGAATGACCCTGAAGTTAACACAGGAGAGCAAGAGGAAGATGTTAAAAAGAATGATGAAGAGATTCATTTGGCTAAAGGAGACAAAGAGAAGAAGAGTGTTGATGAAAAGGAGGATGAGCTCATTTTGGAAGTTGATATTGAGCATGATGTAAATAAAGATCCAACACAAAAATAAAATGTTGAGCAGAGAACCATGGAGTCTTCCCATAGAGTGGAACCTGAGCCTGAAAAAGGGAAATCCATAATGGAAGAGGAGCATAATGAAGAGGAAGAGAACATTGAAGATGCTCCTAGGCATAAGGAGGAGGAAATTCTAAAGGATCAAGGGGATACAAAAAATGAATTAAACACTACATCCCTTGACCAACAAATAGAGATCCCCTCATGGCTAGAGAAACAATTGAAGACCAAGGCTCCAGTACTACCAAATCTTGAGGATCACTTGGAGGCCATATTGGATCGAGCTCAAGTCAAGACATGACAAAAGAAGAAGCCAAAGATCAGATCTCATATTAATATGGATGCATTGAGGTCCTGTATACTCCAGGTGGCAACTCCAACAATGGATAAGTATGCAAAGACCATCCAAGCCAAAGATCATGAGATAACTTCCATCAACCTTGGCCCTACTTCCCAAGTGCATAAAATTGATGAATTCCATGGCTTGGTCACCACCATCCTACATAAAATGGGTAAGTATCAAGACACTAAGGTGGAGTTAAAAACATAGGTGGAAGAATTAATTGCATGCATATAGCAATGGGCTACCTTTGGATAAGACATTTTGGCAGAATCCCCAGCAGTTGCATTGTTATCCAAAGAATAAATTAGCAAAATGGAAAAGATGAGAACCTGGACCAATTCCACCTTATATTGGCTCAAGAAAGTGACCGATACTAGTGATAAGGCCATTCATTATGGGGTCCAAATGCATAACCATTTTCTTCTTTTCAAAAATGAAATTGAAAAGGAGGCAGAGGCATGCAAGGATTTTCCTAATTTTTACAACATGATATGCCCCAAATTAAAGTGCATTTTGAAGCTATTAGTAGAGGTCTGGGAGCAAGAGTTGGCTCTTACAAAGGAAGATCACTAGCTACTTGAGGCCTGGTTATTCAATTTTGAGTTTTGAAAAGGATTTTTGGAGAAGTCAATGGTTGAGATGGATGTTGTTTTTTCTCACTTTATTGATAACATGTTTGAATGTGATGAAATATTGGAATTAATGATAGGAGCCAAGATCTCAAACCAGGAGTTGGATCATGAATCTACAAAATGTGAATTCCACAGGAAGATGAAGCAGGGGACTAGTGACGTTTTGACTATGGGCTGCACAGATTTTATTGCACAAGATTTCACCCGATTAGAGCAACTCATTCAAGTAGGAGATACATGTGTGAAACAACATGCAAAATTAATAGAATAATTTTGAAGCAATATAGAAGAAAGAATTGAATTTTTGTGGTTTCTTTGAGTTTTCTCTAAATGTGTTCATGATTTTTCCTCCATATTTTATTTTAATTTAGTTTCATTTCTAGCTAGTTAGTTTCTAAATAGTTTTAATGGTAGCTGTGTGTTATGGTATTTGATGCACTTCCAACTCATGATTTTAGTGATTCATTGATGATAGGTTATTGTATAAATCTATTCTAAGATTCTTTATTTATTGCACTTAAGTTCAAATGTGTATGTATATGCTTTATGTATTCATATTACAGTCTGAAAATCTAAAGTTAACCATAGAAGATTGCACTAGTTTTGTGACACTGTAGAGTCATCTTGGTTAAGAAAAACCTAGTTTTTGGGAGTCTATCTACTGTAAAACTTTCCATTATTGTTGTTGTTCATAGTTTTAGAATTAGGATAACTTTCTAAACCCTTTTATCTTTTGTTCTTTCTTTAAAATATGAGTTAAGTCTAATATTCCAACATCATAATAATGTTATATCTGACGAACAAAGTAAGTTTCAGACTGTTGTTTTAAATTTTTTGCTACATTACAAACCCATAGCTTCCAACTTTACAAATCATAAATGCCCCTTGTGATTACCAGCAAATCACACATTACAACTGAGTTGTTTATGCACCATCAAGACCTAACACCCGAGAGACCTTGGGGTATTTTCTAAAACTTATTTTCAGGAAATTACCTTTCAAGAGAGATAGAGAACTCATGTTTTTTTCTATTTTGAGAAGCAAAAAAATAACCATCAACAGAACTAGTCTTAAAAGGAAGGCCTTTGGACAAAGCTAGATCAAACCGGGTCATTCTCTCCATAAGGATTTTATAAGGTTAGCAAATCCACACCAGATAAAGGAGAGTTTCATGAATTAAAAACCCCTACCAGGGCTAGGATATCCAAAAATGGGGAAGCTTCAACATCAATGCCACATACCCAACCTCCATCCCCTCCATCTCCTTCATCTCCTTCATTCAGACTAGCTACTTCTCCATTTATATCAACCACATTCAGACTACCATATCCCAACTGTAGGTTGCTGCAACACAACCATTACCACCTCCACCTCCATAAATGGCTTGTTTGGGAAACAATACCTCACCATTGTCCTCCAATGAATACCATGATATGCCAAAAAACCCAAAAAAATTCTACTCCAAATTTTATACAAATGATCCCCAAAGGATAGGTGAGGAACACATCAAAATTTTCCAAACTTTCAGCAAGGATAGGTAGATCAAATTTGAGGATGTTGCTTGTAGACTCTTCCCATATTCATTGGGAGAGGAAGCATTTTACTAGTATATCCATTTTCCTACCAAATTCATCACCTCGTGGGATCACATTAAAGACACATTTCTATAAAAATTCAAAATTCCAGTCGGCCCCATAGACTTGTACCAATAGTTCATGTCTATTAGAAGGGAAGTTAATGAACGAATAAGCTCCTTCAACAACAAGTTTCATTAAGATTACACAAGATTGTAGCCACCTTATGTGGTTGATGATGCTTCAATAAGAGTAGTATATTATGCTGCCTTAGATAATCTTACTTTAGCTTTAGTCAAATGAAAGCATCAACCCCTGCATGTTTCGTAGATGCATATGCAAAAGAACTCAAGGCAAGCACTAATTTGGGGCAGCACTTGGTAGGTCCACTACCTTCACTAGGACCTACTTCTAATCCTAGGTAGATTCATGGACTCATTCATGCCATAGCTAATCAAACTCCATTGATGAACCATATTTTGCAGCTACCCATTGTACCTCATCTAGGGCCTCCATTGAATCAGGCCTCACCAATACCTAGTTATCCGCAAAAACCAAACCACCAAACCTATTCTCAACAATCCAACATGCCTTCATACTTGTAGAACTCCAAAATCTCAGCTACTCAACAAAATTTATCTACCTCACACCCTATTTTTTTGCAAAATTATGTATTAACACAGGGAAATTCGAACAAGGAACAAATTGATGAGTTGGTTGAGTAGGTAAAGAAGCTAACCATAGAAGTTACTCACTTGAGAAACTAGAACAATTAGTTTCAAGATTCTCAAAGAAGTATTCAAGTGAATTACCATCAAGACAACCGTGAATTAGGACTAGCTTCAAGACAAACTTATGAATGGGGTCAGAATTTAGGGAAATTTTTTGAAAGAAGGCAACCCCAAAGGTATAATCAAACATGAAATACTAGGCCTAATAATCAAGGGGTGTCAACACTGCTTGACCCACCTAGTAGTGAAGATAATTCGACAAGTGGGTTATACCTAGCTAAAGCAGCTTTATCAGGGTGGTGTAGGATTCACCAGATCAATAGAAATTTAAATCTTGAGTGCCTAGAGTTCCAGACTACTACAAAAATTTCTCAAGTGGAGGTGTAGAATGTTGCTGATAGTTCAAGCTATAGAGAAATACTCCCTTCAAATCCCTATGATTCAATCTTGGATGTCAATCAAGTGCTCTTCCCTCAAAGTGACAAGAATGAACTAGAGAAGGATTCTATAGAAAAGTATGGCAAAAAAAATGAGGTATGTAATGAAGGAACTGTATCTTAGATGTTTGATTTAGTTGATAATGGTTCTAAAGATGAAGAGTAATGACAAGAAGAATAGGTCCACATGTTTCATCAACACTTGACCCCTTATAATTTGAGGAACAAACAAGTTGGTGGTCCATTTACAATGTCCATACCACCAAATAACTTCAACACATTGCCTAAACCAAATGCAAGAAATAACCTACCTTATCCCAAAGTTCCTACTCAATACTTTAATTTGAATAGGCAACCTAAGCCCACAAAGATCCACAACCTAATTTCCCCAAGAGCAGTCCATCTGAAATAGATGTTGAGTAGATGGGAGAATATGTGGCGGAGGAGCTGAAGAAGGTGAAAGTGTGTCTTTCAACTTTTTAACTATTAAGAGTTCCCACCATTTGAAATGCCTTCTTTAGGTCATTAAATGGGACTACATCATCCAAAACATCACAAGATACAACAAGGAAAAGAGTCGCATTTGACACGACCATGAATGAATTGGTAATTCAAGAAATTGTGGGAAAAGGGCCTGATCAACAATCAGCTAAGGAGCATAGCCAAGCCTTAGCAAAGGTTAAAGGTGGAGAAAAATACAAAGCCCAAGTCACCCAAGTTGATGTTACAATGATCCTCTTTCAAGGAATACCAGAGACTCCACCTTTCTTGCTAACTATCTATGTATTTAGTAAAAATCTACACAACTACTTCCTAGACTCCAGAGCTTCAACAAATGTCATGCCATTTTCAGTGTGCAAAGCATTGGACATAACTCCTACCCCGTCCAAATGCAAGGTAACACAGTTAGATAAAATTGAGGTAAATATAGTTGGGGAATTAAATAGGATCCCAATGTAGGCTGCATCAGATCCTAGAGTGTAGCAGGTCATCAATATCCAAGTAGCAGACATTCCTGATACCTATGGTATGATACTAGGGAGAGAGTCCACCCGATCTCTCAATGGTTACACCTCAACTGATCATTTGCATATGTGGCTGCCTTGGAAGGGGATTCCTAACTAGATATGGATTGAACATGAGCCTAGGATGAGATTTATGATAATTGAGTACAACAAGACAAATGAAGTGTTGTTTATAGAAACAAAACTGGGGAATTATCTCCTAATTACATATGAAGGTGAAGAAGAGGAGGTAGAAGAATTCCACATGCTGTGTCATACGCCTACAAACCTAACTACCATTCCCAATAGCACTGCAGTAATAGTTGAATCTGATGATGAATATTTCCAAGAGGATAGAAACCTTGGGTTATTTGATAGCTTCTAGGTGTTCATGCATAAATGTGTGCAAGATCAACTTGATCTTGGAGCCAAGATGGATTTCAAAGATTTGTTGCTACCTAGTTGGTGTAGAGTACACATGATGCATCTTATTTTGAGTTCGAGTGCTATCTTCTCCAAATGGTTGTAGGTAAAATCAAAAGGCAGTTTGCTCCAATAGGAGTTTAGGCGACGAAATCACAAGACCAAAACCAATCATAATCCAAACAACAAGACGATATAGAGTTGGGCTCACTATCAAGGAGCAAGGTTTCTTTTACAAGTTCCAAGAATGAACACCCCCTCAGATTCTAGATGTTACACTTCGATGGATCCAAATAAAAGAAAGGAGCGAGATCAGGCTTTGAGCTAATCACTCCTTCTAGTAAGACCTTCTTTGCTACACATAGATTACAATTCTATGGTACAAATAATGTAGTAGAGTATGAAGGACTAATACATGGATTATTGATGGCATTGCGGAAAAGGGTTAAAATGTTGCAAGTGTTTGGGGATTCAAAGCTAATATTTAAACAAGTCCAAAAATCGTATTCATGCCATGACTGAAGGCTAGCTAACTATAAGCATATGGTATGGGATATAATAAAGGGATTTGATGCATTTAATATCCAGCTAATTCTTTGAAGCAAAAACCAAATTGTTGATGCATTAGCATAAGCAGCCAACACCTTGCGGCCCTTATCACTAACTAGCTTGAACAAATTCATATTAGAGCTCACCCCTACCCCATCTGTGCCAAATAATGTGACTAATTTCCAAGTGTTTGAGGATGACAGGCATATCTTGGACTTTTTCACCAGTTTAGGTGTGTTTTCCTCCCAGATTATATACAAAGTAGAACCTGGGGAAGCAGGGCTTGATATAGAAGGGGTTATTAAGTTAAGAACCAACACGATACCCAGAGGTATGGTCTAGTTAGAAAGGATATTTGACCTCAACCATATAAGAGATCAGGATCAGAAAGGAAAAAATGACTCTATAGACAACCAATGTGATATGCATAATTTGGGCACTAAAGAAAATATAAAGAATGTTTTTATTGGAAAGGTTTTCCCTCTGAAGGAAAGGAAAGTAATAATTGATGCATTACATGCATACCATAATGTAATAGCTTGGGGATACGAGGACCTCAAGATATATGATACCTTAATCATTACTCATACTATTCCCCTCAAACTGGATGCAAAGCCCTTCACGTAGTGCCAATGACCAATCAATGCACTGCTGGAACATATAATTCTCAAAGAAGTGAAGAAGCTTCTACATGTATCATCTTCCATGTTTGAAATTCCACTTGGGTGGAAAATCTGGCTCCGGTCTAGAAGAAAAACAAAGAAATTAGGTTGTGTGTGGATTTCAAAAATTTAAATCGAGCCTCAAAAAAGGATAACTATCTAGCTCCATCACTGGATGAGGTATTACAAATCGTCAATGGCTCTTAGATGATGTCCTTCCTTGATGGCTACTCAGGATACAATCAGCTGATGGTGCAGCATGAAGATCAACACAAGACTTCCTTCACTACAAAATGGGGTACCTTTGCATATAGAAGGATTCCTGTTGGCTTGATCAATGTGGGAGAAATGTTCTAGCATGCTATGGATATTGCCTTCAAGGATCTAATTAAAAAATACATTATTATCTATATGGATGACCTCATGGTGTTCTCGAAGAAGAGAGGAGATCATGTCTTTGATTTATGTAAGGTGTTCCAGAAGTGCAAGTGTTTTGGTATTTCATTGAACCTAAAAAAATGTATATTCGAAGTAACTAAGGGAAAATTGATAGGGCATATAATCTCAGAGAATGGTATATCCATTGACCTAGAATGTATTCAAACTATCTTGAAAATTCAACCCCTATGAAGCAAGAAATAAATGAAGTCCTTCTTTGGAAATAACAATTTTGTAAGGAAGTTCATCATGAGGTTTGCTGAAATTTTGAAACCATTGAATTCTATGCTCAAGCAAGATGTCAAGGTTGAATGGAAACCAGTGGCGAAGAAATATTTTGTAAAAATAAAAAGGGTGATCATTGATGCTCCTATATTAGTCATCCTTGATTATTCAAAGCCATTTTATATATACTCATTTGCCTCAGATCATTCTTGTGCCAACATGCTGATGTAGAAAGATGACAAAGGAAGTGAGCATCCTATTACTTTCATGAGTGCCCCCTTAAAAGACGTTGAATTATGTTATCCCAGTGTTGAAATACAGACATACACTATAGTCTATGGTGTCAAGAAATTCAAGCACTACATATTGAGAAATAAGGTATTTGCTATTGTCTCAGACCCAACCACTAAGATATTACTAATGCAGACTGAGTTGGGGGAAAGGCAAACAAAGTGGGTCACCATGCTGCAAGAATATGATATGGAGATACAACCAATGAAGTTGGTTTTAGGTCAAGCTCTCACATGCACAATGGAAAAAACTAATTTGAAACTCACTACCCTGCAATATAGCCTAGAGGATGTTTCTCTGAATGATTGGTATAATGACATTGTATATTATTTTCTAAACCAAAAATGTTTGCCATGCTTGTAAGGAGTCCAAAAATGAGATCTATAGCTAAATATTAGTACTTATATGGTGAAAGGTTCCTTTTTATACAATAATAAACACGAGGGAATTTACCTTTGATGCCTCAGGAAAGCTCAAGCAGCTGAAGTGCTTAGGGAATTTCATGACAAGTTTGGAACAAGGCATGGATTAGGTCCTTTGATGGCTCACCAAATCCTATGGGTTGGGTATTATTGGCCCATGCTATTTAAAGATTCTCACAACCATGTTCAAGCTTGCCATGTTTGTTAGACTGCCACCACTCAGGAGAAATATGCTACTGTTCCATAGCAACCAATTGTCGAGGTAAGGTTGTTCATCTAGTGGGGACTAGATTTTATTGGTCTGGTCAACTCACCATCCTCTACAGGACACAGGTACATTCTAACTACAGCTGATTATTGTACAAGATGGATGAAGGCTATTTCTTGTAGATAATGTATAATGGAAGTAATGATTAATTTTCTAGAACATTGAGTTTTTTAGTGGCTAATATTTGCCAATTGGCTAATAATTGAAATTTCGGAATCCAAAATTGTCTAATAGTTCAAGCTACAACGTGACTTGAATAGCCACATTTTTACAAAAAATTATTATAGTCTTATTTAAATCGCCAAATAATTTATTTTATTAAAAAAAAATTAACTCAAAAATTTGCCACAATATTCGATACATGATTAGATTAGATTCACCTAAATTTTATAAATTATAGTAGAAATCTATATTAATTCATCAATAGCATATCATAATTATTAGTTGTTCTAGGACCATATTTCTAATCTTTAGTTTCCACCATTGCTTTATAATATAATATAATGGTCCTTGTTGTATTCCACAAGGTAAAATGTACCCATTATCTGTAATGCTCATAGGGCCCACAATTTTGGGTCTCATGAGCATTATAGATTGTGGGTAAATTTTACCTTGCAGAGTACAACGAGGGTCATTAGATCAATGATCTAAAATTAATTTTGAGCCCCATGAGAATTACAAATCATGAGTACATTTTACCTTATAGAATACAATGAGGGCCATTATATTATATTTTAAAACAATGGTGGAAAGTAAATATTATAGTCTACCCCTTCAACCCATTGATAATTTCCACCCTCAGGCCCCTACTTTTCCATGAGAATTATTTTTAGATTGGATAGATTCACCATAATAATTTATGAATTTTTCTTATTATTTTTCAATATTTGCCAAAATTTTCTACAAAATTTTAATGATGTAAAAACAATCCCAATAAAATTAATATTTTTTTTGAAAAAAAGGAAAGATTCACCAATAGAAATTAATATTTTTTACTAGAAAAGTGAAAGATTTGCCAAGATTTTATATCTTTTTTTGAAGGGGGTTTCTTAAAGTTATCATTTTTCTAGAAAGCTATATTATCAATCATTTCAGATGTCCTTTTGCATTAGTATGTGATAATGGTCTAGACTTTGTCTCTCTCAAATTTGTGGGTTGGGCTTTTGATTATGGAATTGTGCTGAAATTCGTATCAAATTACTGCCCCTAGGGTAACGGGTTAGCAAATCCACCAATAAGAATTTGTTAATAATCATTCATAAGCTACTAGATAAGAACCCAAAAGACTGGCATACCCAAATACGATTTTCCCTATGGGAAGATCATACCCGACATAAGGCAGCCTTAGGAAACTCCCCATACCACTTGGTTTATGGTTTGGAGCATATCTTCCTGACCCACCTTAAAATTCCAACACTGTAATTTATTAACACCTATTATGAGGAGGGAGAACGTCTTGAAGCCTGTCTAGTTGAGCTACTCCACCTAGAAGAAAAGCGAGATGAAGTTGTAGAATTTTTTTCCAAACATTAGGGTATAGTCAAATGATGGTTTGATTATTGAGCCAAGGTTAAGGATTTTATTGTTTTTGATCTAGTGTTGTATTCAAACAAAGCCCATTAGAAGAAAGGGGGACATCATAAATTTGAAAAGCTATAGCTTGGCCCCTTTCAAATGTCTAAAATCTTAGGGAATAATTCCTTTCACCTGAAAACCCTCATTGGAGAAGATGTCCCATTACCTATCAATGGGAAATACTTGAAGCATTATTTCCTTGCTTGAGCTACTCAAGCTCACCCTTGTACATAGTTAGACTAGGTTTTTTCCTTTGCATTTTGTTTTCTTTTGTTTGTTTCACCTACTTTTTCTTCACTAGGGTGTTGCTCAATCTTAATGTGGTGGTTGTGCTTGGAATCTTCAAAGGGTTGGCTTTGTTGCTCATTCATGTTTGTTCCATAGACAAGTATTCATGAGTTATCAAGAATTTTTTGTTTGCTTCCATGAATTAGGTTTCATCAGCCAAACTCTTGCTTGACCTAGAACAAAATGCTTATCTAAATCCTTTCATATTTATCTTAGTTCTCATGGAACACACATCTTTAATACTACCAATGGGCTGTATAGTAGTCATAATGAGGCCTTGACAAGTGAAAAATCCTAAATCTACTTTAGTGACCACTTCAATCTCAAAACCCCACTATAGGCTTCATGACTTATTCAATTGAGCAAGAAAGTATAAAAGAAAAGCATAAAAGAAAGAAAAGAAATAAAATTGATAAACGAGCAATTGTGGGGGTGTGTGAAAAACTCTATCAGGGCTATAGGCACCCAATTTACAATAGAGAAATTTATGTGGGGATAGCAGCAACAACCTCATTGGGGCTATGGACACCTGATTGGCAGTGAGGCAATGTCCAGGTTACTTTTGGAGATAGATTACCTACGTAGCCTATCTCAGTTGATTGATCGCTCACATCTATAGTTTCTAAGGGAGGGGAATAAATTCATCTCACACACACATTTCTAAGATGCTTGTGACTTGATTCGGTTAAGGATTTTATTCTCCTTTGAGCCTTGAGTTTACCTAATGATGCCTTTCTTTTGGCCTATGAAACTAGAGATTTTGGGTTCTAGATTGTAAGAGAGGGGGACCAACCAAATCAAGGCTCTTGGTCACGAAGAGCCAAGAGTAGAGGGATTCCCTAACTTACCTTGATCTATAGGGTTTTTTTGGGTGAAGGTCAAGAATGAAGGGCACTATGTAGTACTTATGTCACTCTATAGACCCAAAATTCAGGTTGGGGCTAGGCGAGCTAGTTTTTGGAGTCAATATTGCACCTCAAATAGCTCTATGTCTGAGGATGATAGTGCAGTTCTGGGATGATAGTGTGGCACGCTAGCATCCGTACAACTAGAAAACATAAAATACAATAAAGAACACCAAAAACCAACTAAATAGCCTAGCTAAATTATTTTAATGAAAAAGATAGAATGATGAAATACAAAAAGTAAATACATAAATGATAAAGTAAATGAATGAACACAAGGGTGATGAAGACTAACTCACTTAAACACTAGTCTACCCACTAAATCCACACACATGTTCACCTACACACAAGAAAGAAGGGGAAAATTGTTGGGGTTCTATAGGGGCTTGCCTCAGTTAGACCCCCGCTTTGGTGTTTCCACCTTCATGGACAACCATGAAGTAATAGATTAGAATATGCAATAAAGAAGATAAAGGAAGTGCAATGAACACTACAAAATAAAAAATACTCTATCAAATCACAAAGGAGAGGAATGAAGCGTTACCACCTCCACTCAAAGGCTCTCAAGGCCAATGAAGGGAGAATGCAAGTGAAAAACTTGGCAAAGTCATCACTGCCACAACCGTGGTGAAGGGAGGTCTAGCAAGACTCCAAGCTTGCAACTTCTATCGTGGCCTCACACGTTTGATATGGAGTTGATGGAGTTTCAAGCTGTTGCAATGCTCAAAATAGAGTGCTAGAATGCTAAAGTGAATGAGAATGTGCTTTATAGATCGAATGTGAATGAAAGAGTTGAAGTGATAGTGAATATAATGAATTTGAAGGTGGGATGAGAAGGAATAAGCCATTTTCAAGTTGGTTGGTTGACAGAAGGACATTACAATTCATCCCAATGAGGAGTGTAATGCATCTGCCAACTTTAGATGTGAGAATCCATTAGGGATGAAAATATGCCCTGTAGAGGTCCACACGCCATGCTTTCATCCCTAAAAAATATTCTCTCACTGACACACAAAACACATGCCAAATGGATGCATTTTGAAAGGGTGATGTGGAATTTCGCCTTCAGATTTGATTTTCTAAGGTGAGGTATGTGAAAGGGGAATTTTCTTAAGGGGTGCAAATTCACTCCTATACATAGATGAATCCTTATCCCCAAAATTTTGAGGAGTGTTCCCTAGCAGAGTCACCATTTTTTGTGCATTTGGCACACACGCCGCGCTTGGAATGAGGACCCCATCTTTTCGATTTGCCCTTTTTTTGGGTTGTTCACATTTTCTTTGCCTTTGTGCTCCCACTTTTGGACCTAATTGATCAAAGCTCCTTTAGAATTTCCAAATCTCACCATTCCTAGCCACTCACCAAAGTTTTGGGAAGTTTGGGGAAGTTACATAAAGTTTCATGTAGGTTTCCATGATGTGGAAGTTGTCTCCTCCTCTACCGTTCGTGAGAATCTTGTTGCGGGCCATTGTCTATGGGATGCCACTCTCACGATGCCATTTCCTATGACATCCACCCCTCATTTTTCCATATGGCCTTCGACCTCACGGCTCCCACACTGCATTTTTTTGTATTTCATATCCACGCGCATTTTTAAAAATCTACATTAATTACTCACATTAATGGCAGTTGGGTTTATAAATAGGAGGTCAACCCATCATTTTCATACCTTTGAACATTTTAAATTTGAAGACCTTGGTGAGTTGTTGCTTGTGTGACTAAATCCAACAATTGAAGCATCATTCCTCTCCATCTTTCATGCGACAACAGGTAGGGATAATCCCCCTTTTCATTGTTGTATTGTTTGAACTTGTCAAGAGCTATGTGCCTAGGGTTTCTGGGTTAGTATGTCCCAAAGGTTGTTTGAGTCATTAAATTCATGGTTAGGCTTTAAATTAACCCGTGGAAAACTATAGCTAAAATTTATGTGGTAACCCTTTTGAAGGAACCAGTGAATTAGGAAAACATTGACAATCCAAATTCAAAGCCCTAGTTTTTTAATAGTTAGCAAACCCTAGGCCTAAAAAATTTCGAAGTATGAAATCACCATAGGTTTTTTTTGGTGGGTGGCCATCTTTGAAACACCATTCTTAATGACATTAGCATTAAATACCTCTGATTTCCCTGTTCACGCATGCAAGTCCTGGGGTTATCCAAATTGTTAAAATTTTAAAATGCTTAAAGTTCAAAACCTATGTGGATTCTTCCTTGCAAGAGGATATTGGCTGGAAGCCATTAAGCCCAATTCATCTTTCAATGGAAAATATTAATGGCTTCTGTGCCAATAGCTCCTACCCTTACATTTACCACAAACATATGGGTCAAAACGATGAAATGGATAAGTCTTTAAACCATAATGGACATTCCCTTGTGGGAAGATGTTCACGGGAGGCCATAATGCTTAAGCCATTTTTAAAAGAAAAACTCTAACAGCTTCCCACTCAATGGATTCCACCTTCACCATTTCCACAAACATCAAAACTAAAGTCTCAAAACAACTAAGTTCTCAAGCTTTTGTAGGATCTTCCCTGTGGAAATTCGATCGACCCAAGCCATTGTAAACAAAAAAACATAGATGGCATTCCACTTAGTGGCTTCCGCCCTCACTGTTGCATTCTCCACAAATATTTAAAACCAAATTTGGATGATGCAAGAATCAACAACATTGCACTAACCCTTTGAATATGAAATGAAAAATCTCTAAGTTAGGAATTCAATGGGGGTTTCATCATGCGAATTTCCATTTGCGGGATGTCATTTGTCCTGAGCCATTTCTCAATGGCACCAATCTTGATGACATCTGAACCAATTGCTTCTGCATCATCCTTTTCCACATCATCCCAATAGCTACCTAAAACTCAAAATCAACTCCAATTTCATTCCACACATTCCAAATAAATACCTTAACAAAATTGAACTCAACATCTTGAATTCTAAATCCTTGTGAGTCTTCCCATGTGGGATTCCACCTATGAGTTTCCATAAGTCTGAAGCCATTTCTCAACTTGCAAACATTTGAAGGCACCTGTGTTAGTGGCATTTTCACACCAACCTTCTGCATTTTGGAAAATGACAAAATCTTTGAGGCACAATGACCTAACACAACTCCAACCTACATTTTCCATGTGCTAAAATAGCTTAGATCAAAATTTTCCAAATATAAAATGATAGTTGAGATGGCGATGCAAAAATATCCTCGCAAGATGTTGTTTATAGGTCACCTTGCACTCCAAGACGTTTCTAGTGACATTAACACCAACAACATCTGCACTATGGAAACCAGCACTGCTTGGCCCAAAAAACTATAAATGTTGCAAATGGTGATAAAATTGATGGAATTTGGTGAATTTAATGATTCCTTTGAGGTATATGGATGCATTTAAGGACCTCTTAGTATTATCTAACCAACATTTCTCTCTTTCTTAATTTATCGAGGCATTCACTGCGTGTTCTTTGTGTAGGATTTATGGAACTAACTGAAAAGATCAACAAGGCTAAGGAGAAAAGGAAAAGGTCAAGATGAAATTTGAGTTCCATGGGATGAGTGTTCCTCAATGATTCACTCACAATGGGATAAGGTGAAAGAAACAAATTTGGTACATATAAACATAGATGAATTCAAACAATGTGTCCTAGTTTGCCCAAAAATCGAAGAAGCATGGAAATTGAAGAAAGGTGGAATTCCAAAGGAAACAGGCTTCCCTCCTGCTTTGGTTAGGTTAGAGTTGATCTTTGTATTTAGAGAACATTACCACCCATAAACAAGGAGAATAATCACTGTAGATGGGAGGGTAGTGGCTGACTTGACTCCTATGTCAATCGGGAAAACATTTGGGATCCCTATGTTTGACAAGATGGAATAAAATGAGAAAGAATATACACAAAATTTATGGAAAGAAGACCCCATGGGTTGTAAGAGAACCATAAATCAGGCATGGAAGATTGATCATCAAGCGAGTGCAAATAAATATCCTCAAAATATTTATCAAAGTGAATTCATGGAGGAATTCAATGAGCTCGTGACACTTCTAAGAAGAGTGATGGGGCTCCCTACCTCCTCAATATTTGAAGAGTGGATGTGGTACTTTGTGGAAGAGATCCTCAGGGGTGATACTAAATTTCACTAGGCCAAGATAATCAATGACAATATTCATAATAATTTTGTTGTAGTGAAGAAAACCAAGGAGTTCGATATGACTTCTTACGTTGTATATCTTTTGGCGGTTAATTTTCCCTAGAATGGGTTAAATTATGTTGGGGAGCTAGAAACTAAGAAAGGGAAAACCCTCGTCTATGATTGTTATCCACAATTACAATACATGAAGTACAAGAAGGACTATAGGTAGGTGAATGATTCTTTCATCATGCACATTATGTGAACACTATCAAATGATTACAATCAAAGGTTGTCCCACTGCAAAAAGGAATTGGTTTATTTGGTTCCCCAAGTTCACTTATATAAGAGTTGAAGGGTTCTCGAGGTTCCCATACCATCTGCTTAGGTACCCTAGTGACAGAATAATCTTATTGGAACTTACTAGACAATTGTAGACTACCCATTCCTTACTACAAGAAAAGCACTATGTTGGGGTCCAGTACCCCATTTTTTTTGATCAAGGAATGTATTCATGTCTCACTACTCCTTGCGTAGAGTATTCATAAAAGGAGATTGCAGAATATAAAATTGAAATACATACAGAGCAAGGAATCCTAGATCCTCTTAGAAAGTTCAATAAGTGGGTTGGGAGACAACATGCTCATGAGGACCATATTGAAAACTTCTGGGTAAATTGTGATGATGACCATGAAGTATAGAGAGGGCGCTATAAAATAATGACAACAAAATTTATAAAATCCATTGATTTATTTTTGGTTCCCAACTAGGTGGTCGAGGATGACAACTCTCTTGATGAAGGATACAATGTTGTTGCCAAGGTTTCATTGCTATTAATTAACTGGGTTGAGCCAGAAGTCACAAATTTGGATACACTCACATGGCCAATAGAGAAATGAACCAAAAGGTGGTTAGATGGCTAGGTGTCTGAATTTCAAAACAAGTGTGTTAAACTAACATACAGGGAGCTAGAGGAAAATATTGAAAGAAAAATGAAAAGCGACATCAACATAGGTTCTTTGAGAGAAGTTCCAAAGTCTCCACCCATCACTCGATCAAGGAAAAGGAAGGATGCATCAGAGCAACAACTGAAGCAAAAGGCTTACTCCCAAAAGGTAGTGGAAGGGCAATGACTGCCGAAGAAAGCAAAAAAGGTAGGAACCTTTGTTCCCAATATGCCAACTATATGAGAAGAGTCCTCACCTCTGAAGGAGGAAGCAAGACCACAATCACCTTGACCATCAACTTCTCCAATCTTGTTTTCCACCATTGCACCATCTCCTTCTACTCCACAACCATTGCCCATGTCATCCCCACTTGTTGTGGACATCTCTTTCCACCTCACCTCCACTTATCCGACTACACCGGTGGTTGTGGTTGATTCCTCCTCCTTGACCACGTCTCCCCTATTGTCTTGTTTGCTCCCACCTCCATTGCCTAATTTATCCACCTTACCACCTTCTACACCCACTATCCCTACAACACCTGTTTCATTTCTCAAAACCTTTTCTACTTATTAGTAAAACATACCTCAAACCATTTTGAATCCTGAGGCCAAATTCTTCATGGCCCAACTTGCCACTTCACTACCTATCCCTCCAACTCCTATTCAACCACCAAAAATGGAGGTAACTATGCAGATATGTGAAGAAATGGAGAGGAGTGAAGAGTAGCTCAAGGAGATAAATTATATAGATAAAGAGCCCATCGATCAGATCATGATGATTACTTTGAGCATATCAGCAAGGGCCTTAAAATTGTTGATTTGGAAGAAACTGCTTCAAATGAAGAGGGGCAGAAAATTCCCAAATATGTGGATCTTTGTGGACTGGAAAAGTATTATGATGTCGGTACTTCTGATAAGGAGCCTAAAGATGAATAGACTAAGGAGCATGATGATGAAGAGGTCAATCTAGAGGAGCACCACTCTGAGGAGGAAAAGAATGACCCGGAAGTTAACACTGGAGAGTGAGATGAAGATGTTAAAAAGAATGATGAAGAGATGCATCTAGATGAAGAAGGAGACAAAGAGAAGAAGAGTATTGATGAAAAGGAGGATAAGCTCACTCAGGAAGTTGAGATTGAGCATGATGTAAATAAAGAGCAAGTACAAAAATAAAATTTTGATCAGAGAACCATGGATTCTACCCAAAGAGCAGAACTTGAGCTTGACAAAGGGAAAGCCATATTAGAAGAGGAGCATAATAAAGAAGAAGAGAACATTGAAGACACTCCTAGGCATAAGGAGGAGGAACTTCCAAAGGATCAAGGGGATACAAAAAATGAATTCAATGCTACATCCCTTGACCAAAAAATTGAGATCCCCTCATGGTTGGAGCAACAATTAAAGACCAAGGCTCCAGTATTGTCAAATCCTAAGGCTCGCTTGGAGGCCATATTGGCTCGAGATCCAGTCAAGACACAAGAAAAGAAGAAGTCAAAGATTAGATCTCATATTACTACAGATGCATCGAGGTCCCATATACTCTAGGTGGCAACTCCAACAATAGATAAGGATGTGATGATCATTCGGGCCAAGGATCACCAGATAACTTCCATCAACCTTGGCCCTGCTTTGTAAGTGCAAAAAATTCATTGATTCCAAGGCTTGGTCACCATTATCTTGCATCAAATGGATAAGGATCAGGCCACAAAGGCAAATTCAAAAGCATAGGTGACATAATTAAATGCATTCATATAGAAATGGGCTACATTTGGAGAGGAAATTTTGGTGGAATCCCCAGTGCCTGCCCTATTATCTAAAGAAGAAATTAGAAAAATGGAAAAGATGAGAACCTAGACCAAGTCCACCTCAGATTGGCTCAAGAAAGTGACCGATACAGGTGACAAGCCCATTTATTATGGGGTATGGATGCATAACCATTTTCTTCTTTAAAAAAATGAAATTGAAAAGGAGGTAGAGGCATGTAAGGAAATTCCTAATATTTACAACATGACATGCCCCAAAGTAAAGTGCATTTTGAAGCTATCAACAGAGGTCTGGGAGCAAGATTTGGCTTTGTCGAAGGAAGATCACTAGCTACTTGAGGCCTAGTTATTCAATTTTGAGTTTAGAAAAGGATTTTTGGAGAAGTCAATGGTTGATCTAGATGTTGATCTTGTTTGTATTATTGATAACATGTTTGAATACAATGAAATCTTGGAATTACTGATAGGAGCCAAGATCCTTGCCTAGGAGTTGGATCATGAATTTGAAAAACATGAATTCCATAGGAAGATGAAGCAGGGTACTGGTGATGTTTTGACTATGGGCTTCATGGACTTTTTTGCACGGGCTTTTACTCAATCATAATAGCTCATTCAAGTAGGAGATACGTGCATGAAACAACATGCATAATTAATGTAATAATTACAATGATCACATACAATATCAACAAGCCTGACTTCTCAGAGCATGCCAAGATCTTGGTTGTTATGAAGAAGTTTGTCCAATATGTTTATGTGCAAAAGGAGGCTAGAAATGAGATAATACAAGATAAATATTTATAGTTCCCAACTAAAAGACAAAAATAGCTAAAAGAAAAAATAGGCTACAAGACAAATTGGCTAGAAGACAAAATAGACAAAAGACAAATAGTTGCTAATTTTATATTATGAAATATTGTATTTGTATTGGACAATATGTAAACCCTAAGTTGTAGTAAATCTGGGTCATTCATTGTAAATCAATCTTGGCCATTCATTTGGGTTTTGGGAAACTAAAAATAGGAGCATCCTCTCATTTTTAAAGAGAGAGATGAGTTGTGTATAAAGACATTTTGAAGAAATATAGAAGAAAGCATTGAAGTTTGGTGGTTTCTTTGAGTTTTCTATAAATGTGTGCATGATTCAACCTCCATATTTTATTTTAGTTCATTTTCATTTCTAGCTAATTAGTTTTAATGGTTCCTATGTGTTATGGTATTTCATGCACTTCTAGCTCATGCTTTTGGTGATTTATTGATGATAGGTCATTGTGTAAAGCTAGTCTAAGCTTGTTTCTTTACCGCACTTAAGTTCAATTATGTATGTGTATGTTTTATGTATTCATGTTATAGTCTAAAAATATGAAGTTAACCTTAGAAGATTACACTAGTTTTGTGACACTGTAGAGTCATCTTGGTTAAGAAAAACTTGGTTTTTGGGAGTCTTTCTACTGTAACACTTGCCATTATTGCTATTTTTCATAGTTTTAGAATTATGACAACTTTCTAAACCCTTTTATCTTTTGTTCTTTATTTAAAATATGAGTCAAGTCTAATATTCTAGCATTATAATAATATTATATCTAATGAACAAAGTAAGTTTTAGACTATTGTTTTAAATTTTTTTCTAAAGTACACCATCCTCTAAACTTTTGAAACTTCGTTATAGACCCATAGCTTCCACCTTTGCATACCATTAAGACCCCTTGTGATTACTAGAAAAATCAAACATTACAACTGAGTTGTTTATGCACCATCAAGACTTGACACCTAAGAGACCTTGGGGTATTTTCTAAAAAATTTTTGCAAGAAATTACCATTCAAGAGATATAGAGGAATCGTGTTTTGTCTGTGTTGAGAAGTGCAAAAATACCCATCAACACAAGGATGGAGGAATTTTTAAGTTATTTGTGATGTGATGTCTAGAAATTAGTTTAGAATAGATATACTATACCTATAAATGGTCTGAGCATTGAAGTTGAAATCAAGGCCTATGAAAGAAATAGTAAAGAAAGGTATGCTCTCTTAAGTAGTCTTACAAATTTTGAATTAGTGAAAGTTATGAATTTAAAAACTATTGAAGAAAATTGGACAAAGTTGGAAAGAATTTATGAAAGAGATGATAAGGTTAAACACGCCAAGATGTAGAATTTGAAGATCACATTTGATAACTTGAGAATATCTAAAGATGAAAAAATTACAAGCTACATGCAGATGGTAGATGAAGTGGTCGGCTTCATCAGAGGTCTTGGTGGAAAAGTCAAAGAAAATTATCAGAACCCTTCCTAAATCTTACAGTCATAAAGTTTCTTCTATTGAGGAATTTCCAAATCTAGATGATTATAATAGAGATCAATTTTATGGTTCTCTAACTGCATTTGAAATAAGAGAATTTGGTAGAAATAATGGTGCAAAAGTTGAGACTACTTTTAAGGATGGAAAACCAGAGAAGAATGAAGAATCAGAACAGGAGGATCTTGATGATGTGGCAACTAACTTTGTGAGAAGGATTAAAAAGAGTACTAGTAAGTACAAAGGTAAGTTACCTTTCAAATGTTTTAGTTGTGGAAAGATAAGTCACTATGCTTTAAAGATGTCCAAATAGAGTTGTGAATGACAAAAACAAGGAGAATTGAGGTAAAATGAATAAGAAAATCTATTATGTTAGAGAAGATGCAAGTATTTCTGATGATGAATTCTTGTTCATGGATTTAAAAGATGAATATATTTCTTCTAACTCTAGAAAATGTGAAAAGGAAAGACCTTCGAAGACAAAGGCTAAGACTGAAGGTACTTTGCTATCTACTTTTCATGCTAGATAGGATAAGAACTATTGGATCATTGAAAGTGGATGTTCTAACCATATGACCAGAGACAAGAGAAAGTTTGTTAAAATTGAACAATATGATGGAAAACTTGTTAGATTTGGTGATGATTTAGGTGCAAAAATATGTGGAATAGATTCAGTCAGTTTTGATGGCAAGAATAATACTGATGATGTTTACTATGTCAAGGGTTTAAGGAATAACCTCTTGAGTGATGGAAAAATGTGTAGAAAAGGATACAATATTAGGTTTTAGGATGATGGATGTGAGATTAGAAAAGGGTCCAAAAATATGATTGTTGCTAAAAGAAGGACATATGGAAATTTTTATTAGCACAAGGGTGTTGATGGTCATTACTTTATGACTCAAATTAATGAAAGTTGGTTATGGCACAAGAGGGTGTGTCATATTAATTTTGATAATCTAGTAAGAATCAATTTAGTACAATAAGTAAGATATTTGTCAAAGATTACAAAGCCTATCAATGTTGTCTACAAGGATTGCTAGACTGGAAAGAAAATAAGAAGTTTCAAAGGAAAAGAATAGTCTACTACCCTATTGTTGGAGTTGGTTTATACAGATATTTGTGGTCCTACAAGAGTAAGAGGTATTCAAGGTGAAATTAATTTCATGCTTTTGATTGATGATTATTCTAGAATGGCATGGGTTACTTTTTTATTAAAGGAAAATATGAAAACCTAGATAGGTTCAAAGAATTTAAAGCTATGGTTGATAATGAAATGGAGATGAAAATAAAGTTTTTGAGGTCTGATAGAGGTGGATAGTTCACCTCCAATAAATTTAACATGTTTTGTGAGAATCATGGCATAAAGAGGCACTTGTTTGCCCCTAGGACTACTCAACAAAATGGAGTGGTTGAAAGGAAAAATAGATCTATTCAAGAAGCTGCAAGGACTATGATGAAAGAAGCTAACCTACTAGAAGTATACTAGAGAGAAGCAATTCTACTATTGTTTATATAGTTGAAATATTTCAAGGAAAAGGAAACAACACAAAGACTCCCTGTGAGTTGTGGTATGGAAGAATCAATACAGTCAAGTACTTTAGGGTGTTTGGAAGAAAATTTCATATCAAAAGAGATGAAGAAAACTTGGGAAATTTTGATGCAAGTTTTGATGAAGGAATATTCATTAGATATTCTACTAAAAGAAAAGCCTACAAGTGCTACAATAAGAGACTAAGAAATATTGTTGAAAGTGCAAGTGTCAAGGTTGATAAAGATTTTTAGAAATTAGTGGTGATAGATGGATATGAATCAAATGAGCCTATTTGCAAAGAAAAAGAAAATTCTAAGGAAAAGGAAGTGCAAATTAAAGAGGAAGAAGCTTCAGAAAAGACCCCTAGAACCCCTAAGTATATGCAGAGAAATCATTATGAAGAACAGATCATTAGAGACAAAATAAAAGGTGTATTGACAAGAAGGAAAACTACTAAATAAGAGGTAAATTTGTGTTTTCTTTATAAAGAACCTAAAATAGTGATTGAGGCATGCAAAGATGAACATTGGATAAAAGCTATGGAAGAAGAACTATTTCATATTAAGAAAAAATAGACTTGGGAACTTGTCCCAAGACCTACAAACAAAAACATAATTGGAACTAAGTGGGTGTTTAGAAATAAATTTAATGATAATGGAGAGGTTGTAAGAAACAAGGCAAGGCTTGTGTGTAAGTGATACTCACAAGTTGAAGGAATAGATTTTGAGGAGACATTTTCTCTGGTGGCAAGAATGGAATCTATCAAGATGTTTTTAGTTTTCTCAACACATAACGACTTTAAATTTTATCAAATGGATGTGGAGTCTACTTTATTGAATGGATAATTGGAAGAATTATACATGGAATAACCGGAACGATTTCAATTATCAAACAAACTGAATATGGTCTACAAATTAAAGAAGGCATCATATGGATTGAAGCAAGCTCCTAGAGCTTGGTATGCAAGGTTGGATAAGTATTTGATACAAAAAGAATTCAATAAAGTTACCACAAATAGTAATATTTACTTTAAAGTTGAAAAATATAAAATCTTGATTGTGGTTGTGTATGTTGATGACATAATTTTTGGAGGCAATGAAGAGATGTGTAAGAATTTTGTAGAAGAAATGAAAAAAGAGTTTGAGATGTCTATGTTTGGGGAGATGAATTTCTTCCTTGGGCTAAAAATAAATCAAACAAACAAAGGTATATTCATTTCACAATGAAAGTATGTCAAAGAAATGTTGAAGAATTTCTGATTGGAAGACTCCAAACTAGTATGTACTCCTATGGTTATTGGTTGCAAACTAAGCTAGAATGATGAATCTCCTAAGGTTGATCAAAGAAATTATAGATTAATGATTGGCTGACTGCTATATCTAACTGCTACTAGATCGGATATCATGCATATATTTTTTCTTGTGGCTATATTTCAAGAAGACCTTAGAGAATCACATTTTTCAAAAGTGAAGAGGATATTCAAATATTTAAAGGTGGTGCAGGGGCACCATAGGTTTTCATGCCTCCAAGAGGGGTAAAACGTTAATTTTTTTTTTTTTTGAGTTACTAGTATGTAATAAGGTCTAATAAGACTATTTTAAATGTGTTGGAGTCTTGTTTGGGTCACTAGGTATTAATTTTGTGTGCAAATGTCAAAAGTGTCAAAGTTGTTGAATGTTGTCAAGTTGAAAAAAACAACTTTTGCAATTTTTTGGTGTCTAGTGGAAGTTGATTAGTTGGAACTTGAAAACTCAATTGCGAACCATTGGGAAAGATTGTGAAAGGTTTAAAAATTCCTTGGGAGGTCGAGGAAATGGTTAGAAGTTGTAGTTTTGAAGTTTGAGTAATAAAGTTCCTTTGATTTCCTGCAAATCTTAACGTTGTATCACTGTTTCTTGATGTAATACGGTACTATACGATAATTTATTGACTCCAAATAAATTATGGATGATATAAAATTGAATTCAATTTCCATTGGCACTAGTTTCATGTGATTCCATCACATTTTGAGTGAGTTACATCAATTTCCCTCAAAACTGTCACAAACCCTAGATATGGTAGCTTGAAGGAAAGAAAAATGGATATCTCTCCCTTCCACTAGTTAAAAGTCTTGTAAATTTGTGGAATGGTCTATAATAAGGTGTTATTTGATTCCCAAAATTTTTAGGATCAGGGGAGAAGGTTTTCATGTGTTTTGGTGATGCCCTAGGTCTGATTTTTCATGTTTTAGGTCTAATTGGCAAAACAAACAATATTTGAAGGGTTCCATACAAAGTAACCTACCTTGGTTCTAAAGTATGTTGTATAAATCCAAAATGGGTATCTAGAATTATGTTTACATTTTTTATATGATGTTTGTAATGAAATTTATGACCAAAAAAACTTGACTTGTTGCTCCCATGTTTAAGCTTTAAGGATTGAAGGCTTGTGAGGAAAAACCCACCATTTGAATGCTTGGAGATTGAAATTTTTCTTGTTTGAGGATTGTTTGGAGTTTTCCACCCCTGCTCTACATCAAAAGGGAAATCTGGATCATGGATTATGGTATCCAAAGGATACTAACTTCACCATTAGTTCTTACACAAATGTAGATTGAGCTAGTTGTGTTGATGACAAGAAAAGTGCAAGTGGTGGTGCATTCTCTCTTGGATGTATATTGGTATCATGGCTAAGAAAGAAACAAGATTTGATATCTCTATCTATTGTAGAGGCTAAGTACATTGCAACAACATCTTGTTGCACACAGGTGTTATGGATGAGGCAAACATTGAAGGATATTATAGTAGTGTATGATGAACCAATTTCTATATTTTGTGGCAATACAAGTGCAATCAATATTTTGAAAAATTTGGTAATGCATTCAAGGAGAAAACATATTTCAATTAGATATCACTTTCTGAGAGAGAAAGTAGTGGAAAATGAGGTGAAGCTTTAATATGTGCCTACAAAGGATCATATTGCTGATATATTCACTAAGTCTCTTCCTAAAGATACTTTTGAGTATATCCAAGAGAAGTTGGGGGTCATTGCCCCTCCTTTCTTGAACTAGATGCATAAGGAGATGCATCAAGATTTATTCTTTATTCTAGATTGATGTTGGTGGCTACCTGTTATAGGGAGTATGTAGTAACATTTTTGTTGTTGTAGTTAGAAGAGTGTGTGTTGTCATTATGTAGTGGTTGCTCATTTGGTGTAGTTTGGTGTGTTCTCCTAAGGGGGGGTATACAAAGAAGTAAAGGAAAGAGGTTGCAAAGTAGTAGTAAGTAGGTTGATCGATGTCAAAGGGAGAGAATAAACAATGCAAATATTTTGGCCCTTTGTCATTGATTTCAAAGGGGGAGAGAAATTCATGTGAAAAATTATTAGATAAAAAGGGGGAGAGAGAGTAATAAACTAGCTGAGTAAGGGGGAGAAGTAATGTGAAGAGTTGTAGTGTGTTGGTATTTAGAGATGTTGTGTCTTTGATGGTTTTTCACATCATGTGTTTCCATCATTGACAAAGGGGGAGATTGTTACAAGTATGAGAAGTTAGTGTTGTCATTGATGTCAACAAGCATGTGTTTTCATTGATGTCTATTGTTGGGTGAGATTGTTGCAAGAGTGTGAGCAGTTGATTTTATCCATGATTTGATTAATTAAATTATGTTTTCATTAGTAAAGAAACTAGTGTCAACCTATAGTGTTTCTATATTGTTGTTGGTTTATTTTTGTTGAGGAAGTGCTAAAGATGATGATGATGTGTCTCTGGTGCTTGGATTCCAAGTGCTTTTGAGAAAATTTGATAAAAAGAGGAAACAGTGTGTTGTAGTGTTGTTTTGGGTTACAAAGTTGTGTTCTTTTTTTTCTCTACATCTCTACTAGGTTGAAGATCTACCTAAGCACTTCAGATATATTGATGAGAGGGTGATCCAACAATAGTGGGTTACACTTTTTTTCCAAACTTGACATTGGACTGAACTTTTTTAACTAAATCCTCACTTTCAGATACCTCTAACTACTAAACCATGAGGAATTTGAAGATGATACAAACTAGTGATTTGTGATATTTTGTTTGTAGATTCTAAATATATATTTTTAAAAAAATTGGAATCAAATTGAATTTAATTTTCCATCTCCTTCGATAACTAGTTTTTATAGTAAACACCATTTTTAAAGAGTGATGTTTACTGTATAACACAACTTCTTTCTATGAAAGATAAAATTCTAAATATTTTGAATTTAGATTTGTAACTATGATATGTATATCCTTCATTTGGTTTCATAGTGTTTTATTGAATATTTTTTTCCTAATTAAGTTTTAAATTCAAACCAATTACAATTTAGACATAGGTTTACTATATAAGACAACTTTTTTGTATGTATCAATTTTTTTTGTTGGATCAAGGACATCAATACCAAGATCATAGATATTTTTCAGATTTTTTTTTTGGTAATCTACTATCTTTCCACATGTGTAGAACAAAGAGCTTGATTTTTGGTGAAAAAATTACATTCACAAGAAATAAAAAATAAATATAATAATCAAATTAAATATATTTTAAAGTATAATTTTTGGAAAGCTTATAATAAGGACTAAATATTTACAAAATATAAATTTTAAATGAATTCATTGATCCTCCAAAAGGTAAATCAAAAGTGGTTTTTTATCAGCATTTTGATAGGTGTAGAGGAGACTCCATCATTGGCATGTTTTAAAACTAGTGGGGTTCTATCCAAGGGGATTTGATCTAAGGGGATTTGATCAAACCATCTTCAATTAAAATCTTTAAATGGAACCTTTCAAGGCTTAAATCATTATATTTTCTAAAAATATGTGATTTCAGCAAAAATCAAGATGTCCCAGAAAGTGTAACCCATTTTTTTGGCAACACCTGAGAGATGTTAAGAGGTGTTATATCTAGGATTTGGTATGCTAGATCATTGTGCAGAAGAAGTGTTCACCAATGTATGAACTATGTATTACAGAGGTGTGTGGGAGAAATGTTTTTTCTTTGTACTCCTCTGCAGTTATGTTTCAGGTCTTGCAAATATGAAGGAGTGTTTATAGTGTTGGTATCTTTATTCAATTGAGGTGATTTGTTGCTTCAAAATTCAGTTTATTGAGTTATAGTTTATGGAAAAGTTGTTTGGATGTACTAGGTGTGTACATTCTTTAGATGGAAGTTTCTACGGAGTTTCTTGGATTTTAGAGTGTTTGAGGAATTTTTCATATCATGTTCAAGCATGGTGTATGGTTTTCAAGTCATCCTTAGACTTAAGAAAGTGTGTACTTAAAATTTAAATGGTGTTCACACTAATTGTGGTGGATAATTATTTTTTATAGAAGTGTGTGGTTGAGTGGTGTTGTATATTTGGGTCCCAAATAAGGAATGATGTGGTTTTCTTTCACTTCTATCCACCATGAAAGTGTTTTGGCATCGACCTAATTTGAATTTACATGGTTGATGTGCATAGACGATCTTGGTTAAGGATGGTATAAATAAGATTTGAGTTTTTGAGGAATGACAAGATAGATGCAAGAGATGTGAATGATGTGAATTGCAAAGTTATAGAGTGTGAAATTGTGAAGTACAGTGTGAGCTTTCATGTGTTAGATTACTAGATGTAGTGATCAAAACATGTCTATAATTATTTAGTCATACTATGAAGGTGTTGATAATATTATGGTGGATTTATTTGTGTAACATTTCTTCTGTATCTTCTTTTCTATTCTGGCAGTGAACCTTTGGTAGCGAGCCTTTCTTTCTTTGGGCAGTGAGCCCTATTGTATTCGGTGTTGATATTACTTATATTAAGAGCTAATCCTCATCATTGTTTTTCCCTTCTTGGGTTTTCCACATAAATATTGTGTTCTCTTCTGTATGGTTTTAAGTTGTTTCATTTTTTTGTTATTTGATTTTCATCCTAACTCATCATAACAAATTAAGGGTCTATTAAATTAAATTGGATCTAAATGTTAGTGATGGTTTTGAAGTCTTAAGGTACAAATAATTCACCCCCCCTCTTATTTTTCTTGTGCATTCAACAATCCTATTGAAAAAATACTAAATAATTTGATCTAGTCAAAGAACATTGAACTTCCTGAGTATTGAAATTATCCTAAACCTGAAATAAAACCCTCATGATATAATGACAAGGGTTTTTACCAATACCATAGAAAAAAAGGTCATAAGACACAAAATTATGTTAAGCTAAAATATTTCATCCAAGACCTTATTGATTAGGGAGAAGTAAGTTTTGATCAACAAATAGGAAACTCTTGAAATAAGGATCTAGGAATCTATAAAAATCTAGTGCACAATCATGGAAAAGCTAAAGAGAAGGTAAATTATAACAATGTGAATCATACCTATGAAAACATAGTAGTATATATTAGTACTACTCATTCTTCACAAGATGAGAAGGTAGACATGTATCAAGATACTTTCCTAATGTGTGATCAAGATCAATCAACAATTTATAGCAATGTTCTATATCAAAATGATGGCATTAAATGTGTCTCAAATTGCAACATAACTCCCTCATATGATTTCATGATTGGACACATTGAAGTATTCAAAATAAAAATATAATCCTCTATCACCTCATCTAAATCAATTAAAACCATTCAAGAAGCTTATATTCATACTCCACCATCAATTCAAGGGCCATGCCAAGAATATAATCTTGAGCATAACAAAAATTTCTCTGAAACAAGTCAAGATCAAGATCCCATATCTTTGAAGTAATATCATGATCTAAATAGTATTTTACAATCCATTAATGAAATTTTTGCTAAGATAATTCAAGATGAAGAGCTCACTTCCATAAAATACTCTCATGATCTAATGAGTATATTCCAATCTATCTAGCATTTCATAAATGATGACCATACTCTTACATTGAACACCCCTACATCTACCCATGATATGATTGCTTCCTATGGAAACTTACATGATCTTCCTATGAAACAAGAGTCTCCTACTCTCAGAATCCTTATAAATAATCAAGAAATGGCAGAGTTCACAAAAATTAAGGGTGACAATCTAGATATGGATCATGAAGAAGATTCCTACGTTGATTATGAATCACCAACACATTTTGAAGAACAAATAGGCTCTATTATTTTTTCTACTACGTTTGAAGATTTTTAGTAGAGCATAGAAGAAGTAGGATAATTTTTTCAAGCCAAATCATTTTAAGTAGTAGTTTTTTAGTGGATGCATTATCAGGGAAAGGGATTAGGCCTACATAAACATGGTACCCTAGAAGCAGTGCAAATAGTCAACAATCCTAAGAAAAAAGGTATCGATTATTCAACAATCAAAGAATCCAAATATGTCAGTAATACCTCCATAATACCATGGGTGACTTTACCTAATGTAAACATTAGCATAAGAGCTATGAAGAGTCCTTGTGATAAACCCACTACCAGCACTTCAACTATCCATGTCATGAATCATCATTCATAAATCTTTCCATTCACTAATTGGGACCAAAAAAAGAGAAAAATCTATATCAAAGAAGATACCAAGTCATTGAAGCAAAAGAATCAAAAAATGAAAGTGGACACATAAAATTCAAATGGATTCCAAATAAAAATAAAGAAAATAATCCTTATCAAACTCCATTAGTAAAATAAGCTATGGGGAAAAATAAAAAGGGAATTACATCCATCAAAGATGTCCACCAATGCAAAATAAAGATTCAAGAGCGACATACAAAGTATATCAAGAAGTTGGTCCTAATTCCACTCAGAATTTTATATCCACCTTTCAGTACTCATCATCACAAGTTTGGAGAAGTAAAGATCTTCCATCCAAACTATCAACCAATCCATCTCCATCTCATATCTTTCATCGCATTTTGTCATCCACTTAAACATCCATGATATCCAAATCTTGCATTAACTATCTTAGCAACAACTCTTTATCATAGACTCTAAGGGCACTCTATTGTGATGTGCACATTTAGGTGAAGTTAACTTGAGTATCGACAAAGAAGACAAGAAAATTTAGGAGTTACATACCAGTGTATGTATCTTGGAAAAGTGGCTCCTCTACATAGGGTATCATTAGCATATATTGATAGTAGTACCATCTACATTAGCACCACTAGGTGGTTTGACGTGATCAAAAATTTAAAAACCATAAAAATAAAATCAAAATCAAAATCAAAAAATCAAAAAAATAGTAAAGAGAAAAATCATCCTCTAGTGAAAACCACTTCAGTGGCACCTTGGGAAAGTACCATGATGAAAACCTAGAAAACAAGCATCATGTGTAGAATTGATCATTTATGTGTGCCATTCTAGATGGAAGAATCACATCCCCTCCATAATAAAATCTATCATTTCATCCATCACAATAAATCCACCATCTAGCCAATCCATCTTTCATCCAAATATACAAATTATCTTGATCTTAACAAAGGTTTGGGGTACACTTAAAGCTTTATTGTGGTAATATCTTGACATGGTCCTTACCGTCAATTCTATTCTATCATATGTAGTCCCATAGCTTATATCTAGTTTTATCCTGATGATCATGCTTTATTCCATCATGTTGATCTATTTGTTCTCTCATGGAATTCCAAACATTGCTAGACACTGGGGGTAGGTACTTGCATCTTATGTCTGAATAAATCTTGAACCATGTCCTATATCTCATAGCGTGATGTCACCATAGAGATCTAGGTATCATCTAGGAAAATCCTCAAAAACATCAAATAACTTCAAAAAACCTTAAACATCCAAAACATGTCAAAATCCAAAAGAAATTGTAAAAAATTCAAAATCTAATTTTTTTTATAAAAATATCAAAAAACCAAAAACATGTGTAAAAACATAAAAATCCAAACACATTCAAAACATTTATAAAAATCAAAGTCCTAAAACTATTAAGTCCAAATAATCGAACTACCAAGCCACTACGCAGTTACATAGGAAAGGCTATCTCCAATGGGCCCTTGAGGCATAGGTATGTCTCTTAGGTCCTGTTCTCTCAGTATGAATATGTTGAAATCTTCAAAAATAGCTTCAAAACATCAAAAACATCCAAAAATTTAAAAATACTAAAAATAAACTCAAAATGTTAAAATTCCAAAAATAGCCTCAAAACATATCATGAAGTCAAAAACAATAAATTATTCTAAAAAGAAACAAAATAACCCACCCATTTTCACTTCTTATTTGTAATAACATACCATTCATAATAAACATATTGTCATCCTAACCCTTGGAAAAACAAACATAAACAAGTACATCATTGAAACAAAAAAATTCATGCAAAATCATGAGTCTTGGTCATTATCAAACATGTTAGTTGACCATCATATCAATAGCCTATTAAAAATTTACAACCAATCACCATCCAATGTATGTCTTATGGATAGATATTTCCTATAATAAACATCATTTTTGATATCAACCCAAAACAACTCTCTCTAGAAAGAGATATGATGACATTGACAATTTTGTCATTTTGATTTTTTCTTTTGATTTATCTTATGTTCTATTTTGATGATCTTTTGAGGATATCTAAACATGTTTTAGAGAGAAATGAATGGGGCATTGTTCATTTCTTTTGTTTTTGTGCTTGTTGGATTTTCTTGAAATGCCACCTTGGTAAATACTTGCCTTGTGTGTGCATGCATAGTCTCGAGTAATACAATGCCTAGTGCATACTAGGTTATTCATACCTTTTGTGTATTAGTCTCCTTACTTTGATGGATTCATTCTCTCACATAATAAAACAATGTTTTTGTATGTCCGGTGTGAACAAGGATACTCTCGTCTATTTGAAAAGTCAAAGTCCATGCAATATATACAAAGCCACACTAGTTCTATTGAATATCCAAAATACTGAGAGGGGGGTTGAATCAATATTCCATAAAATAATATTAATATCCATTTAAACACTATCTCAATTCTAACTGAATCAACAAGAATGAACATAAAAACAAATCAATGCAACCATACACATCAACACCAAGATTTTTTACATGTAAAACCCAAAAAGGAAAAACCACAATGAGGGTTAACTCACAATATATTATATCCAGATAGAAAATATTATGGGGCTCACTTCTAGGACTCACTATCCTTAAAAGACTCACAACTTGAGTAAAAAATATGGCTAACCAACAAGACACAATGATAGTGGCTCACTGCCAATAGATTGAACTAATAGGATACACCTTCAATGTGCAGGGTTCAGTTCCACTGAAGCTCAGAATATGAAGTACCACCTCACACAGTAGTCTCTCAACAAAACTGCACTGATCACAATTGATAAAGCATTTAGGCTCAGATCTTCACACACCTTTTCCTCTTCACACTCACACTTACTCCATATATTCACTTCCACCACTCATGTGTGTCCTTCTTCCACTTCCCCTTTTTCTCCTCATCTCATTCCTCAAAACATTTTATACATATACAAGTATATCTTGATCATCAATTAGGTTGGCCTAATTAGATGAACACGAAATTAATCAAAACCTTCTTTGTTAGCACCATATATGATTTAAACTTTTTATCCATGTAGTGCATTATACCAAGTCGACTAACATCCATAAAACATAACTAGTCTTCATAAGTATTGCATACGCTAAGTCGACCAAGACTAGAACACAATTCTCTAAACCAACAAATAATCCTCAAAGAAAACACTTTTTGGATCTAATAACACATTAATTTCCCATCATACTACTAGCATAGATACTATCACCAAAATCACAGCATAAGAATGTTCACCTTAATAGAATGTGGAGTCTCACACACAGTATGCCACATAGAGAACAATAGTAGAATACAGAGTTAAACTCTGTCAGAAATAACTTTCTGCTCACAACAAATTACATCTCAAGATCCAAGATATATCTGTTTGAATGAGTCAAGAAAACATGGTTAAGAGATTAGAGTCATATTAGATCTTGCAGTAAATTCTAGACTCAAATACTGACACATTGATCCATCACAAAAGGGTATTACCAGTAGAGAACAACATTCGGTAAACCAAGTAGACTTCCCATATAGTTATCACCATGTTGACATCAATGACAACATAGGAACAACCAACACAAACCATCCATAATTCATGCTCATGTTGCAAGGCTCCCAACAATCTCCCCCTTTGGCATTGATGGCAACATGCATGACACAAAACATTTTCCAACAACTGAATACTTTGACTCTATCAAAACAATTCTTCACCAAAAAAAAACTCCTTTGTCTCTCTATCTCTCTATCTCTCTATCTCTCGATCTCTTTATCTCTCCCCCTTTGACATCAATGACAAAGGAAGGGGTTTGGTATATATGTATATATGCATCAAAGTGTAACCAAAATATATGAACACAAAATTGAATTAACCTAAAGAAGAACCTCTGAGACTCTTTAGGATAGCCTTCCAGGATGTTTTACCTTCTTCCCATGAATCTTTTGCACTTACAAGAGTCTTGTAAAATATCTCAAGCTTAGTTAAGGACTCTATACCATCTGCTAAAGTATTGGGACAAAGATTAATTTATGATAATTCACCAATATAGCCAAGAGCACTAGAAACAAAAGTATGTATGAGTTTAATCATGTCTCTGAGTGCTACAAACTTCTTGATAACATTTTTCCTTTAATATTGTAGAGAAAATAATTTATCCTGAAGCTACACAATATAGGACCACCTCTAATTATCTTTATCTTCTGCTAACCTATATGTATCTTCTTGAGTGCTCATCCAGGACTCACTCATCCTTATTTCATTTCTTATATCTAGTGTACAGCCAGACCAATCTAGGCAAAAATAAAGTAGTTCATGTGCCTCTCCACAAATTTTTACACTCTCCAATTCCTTCATCACACGACTTTGTGCATTTTCACATTTTCCTTTGATATCTTCCAATTTTCCTTCATCAGACCTAATTCCAATAGGTTCAAGTCCGGAGATGTAGACCTTCAAAGAATCAATCATGCCACAAATATTCTCCACAACATAAATAGATGAATCAAAATTAGCACCAGGAATAACCTTATGTAATTCTTCCAAAGCTTTCTAAATATTTATCCTTTCATGCTCATGTTCAAGCTCACTTCCTTCTGCAACTTCTTGCTTAACAAAACTCTTCCTTTTCCTTCATGTTTCGGTCACACTATCGGAGGTACCTTCTACAATGAGATTCTTAGGGATTTCCAAAATAATTTTAGCATAATTATCAACTTTAGCCTCTAACACTTCATAATCCAATTTAGATATCCAAATTAACCTTGATTCAATTGCTTCCATGTGACAAAAATCTGTAGAAACAAGAAAATTTATGCTTCTGGAGTACCTTTCAACAAAACTTACTGGAATCTTAAACCTTCTATTCATCCTCATCTAAAATGTTCCAAATAATTTAGCAAGGGCAATCTCTTGTGCATCCAAACTACCAAGATTTATCATGAAGTTCCCGATTTGATAGGAAATAGGCACTGAATCTGACCATTCTATCCTTCCTATTACTGGTAACTCTTTTAAAAAGTAAAAGAACAAATAGACAACCATATTTCCATACCAGAATTTTTTTCTTCTTACTCTTCTTGATTTCCTTTAAATTTTTCAAAATATGTATACGAATTAATTCACACAAATCATAATCCATACCTCTTTTTACCATATCAACAGTAGTATGCACATCACTAGTAGAAACTATAGGGTCATTTATAGGGATACAAACTTTATGACCGATGAACATAGGAGCATATCTTATTACCGGATCAACAATTGACCTCAAATCAATCTATTTCCCTTCAAAATTCACACCGGTAACCTCAATAATTTTTTTCTCATCCATAGCCTTCAGTTTGGGAGCTGGTCTAGGGAAAAAACACAAACCAATTACAATTATAATAGCTTCTCTAGTAATCAAATGGGCTTCATCAATCCACAAAGATTCATCATGAATTCTACTTAACACTCTTCGAATATACTCCTTCTCAAATTCAAACAAGGGAACTTTCCTCCAAACATCTAACTTCTTCTCAACTAACACTTTGCAAGCATCATGGCTCTCTTTCAATTCACCTTCCCAAAGCATGCTCAACTGAACTGATGACATCTCTTCTACCTTACTATAAAAAATGCATAGATATCTTCTATGGGAAACACTCTCGGAGGGATCTAGGAGAATGCACCAACAAAAACTTCTGACACATTCCTCAAATATTTCTTTAAACAAACTTGCACTTTATATGCACTACTCACAACCTTTGAATTATCCATAACAATAAAAATGAAAGATTGTACAAACAGGAATACCTCTATAAATTCCAACAAGAAATTGTAGACACATAAAAATGACCTAGGCCTACAAGCTCTATAATTATGACATTTAATTATGTCCTTGGTCCACATTCGACTATTAAATAAGTAATTCACTATTATTTAATTAATTCATGTCTATTCTATTCTTCATGATTATTAAATAAATAAATTATATTTATTTATTTAATATGTCATTAATTGTCTACTGTCTTCTTACAATTAAATAAATTTATTATTTATTTAATTACCTTTATTCATTTATTCTTCCTCATTATTAAATAAATGAATTTCATTTATTTATTTAATGTCACTAATTCTCATAATTAAATGAATTTATTAATTTATTTAATTATCGGTTATAATCCTCTAAATTAAATAATTATATTTAATTATTTAATTACCTAATTTCATATTTCTCTCATTTTAAATAAATGAAATTATTTAAAATGATTTCGTTTTATTTTGTTTTATTAACTGTCTCTTCATTTTAGTAAATAATCTGAGAAAAGATTATTTGTTGTCACATAAAATCATTATTTTGAATTAATTTAATTCAAAATGGTAATCTTCTTCCAAAAATCAAGTAATTGAGCAAATTTTTGATTTTCCAAAAATCTGCTTTTTAGTTCAACTCTTATCTTCTTGATTTTTGAAAATCTTTATCTTTTTTAATAATTATCATATTTATTCTCAATCGTCGATTTAATTTTATCAAATGACATCTTGACCACTCATTTAGCAAACTTTCCCTAACTCTAATTAGGGATTGTCACATGAGATCTCGTCCACTCATTTTAGGCTTTGTCAGCTTTTAATCTTGTCCGTTCATCCAAAATTGCATTTTTTATAAAATGTCAATTTTTCTCACAATTTATGGACCAACTTCATTATTATAGATCACTTCATTATTATAGACCACTTCATTATTAAAATTAAAATCCTTCAAAACTTGCATAAGACAATGTCATAGTCAAATTGCTCACACACACAAATCTAAGGGAAACAATCATATGTTGCAAGCTAAAAGGTGCTATGGAATAGAATCATGGAAGCTTCGACGAATATATGGTATAATCATTCTTGTTTTATGCTTTCTTTGTATTCCATATCTTCTTTGGGTATTTATTTAATCTAATCTGCTAACATACCTGAACAATAACCCATTGATACATTGGTGAGCCTAACGTGATTATTTTTTGTAGTTTTCGTATGATTTTCAGTTTTTTTTTTGTAGGTACAGGTACAGAAAACCGCAATTGATTGAAGAAACAATGCATCTGTTCTAGTGAACCACATCTACTACATCCCGTGACACATCGGAAAACATGAACCGCATCCACAACATTATACACCACATCTTATTGTCAACTTTCCACAATGCATCCGCCTGTCAAACTTGTGACGCATCTGTGGTTTAAAAGCCACATCTACCTGGTAATATAGTTTTTTCCATTTTTTTCATTAACTTCCATACTTTCGCATTTTGATTTTTCATTTTTGTCTTGTTTTATTTTCGTTAATGTTTTGTTTGCAGCTATGTTTGGGGGGATAACTTAGTTTTTGCAGGATGAAGCATAGAAGACCAAAGAGAAAACCAAAAACAAACTTCTTTTCTATAGGACGAAAGCCAAAGACACAAAGGAAACTACTAATAATTTGCATGCATGACCTTATGAAGACATTTATTTTTTTTTATTAAAAATCTTTTTGTTTGGTAGTTAAAAAATTGTCATTTGGGTTTAAAAATTAACCAATGTTTTTTGTGCCTGTTCATGTTAGTTTAGAACCCCATGATTTGGTATATCGAAGTATCCTCTCCCCTTGCGCATTTGTGCAATCCTGGGTGTAAGAGAAATGGTTTCTAACTCTAGAACTTGAGTTTGTCTTGGTGGGAAAAATTACTCACCCCAAGACGACTCAGACTAGTAACACGCTAAAGCCAAGCAACTTCCAACCAGTATATAAAAGTGGATTTTTGGGGGAAACCCAAGAAATCACGCTCACTGTTCTGATGAGAAGGGAAGAAATGGTCTCTCACCATATTGGATGGTGCCCCATGAATGGAATGCCCTTACTAAAAGCCTTGTTGTAGTTTTACCAAAATCTTTTCTATTTGTTGGTGCAGCAGGTTCGGACTTGTGAAGTAGTCTTACATATTTACGGTTCATGTGTGGAGATGAGATGTATGCCATGGGAGTTTCATGGGTATAGTAGCTTTTCTGCCCCATATAAGTGAATGTCATGGAGGGGATCTAGTGGGGTCAAGCTACTAGTCATCCACCTTGAATATGCGTAGCTGGATTTATCCAAGTAAGAACTTAGTAAATATTGTCCAACACAGCATAGGGTATAATTTTTCTCTGATTTTAACAGATCCATCACATCAAACCGAAAACACATTGTATTCTATGATTATTTTTGTTGTATTTTTCAAACAACTTGATCATCAAATGGAGTCAGTCCAAACACCATCTTCAGAAAAAGGCAACTGTCAAACAAAGTCCCAACTATTGTTTTTAGAACCGCATCTGTCTTAAAGTGTCATAACTGTTAGGTTAAATGCCGCATGTGTCTATCAATAGTTTTTAGTTTTTCATCCTAGTTACTGAGCCGCAACTGTTATCTTTGAGTCACATGTGCATCTGTGAGCTGCAACTATCAACCGAAAAGCCACAAGTGCCTGTCAACAGTCCATATTCTGATTCACATATGATAAACTGAGTCGCATCTGCCATACAATAAAGCCACATCTGAAATATTGAAATGCATTTGCCTTCTGTCAAGCCCCATCTCTAATGATTAACTGCATTTTCCATCTGAAAAGCCGCATTTGCAAAACTACATCGCATTTGACATTTACAACACCGCAACTTATTTGCTGCCTATAGCGACACAATCGCCTGACAAAAAACCAAACACTATCCCAGACCAAAATCTAAGTCCAGACATCTTATCCTATTGTCAAATATCTTTTTCAGAAAGTCTTTTTTAGAAACCAAAATTGAAATTTCTCAAAACATCCATCATTTACATTCATTAGCTTGCATTTTAACCATAGGTTTAAAATTTCCAAATTTTAGTTGCATTCCCTAGGTGTCATAATCATCATTTTTAGCATAAATTTGTCCTTAGGTTTCATCTTGGCAAACTTTGGATTAGGCCAAATCTCCACACTTTGCAAAAACTATTGTTTTCAACACTAGGTTATCTTGGGACTTTGTCATTATTCCTCTTTTCGGTCATTGTCCTTTTTGTGAGAACCTCCAACTCAACAGTCTAGTTAGGCAGGCTCACTCATCATTTTGACCTTGTCATTTAGTCCCCTTAGCAAGCCCCTTTTGATAACCAAAATTGAGACATAAGTCAAGCTTAGAGTGGTTAGGCAAACCTTTCTCCAAATATTGTCCAAACTTAGTCCTCATTTTAAACTTAGACTTTGCATTGTCCACCTCTAGTCCTCATTTTGAACCTAGACTTTGCATTAATCATCTTAGTCCTTCATCAAAATTATCATCTTAGTCCTTATTTTATTACTTTCACTTTGACAACCTTGTCATCTTGCATCAATTAGTTCCTTAGAAAATATTCTTGCATTAGCATCCTTTATCGAAAATCTAAAAACATAAGTCTTGCATTAGCATCCTTTATCGAAAATCCAAAAACATAGTCTTGCATTGTCATCCTTTATCCAAAAAATACAAAAACACAGGCTAGTGTCATCCTTGCATTTAGTTATCATTTTCATCACTCTCTTTTGAGCAATTCCCTTTTATGGTGGAAACTAGACTCCAAAGAAAGAAAAGACAAATGAAAAACTTTGGACAAGATTCTCATACCAATGTCACCAATCATACTTATGACCCAAATTGGACTTTTGAAGACCCATTTATCAACATAACTACTCAATTGCTTATGACCATACCATCCTCATCAAACAATTCTTTTGAAACATTCTTATGTAAGGATGAATATGGAAAACTACTTGAGGAAAACCTAGAGGAAGGAGCACAAGATCCTGAGGTGGCCTACTTCTTAGAACAAATGGTCTTATATGATAGAGATAGATATTTAGCCATACTTTTAAGTCAAGGAACTAAATTACCTCGTGGGTTCGACATTAATACTTTGAGACCGCCATATCCTGACCCTAATATCACCAATACGAATAACATGTCCAATAGTGGTCAACCTCCAAACAACACAAACAATACCTTTTTTTATGCTACCTCACAAACTGTCACAATGACCATGAGTGCTACCTCCAACATTCCAAGCAATTCCAATTCAATAAACGCTACATCCATTGGAGGAACACAATCCATCACATTTCCTACACTATCCACAACATCATCACAATCGGCTGGAGCCACCTTTGGGTCCTCTGCAATGTGAGAAAGTTATGCCAATCCTCTATTTACCACTGTGGTAAATGCCTTGGGGGAAACATCAAGCCATTCAAATCCTCCATTGACGACTACATCTAGTACCATGAGTGCATCCTCATCATCTCCTCTCATTTGTACCTCACTAAATCCTTTGGGTGGAGGTAAATGACATCTCGTTATTCAAGGACCTCAACAAAATTTTAACATGTCAACATAGTTTAATACCAACCCCTCCCAAGGATAAAACATGAATATCCCTCCGGGACAATTCTAACAACCCCAACAAGGCAATCAAAACACACAACCTATGGCATCTATCGGACACTGAAATATTTCTGGTCACCATATTCCACAAATCTCGACCCAAATGGTTGGGGGACACATTGCGACATATTCATCCCATATTCATACCCATCAACACGTCCCCAATCCAAACTTTCAGTACCAACACCCAAACCAAAACACATGATACATGTCACAACAACATATCCCTCAACAACACACCAACATCCACTCACAACAAATGGGGACCCAGGGTGTACCAATCAATCCTATGTGTGGGGCCACAAACAACCCTACAATCAATTCCTTTCAAGCTAGGCTAATGGGTCTAGAGAAGACTTTAGAAAACATACAAATATTTGGCAAGAAATCAGAGGTTTCATATGATTTATCTATATATCCCTTTGACATAAACTTATACATGCCACCATTTCCTCTAGGTTATTTGTTGCCTAATTTTACCAAATACGGAGGAAAGACAAACCCTATTGAACATGTTCAAGAATTTGTGACCAACTGTATGGACGCCACCTATGAACAAACATACTTGATGAGACTCTTTTCTAAAAGTCTTGCAGGTCCTACCCTTGAATGGTTCTCCACTCAAAAGGATATCCAAACATAGGATGAACTTAAACTCAAATTCATAAAAAATTATGCGTACAACATTGACATGGACACCTCTATTACTAGCTTATGCAATCTCACGCAAGAGGATGCTGGTGAAACGCTCATCCCATTCTTCCAAAAATGGAGAAGTCTAGCTAGTCGTTGTCACATTGACATACCGGAAAAGGAAAAGGTTGACATGTTCGTACAAACACTTTTAGGTCCACTAAAATATGCAGTGTAGGTGCATTGTTGCACAAATTTTGTGGACCTAGTTGAAAAAGGTGTCCAGATTGAGAGAGCCCTTATTGCAAAGGGAGAGCTAAAATACGGTCCTAAAAACATAAACTCAAATCCTCCCATTGACAAAAATAAGTACTGGGTCAAGAACAAACACATCACCAATGACGGTGTGGTCAATGCCAAAACCGTTAATGAAATAGTTCATGTACTCACCATCAAAGGAGTTCAAAATTATAATACACCTGTGACCACACCCACACCAACTGCCAATGCTATTCAAAATAATCCTGCTCAATTTAATGAAAGGTAGCCGCGTCAACCATGATAATTTAAAAAATGCACATACACTCCCTTGCGTGAGCCTATCAAAATTATCTTAAAGATACTTATCCAAAACAGTGTCATAACTTTGGAAGACCCTAAACCATATAACCGTAGTTAGTTCAAGCCATCATGGTGGGATGATAATGCATTTTGTGATTACCACCATGTCAAAGGGTACAAAATCCTTCTTTCCGTCAGTTATGAAATATTGTGCAAGACCTTATTGAAAACCGCACCATTGAGATAGGAGGTCAACCATTTGCATCTAATGTGGATCATACGACCCACAAGAATCCACTATAGGATCATGGTTCTTTCAATCCCTCCTCATCTGGCATGAAGAATATAAATAACCAAGCCAATCACATTTGTCCTGCCTACAATAATGTTCGTCCTACCTACAATTATTTCAGTGGCACCATCATTAACCATCTTTGCACTGTTGATGAAGATAAGTGTGTTAATACTATTACCATTAAAAAGGCCCTGGAATGCAATGTCACCATGCGTCACTATCCCAGGTCCCTCTTCTCGTCAGCCTAAAATTACCATACCTGGTCCGTCTACCAAGCCATCAAACCCTAAACCAAATTTTAACCTTATTGAGCAATTGAATAAAACACCCACTCAAATATCCATTCTTGAATTGCTCCGCATCTCACCCACACATAAGGCCATCTTGGATAAATTCCTACAAGAGTCTTTTATCCCAAACAACATTAATGTCAATAATTTTGAAACCATGGTCGGCTATTTGACTTTACCTCACCACATTTCATTTTCAAACACTAACTATTCCTCACCTAAACCATCTCATAATGACGCCCTCTATATCGAGGTTTTTGTCCATAAACATAAGGTTAGATGAGTCTAAATAAATGGCGAAGCAGGATTGAACATCTACTCTTTAAAATTGGTTAAAGCTCTTGGCTTCTCTGATGCATGTGTGGATGCTACCAAGAGCATTGTCATCAAGGCATATGATGACGAAGAATGCATTTCTAAAGGTGACACTACAATTCCACTTTGTGTGGGATGAGTTATTATTGATACAACATGCGAGGTCTTGGATTGTGACATACATTATAATATCTTACTTGGTCACCCATGGATTCATGCCTTGAAGGCCATTCCTTCCACATACCACCAATGCCTAAAGTTCCCTTCTGATGGTACTAAAATTACTATCCCAGGAGATCCTGATCCATTCCAATACTGTACCAATCTGAGAGCCACTGTTGAGCACCAGGTACCCATTAATCGAGAGGCTTCAACTTCCACCTCTTCCAAATATATTGACCCATCGACACTCACCAAATTGTCCATTCCATCAACTTCTACCACACCATCTTCCTTGACTTCATTACCAAGTAAAGACCTTTAGATCCAGGACCTTGGTTGTGGAGAATTCAAACTGAATACAGCTTATTGTATCACCACAATACCTAAGCCGCCTAAAGTCTATGGTAGACCGTGTTTTGCAGTCGAGCCTAAAAAAAATTTCAATGTTCCACCAAAAATAGTATTCACCCTATGGGGATATTTGGGTAATGAAGTCATTATTGACATAGCTAATTGGATCTACATAGACCCAGAAGGATTACCTCCACCACCAGTGCATCTCTATGGAAAAGGCTATGATGTATGCAAAGCACTAGGTTTTGACAGCACAAGTGGCCTTGGAAAAGCCACTAATGGAAGGCGAGAACCTGTTATTATTTTTGCATGACCAAGGTACATGGGGCTAGGGTTTGACCAACTTGGAACTGATGATCGACGTACCTATGAAATTTCAAGTGAGGATGTAATGGCTACAAAAAGTGTCGAGACACGCGAAGAATCTCTTACCGAAAATGACTCTAATGAATGGGAATGGGGATCTGAGAAAACCCTTAGCAACTCTGATATTGACGAACTATACCTGACACTTGGCCAACCCCCCTTTGAAGAAAGATTCCAACAAGAATACATTGATCCTATTGACTGTCATTCTAAAGATAAGGAATGGGTAAGTATTCCTCGGGATCCAAAAGAACATAAATTATTGTTGGCAACATCTGAATCATCCCGCCCCATTCCCGAGCCCACCCAAGAACCTAACATGTCTGAACCTACTGTGCATGCCTCTGAAATGCCAGCCACTATTCATGATGCTGATAATTTTATCCCCTATTATGACTATGAATTCGACTCATCCGAATCTGAATATGGTCCATCCATTGCATCTGACACGAAAGTTGAAATTGACAAATTTTCTTTCACACTTGAGGCTTCAATTTGCACACTTTTTGTATCTTCCCCATCTTTTACCAACACTGATGATGGGATTTCCCTTGTTTACCCGTAACTGATTGACTGGGACCAACAAGAACCACCAGTGATGGATGTCTTTCAGAATGATGAGGCAATAGGAGAATTCATGGGACTCCGGGAAGGCATACCGTGGGGTGATCACAAAGCCATATTCTCTTTTGACCTAGATTGTGTAGCTTACTTCAGGGAGACTGTGCAATCCTCCAATCACAAAAGTACAAAGAATAAAATAAAAAAAGAAATTTCTTTAGGTGAAAACTGCAAGGCACCTTCTAACAACAAAATAGTAAAAACAAAGGACGTATTCGAAGGTGAAAACCTCTCTGAGACACCTAAGGATGGAGGATTGGACTTTCTTCCCGTCACACAAGAAAAATAAGCTATGCTTATCAAAGACATAATGGAAGTTAACATAGCTACGCCAAAGAATCCTAAAATGGTTCTCTTGGCCACATCATTGTTAGAGGAAGAAAACCCTAAATTTCAACAATTTTTCACAAATAGGAAAATTAACTTCGCATGGTCATATGCTGACATGTTGGGCCTAGATCCGGAATTGGTATTGCATCATCTTCCTCTAACCTTGGGAATCAAGCCAACCAAGAAAAAAATACGGAAAATGCATCCACAAGTTGCACTACTTGTCAAGGGTGAATTGAAGAAGCTACTAGATGATGGATTCATAAGATCAATAGATTATGCTGACTGGATATCCAACATTGTCCCTGTCACAAAGCCAAATGGACAAATTTGTATTTGTACAGATTTTAGAGATTTAAATAAGGCTTGTCCAAAGGATGATTTCCCCATTGTTGAACATAGACATGATTGTTGATCTCACAACAGGGTATGAGATGTTGTCTCTCATGGATGGTTTCTCGGGCTATAACCAAATCCGCATTGCAACTGAAGATCAACACAAAACAAAATTCACATGCCCATGGGGAACATACTATTGGAATGTCATGCCTTTTAGCTTAAAGAATGTAGGTGCCACATACCAGAGAGCTATGAAAACAATATTTCATGACATGATGCATATACTAATGGAAGATTATGTAGATGACCTATTGGCCAAATATTTGACATGGAAAGATCATCTCAAAGTCCTGGACAAAATTTTTAGATGGTAGAAGATTACAAGGTTCGTTTGAACCCAAAAAAATATGTCTTTGGGGTCACTTCAGGCAAACTATTGGGCTACATAGTTTCACGAAGAGGAATAGAAGTTGATCCAGCTAAAGTGAAAGAAATTATAGACATACCACCACCAAAAGGAATTAGCGAGTTGAGAACACTTCAGGGTAGAGTGCAGTCCATCTAACACTTCATCGCACAGTTGGCAGACAAGTGTCAACCATTTCAATATCTGTTACGCAAAAGTATTCCCATTGTATGGACTAACAAATGCCACACAGCCATTGAAAAAATTAAAGAATATCTATTGACACCACCAGTCTTGATGTCACCCATTGAAGTCAAGCCATTGATCATGTATGTCTCTGCAACTACAAATGCACTAGGGGCATTATTAGCACAAAATGACCATAAGGAAAAAGAAAGAGCCATTTACTATATCAGTCGCACACCGATAGGATATGAATTGAACTATAAAACCATTGAATGTGCATGCCTAGCAGTCATCTTTGCAGCACATAAACTTAGACATTACATGTTGAATCACCAAACACACTTGGTAGCTAAGATTGATCCATTAAAGTATCTTCTAAGTTGGGCAGCATTGATAGGCTGGTTAGTAAAGTGGGTCATGATTTTAAGTGAATATGACATACAATATGTTGATCACAAGGAAATAAAAGGATAGGTAATAGCGGATCAACTTGCAGACACATCCATCCAAGGCACTCATCCACTGATAATTGATTTTCCCAATGAGTCTATCTTTCATGCAGAGCCTACATCACCATGGAAACTATATTTTGACGGGTCTCATATTGGTCACGACTCAGGGGTTGGTATCTTGTTCATCACACCACAAGGGGATTCCATTCCTAAGGAATTCTAGATCACCTTCCCTTGTACTAATAACATTGTAGAATATAAAGCATTGGTCACAGGACTCAAAATTGCAATTAAATGGAAAATTCAGACATTGCTAGTATTCGGGGATTCTTAGTTAGTTATCAACCAAGTGAATGGTGATTATGACATGAAAGATGAAAATTTTCTCCCTTACAAGTGAATGGTGGATAGCTTCATGACATATTTCAGAATGATTGCTTTTGAACAAATCCCAGGGACACAAAATAAGGCAGTCGATACAATGGATACTATTGGATCTCTCTTAGACATTCCCAAAAATGTGTCACAATTTGAGTTCTTAGTGGAATAGTTGTTGATGCCTGCATATGACATCCCAGAGTCAGAAATGGTTTGCAAAATTATTGGTCCCAGTTTTCCTTGGTACCAGGACATCTATGATTATCTTAAGTCCCAAACCCTACCACCCAACCTTTCCAATAACCAAAGAAGTCCTTTATCTAAAAAGCTTCTCAACACACCATCGTCAGTGACACCCTATACCGTCATGGCTTTGATAACACCCTTCTTCACTATCTTGACATTGATGAAGCCCAAACAACTTTATGCAAAGTACATGAGGGTATATGTGGATCTTATTCGAGTGGTCCAACTTTAGCTAGGAAAGTCACCAGACTTGGATACTATTGGCCGACACTAGAAAAAGATGCTCTTCAATTTGTCAGAACATGTTGGAAATGCCAAGTGTATAGTGAAATAATCCACGCACCTGCACAAGAGCTGAGACTGATCACTTCTCCATGGCCCTTCGCACAATGGGGACTCGACCTCGTGGGCAAGATCCATCCATCCTCCTCTAACGGCCATAAATTCATAATCACCACCACTAAGTACTTTACTAAGTGGATTGAAGCCTTCCCCCTCACTTACATCACTGGAAAGAAAATATCAAATTTTATCCTTAATTACATCATCTGCTAGTATGGTGTTTTGTAGTCCATTATCATAGATAATAGGAGTCCATTCAAAAATCAGGATGTTTGGGAACTCTGTGAGCAATTCCACATCCAACATCACTTCTCCACCCCATATTATCCACAAGGTAATGGTCAAGCTAAGGCATCAAATAAAAAAATTCTTCACATTCTTAAGAAGATGGTCAATGACGCTGGCCAAGATTGGCATTTACAACTCAATCATGCCTTATGGGGCTACCGTACTAGCATTCGTACACCCACTGGATCCACTCCATTTTCCCTAGTCTACGGATCTAAGGCCATATTGCCCATCGAGGTCGAAATTTCTTCTCTCTGAGTCTCTTTGAAAGGAATGATTGATGATGAAGAGTACAAACAGTCTCGCCTACATGAGTTAGAAATGTTACAAGAAAGATGAAAAAATTCCTTGAATCACTTGCAGGCATATCAAAATCATCTTTGTCAGAGCTATAACAAAAGATTAATGGTGAGAAAATTTCAAATTGGTGACTTGGTCCTCATGCAAAACCCAAGAAATCGGGTTGACCATGAAAAGCCTGGAATGTTTGAGCCTAATTGGCTCGGTCCTTATATTATTACTGCAACTTTTGATTCTGGAGCTTATCAATTGGCTACACCTGATGAAGAAAAGTTGACATCACCCATCAATAGCCTACATCTATGAAATTTCTACACATAGCATCAGAGAGCTTGGCTAAAAACCTAAAAATACAATAAAAAATGAAAGATAAAGAAAAAATCATCCCTTGATGAAAACCTGGCAAACATGCATCTTGGTGAGACCAAAAAAAATAAAAAAATGACAAAAATAGTAATAAGAAATAAATTCGTCCAATAGTGAAAACCTGGCAAATAGGCACTTTGGATAAATACCATGGTGAAAACCTGGCAAATAGGCACCATGCATAGTCGATCATTGCTTCGCCATCTACTGTTACTCTAATCGACCCTTCTCCACTTTCCATAATCACAACGACCTGACACATTCAAGACATTCGTCCTAAGTCCTATCGATTTTGGCCATGGTTAGAATCTGGTTGGCATCACCCCTTGTGTATCCTTGCCTTTTGTCCTGCGTCTGCCTATGTCCATATTAATTGACCTATCTCAGGGCAAGACCTTTATCATGTAACTGCAATGGGTGTCGCACACGATCTTACATTCGTAAAAATTCCTAAAAGAAGTCATAAAATTTTGAAAAAGTCTTAAAAAAAGTCCTAAAAATCTGAAAATGTCTTGAGAAAACACAAAAACATCCAAATCAATGTCAAAATCCCAAAAATAGAGCCAAATTCAATGTCTATCTTGTCAATCCAATTGGTCACACCAATCAAAATTTTGTCCATGTCCAAACTACGTTGTCTTTGCGCATTTGCTACGTAGGCAAGACTCATCTTTGAATCCCCGAGACATTAGGTCAGTCTTTCTAGGTTTGTCAAAATAAAATCATGATTCAAACTTCTATCCTTGGGACAACATCATTGATCGTGTCGAACTATGAGGTATTTGAGTGCACGACATAGGCAAGGCCATCAATCGATGAGCCCCCGAGGTCGCACTAGGTCAGTCCATTAGGGTTCATGGCACAATGTTTTCACACATGTCAAACTTTCTTCAAATCAAACACATCTTCCATCAATCCCGAGAAAGCAATCTATCAACAGTATGTTTCATTAGCAATTTCGGTCAACTCGACAATGACATGTAATCAAATTCTATCATGAAAATTTAACCTGGCAAAATTTTGGGTTCTTCTTCAAGATGTGTCATTCTGAAGAGAAACTCTCTTCATTTCTTTATTCTTTTGGATGTGTCGTTCCTAAGCATTGTCCTCATCATTTGGCATTTTGATGGATTCTCCTAACTCCAAGAATTGATCTCCTAGATATCAACGTCATTCAAGATGTGTCCTTCCTGAATTTGATATCGCTCGACATTTGGCAACCTTGATAATTAAAACACTTGACATTCAGACACACTTGGCACTTGTCTTCTGGGTTTTCATCATGTTACTAGTTTTTCAACGAGATCCCGACAACAGGATTTAGAGAAACAACGACATCTCATGACGTTTGTCTTGTCTTTTGACACTCATGTTACTAGTTTTCAGTGATATCTCGCCTATGGGATTTAGAAAAACAGTGACATATCATGATAATGGCTCTATATTTTGTGTTTTTGGCAGTCATGTTGCTAGTTTCTCGAGGATGTCTTGGAAACAAGATTTAGAGAAGCAACGACATTTCATGGTTTGTCCTTCTTGTCTTTTTCTGCTTGCGGTTGATTATGATAAAAAGACTGGGGCAATTTCACTCTTAGTATGAGTCATGATCATCCTTGTCTGTGATTGCTTATCTTATGTGATGGTACGACCTTGCAAATCTTGATTTATTTCATATCATGGTGTTTGTTGACCATCACAATAATCTGCCCAATGATGATTAAGAGCAATAAGTATTAAGGTCCTATGGTAATGTGTTGAAGGATTTGGTCTATGAACTAACATGCATCTCCTTTCTGTCTTGTCATCTTCTCTCGCTCATCTCATATAGGCATTGCATCCATTTATCATCCATATCTTTTACACTACCATTTCTTTGTCTCTTCGTATTCTAGTCTTCTCATCAGTTTCAAGAGCACACCCATGTTCTTTGAACCCATCTGTTCTCTCAAGGGGACATACCACAACCCTCCTCATCATTCTTCCTCATCCTATTTTGCACTGGGGCATATGTTTGACTTATTTTCTTTGCCACAATGCAATAGGCTGCATTATGACAAAGAGGGGCAAATGTAGACACATAAAAATGACCTAGGCCTGCAAGCTCTATAATTATGACGTTTAATTATGTCCTTGGTCCACATTAGACTATTAATTAATTAATTCATTATTATTTAATTAATTCATGTCTATTGTATTCTTCATGATTATTAAATAAATAAATTATATTTATTTATTCAATACGTCATTAATTGTCTATTGTCTTCTTACAAAATTTATTTAATTACCTTTATTCATTTATTCTTCCTCATTATTAAATAAATGAATTTCATTTGTTTATTTAATATGTCACTAATTCTCATAATTAAATGAATTTATTAATTTATTTAATTACCAATTATAATCCTCTAAATTAAATAATTATATTTAATTATTTAATTACCTAATTTCATATTTCTCTCATTTTAAATAAATGAAATTATTTAAAATGATTTTGTTTTATTAACTATCTCTTCATTTTAGTAAATAATCTAAGAAAATATTATTTATTGTCACATAAAATCATTATTTTGAATTAATTTAATTCAAAATGGTAATCTTCTTCCAAAATCAAGTAATTGAGCAAATTCTTGATTTTCCAAAATTCTACTTTTCAATTCAACTCTTATCTTCTTGATTTTTGAAAATCTTTATCTTTTTGACTAATTATCACATTTATTCCCAACCATCAATTTGATTTTATCAAATGAAATCTTGACCACTCATTTTAACCCTAATTAGGGATTATCACATGAGATCTCATCCACTGATTTTAGGATTTTTCAGCTTTTAATCTTGTTCGTTCATCCAAAATTGCATTTTTTATAAAATGTCAATTTTGCTCACAATTTATGGACCGACTTCATTATTATAGATCACTTCATTATTATAGACCACTTCATTATCAAAATCAAAATCCTTCAAAACTTGCATAGGACAATGTCATAGTCAAATTGCTCACACACACAAATCTGAGGGCAACAATCATATGCTGCAAGCTAGGAGGTGCTATGGAAGTGAATCATGGAAGTTTTGACGGATATATGGTATAATTGTTCTTGTTTTATTCTTTCTTTGTATTCTATAGCTTCTTTGGGTATTTATTTAATCTATTCCGCTAACATACCTGAAAAATAACCCATTGATATAGAAATGTATATATATCATGCTTCTAGAGATCACTTCGAATCCGTTTGATTTCTTCTTCAAACTCTAAAACTTTGAATTCCTTTCTAAAATTCCTTTGCACGCTTCTTCGAAAATACACAATCCTTTAAAATTATTTGAATATATTCCTTCTATTCTAAATAATTTTGTAATAAATACTTCAACTTGCAGATAGATTACCTTGATAATTATGTACGCCTCCATTCTTTCAAATTATGCAGACTTCATGCTTCACACATGCAACTGAGAAAAATACCTTGATCTTGTTACCATATTAAATATACTTCTTTCATGGTATGATACAAGTACTGATGAGGGGGTTTATTATATTTTCTGATAATTTCTCCCCCTTAGCCATTACTTTTACTTAGAAATTGATAGGAGTATTTTCACTGGAGGTCGCCACAGATAAGACTGATAATTTTGATTCCTTTCTCCAAATCCTTTTCATTTCCTTTCTTTCTTCTTTTGGATCAATTATTTGATCATTCTTCTTCAATGGATATTTATTTTTCTTTCTTCTGTAAATGTTACTAGGGTGTTCTAAATTATTGCACTTACAACAAACAACATTCTTCTTTTTTTTTTCATTTTTATTTAACTAACTAACTTTATATCCATTATTCTTTCTCTTAGAAAAATTTTCGTAGAATAATAAAGAATCGTTCATTTTACTTTTGTAGTCCTTTGCCTTATGACCAAATTTCTTGTAGGAATTACAAACACCATTGAAAGATAAATACCTTTTAGCATCATGTCACTTGATAGGATTTTTTTTGGGATTCCTTCTTATATCTTTGATTTGTCCATTTTTGTACCGAGTCTTCTTGCGAGTAGATTGCTTTGCTTTAGAAATCTAACCTTCCTCAAAACCTAAACCACTCTTATCCATTTCTGATCTTTGAGAAGTAATCAATATTTCAAGCATCGCCGAGCTTATCTTAAATTTTTCTTCAAAACTTCTTGCCTTTTCCAAATCAGACCTCAAGATTTCTACTTCTTCTTCAAGCTTTACACATTCATCCATCTTCCTTTGAATTTCAATTTGCTGATATTTTTCAGTTCTTTTCTTCTCATCCAATTATTGTAATAGGCTAGAGATAATGTATTCTTCCTCAACCAATAGATCACATGCTTCAATACTTTTACTTTGCAGCTTTTCAATGTACTCATTCACTTTTATCAAATTGTCCTTTAGATCTTCCATTTCTTTTGAATATTTGGTAGAGACTACTTCTGAAGGAAAAAAATTCTTATACTCAAATTTTGGGATCTTCCTCAAGCTGTTAGGCTTCTTCCAAGGAACCAAGCTCTGATACCAATTTTTGAACATCTAGAATACTAAGAGGGGGGTGAATCAGTATTCCATAAAACCATACTAATGTTCATTTAAACATTATCTCAATTCTGATTGAATTAGGAAGAAAGAACATAAAACAAATCAATGCAACCATATACATGAAAACTAGTATTTTTACGTGGAAAATCCAAAAAGGGAAAAACCATGGTGAAGGTTAACTCACAATATATTATATCCATATAAAAAATTATTATGACGCTCAGTACTAGGACTCAATGTCCTTAAAAGGCTCACAGTCTTAGTACAAAAGATGGCTAACCGCCAAGATGCAATGATAGTGGCTCACTTCCAACAAATTGAACTAATAGGATATACCTTCAATGTGCAGGGTTTAGTTCCACTAAAGCTCAGAATATGAAGTACCACCTCACACAGTAGTCACTCAAAAAAATTGCACTGATCACAATTGATAAAGCATTTAGGCTTAGATCTTCACACACCTTTTCCTCTTCGCAATCACACTTACTCCATATATTCACTTCCACCACTCAAGTGTCCTTCTTTCACTTCCCCTTTTTCTCCTCATCTCATTCCTCAAAACATATTATATATACAAGTATATCTTGATCATCAATTAGGTCGGCCTAATTAGATGAACACAAAAATAATCAAAACCTTCTTTATTGGAACCGTATATGATTTAAACATTTTATACACATATTGCATTATACCAAGTCGGCTAAGATCCATAAAACATAACTAGTCTTCATAAAGTATTGCATACATTGAGTCAACCAAGACTAGAATACAATTCTCCAAACCAATAAATAATCCTCAAAGGAAACACCCTCTAGATCTGAGAACACATTAATTTTCCATCATACTACCAACATAGAGACTATCACCAAAACTATAGCATACGAATGTTCACCTTAATAGAATGCAGAGTCTCCCACATAGTATGCCATGTAGAGAATAATAGTAGAATATAGAGTTAAACTCTATCAAGGATAACTTTCTACTCACAACAAAATATGTCTCAAGATCTAGGATATAGCTGATTGAATGAGTCAAGAAAACATGGTTAAGAGATTAGAGTCATATTAGATCTTGTGGTAAATTTTGGACTCAAATACCGACACACTGATCCATCACAAAAGGGTATTACTGACAGAGAACAACATTCGGTAAACCAAGTAGACTTCCCATATAGTTATCACCATGTTGACATAAATGACAACATATGAAAAACCAACACAAACCATCCATACTTCATGCTCATGTTGCAAGTCTCCCAACAAGTTCTTCATACCTTCATGCATCATGTCTACTTGCTACATCAAATAACGATTGTTATGATGAAACTAAGCATAACCTAAAATCAAAACCAAAATCATCTATCCTATCTCATCACATATCTAATTAAATCTAGGAATTCATCCTAATAATTATAGATTTATTGGTATCTTGATAAACATCATCCAATTCTATCCTATTCTAATCATTTTATCTCATCCCAGTCTATCTCATTCTTCTATCTCTATTATACTAAAATTTCTATCCAAGTATCATAAAATTAAATCTATGTGATATACATGAGGCTATGCATAGCCGATGAGTGTGTATACATCATAAAATCTGTCTACATCAAACATCTCATCTTCCTAGGGATTATTTTTTATCCTCTTCTCAATAGAACTACTCCCATGAATTTTTCATGATCTCGACCCGAAATTGATTTTTTTGGCTGATCCCTCAAGGTGGTAGCATACCAGGATTCTTTCATCCAATAGGGCACAATGGGGCATTAGGTGAAATCATATTTAATTTTTTTTTGACCAATATCAATTATTTTAAATAACACAACAAGTATCTCGCTTCAAAGAGGGGCAAAATGTAGAAACTTGAAATTTTTTCTAACTATATCATGCACCTTGATTTCATCTTACTAACACCATTTTCTTCATATTCACCTAATTCCCCTATTTGATTAAATAATGTCCAATTATTTAGTTAAATTCACTTTATTTTCTTATTAATCAAATAATAAGGTTATTTTATTAATTCATCATTTTCGCTCTAATTTCCCTCTTAATTAAATAATTCCTAATTATTTAATTAAATATCATAATTCTTCCAACTTGAAAAATTAAATGATTTTAATAATTGTTTAATTAACTAATTTTCCTCCAATCCTCCAACTTGCACAAAGAATATTCCCTAAAGGATATTCTCTTTTCAAATTCAAATTCTTCCTTCCAATTCAAATTATCTCCAACATATTTCCATCAATTAAGGGATATTGTTGAGCCTCTCATAGATTATAAGCCCTTAATTAATCCTCAATCCACACCTTCATGTATTATGAACCATTGATTAATTCATTGATCCACTCTCACCTCCTTAGTCTTCTTTTATTCATTGATTATCACTTTCAGTCTTGACCGTTGATCAAAATTCTTAAAATCTATAAATACCAAAGCCTTTCAACATGAATTTCATTCACAATATTCATAGCACCCTTACTCTCTTGAATTATTGAGTCATTCTTAAGAAATTTGAGAGCATCTGAGAAAATTTTGTGAATTGATCAATTCAAATCAAGCTTTTTCAAATGGATTAGGAAAATTTAAGCACCCCACATCACTACACTACAATTTTTCTTCAAATCCACAATCGGATTGGGAGGTTTATACATCATTTTAGATTCAATTGCTTTAAATTTTCTTTAATTATTTTGATTGAGTCTTTTAGTGTTTTTAATTGAATTTCATTGAGTATGGATTATATTTGATCATTATCTTGTAGGTTCTTAGTTTTTTAAGATCCTAATTACTTCTATTTTTATGTTAATTAATCAATTGAGCTAACCATACAATAGATACCTACCTAACGTGACTCTTTCCATGGACTTTAGGTGGACAAGAACTCAAATAGTTCTCTCACCTAACACCAGGTATTAGAATATTCCAAGAACTCATAGAAAAGTTTGTGTTGGGTGGTTAAGGAGATTGTCCTTGATATGGTTGTTGGAAACATGAGTATGAGTTATATAGTGTTGTCATTAATTTCAACATTATGGTACATTTGGTTGATGAAGCATGAGTGAGAATGGAGATGGTATTCAAACATAAAGATATAGATGTTTTTCTCTGGTGAAGAACACATGGATTGATTTTTTGACTAAGTGTCATAACATATTTTTCAATGTACATAGCATCAAATTTTTGGTCCGCATTGGTTCTTCTTGAGGTATTTCTATTTGCAATTCTAAGATAATTTTGGTGTGTGTTTGATGACCTTAAATCCAAAGTTTCATGTATTTATGTCCTCTAGTGGAAAAGTTATGGTTTACAATATATTGGGTTTGTTAGTGATAGTGTTTCCTATAAAGAGTATTTATTTTGATTATTATGCATCTCAATGCAAAAGAATATCTGATATTGAAGATTTTTGGAAGTTTTTACAAGTGTCATTTTCATCTATGTTCCAAGTGGTGTGTATTTTGGAGGTATGTATGTCAGTTTGTGGATAATTAGTTGGTGTATTTTGGTGTTGTTCACCAGTAGTGCCGACCTAATATGTTTGGGGCCATGCAGAGTTAAAGGGACTATTGATCAGTTATGTGGGAGATATTATAGGTCCATGTCAACCTATTTGATGTGTCACAAGTTTTAAAATAAGGTGTGAAGTGTGTATGTTTTCTCTTGATCCGACAAGTTATTATTTTGTATGATATGTCTAATTAGGCCAAACTAATTGATGTTGTAGGGTTTTGAATATGTAATGGGTATAAGTATAAGATCATTTTAGTGTTGAAGAGTGATGATTAAGTTGTGTAAGTGAATTCCTAAGCAGGTCATGTGAATGTGGTGAGAATGTAGAGTAGAGTAGAGTGTTAGAGTAGAGTAATATGAAGTGTGTTGATTCAGTATTTTTAGCTTCAGTGGAATTGTATTTCCTGCATATTGTAGATGCATTTATAGAAGTTCAAATATTGGTAGTGAGACACCCCTCTCTTCTATTTCCCTTATTCTTTGGATAGTGAGTCCACCAAATAATGAGTCCTCCTAGCAGTGATCCTTTCTGTAATATCTTATAACTAGTTATAATATATTGTGAGCTAATCCTCATCGTGATTTTTCCCTTTTTGGGTTTTCCACATAAAAATCTAGTGTTCATGTGTTATGACATTTGGTGATTGTTTCATGGTTGCTTTCCTTAATAAAAATTGAATATTATGCTTGAAATAAATATTTAAATGGTTAAGTGGTTTCAAAGAATATCAATTCACCCCCTCTTAGTATTTTGGGTATTCAAAAATTGGTATTTGAGCTTGGTTCCTTCAATTGGCTTGATCTCTAATGTAACATTCCAACCGTTCACTGAAGTAATTTTTCCTAAGTTTCCACTTTGTGAGTAAATAAACTATGTAACAAGTTGTTAGGTCTCAAAAATGCAAGTTTGAACCACAAGAGGTTGCCAAGCTCTTGACATGTTTTTCCCTAACGTACAAGGCTAATTAATGTAATTGAACCTTCTACTATTTAGGCTCTGCTAAACCTAGGTGGGTGTACCCAAATGTGGAAGAAAATTTGAAAGTTATGTTATCCTTAACTAAGGAAATCTATTCATAGTGGCAATGGGAAGTGAAATAGATGTAAAGGTTACTTTGGTATAAATTGTATAAGCAATATCAAGGTATATTAATATGTTCAGTTAACAGATGTGAAGTTCTGAAATGAATTTAATGATACTAAATAAATAAAATGGGTGAGACCAGTGCCTTGTTGGGTAAAAAAAAGTCAAATGAAAGTCTATGATGAATGGATTCTATTTGAAAAAAATTCTAATTCTTTGGCATACAAATATTAGTTACAACTTGTATAAACATGCAAGAAAGTGATTGACAAACCCTATTGGAGATAAAATATCAATCCTAATTATATGATTCTTCTTATTGATCCAATCGACACTTCCAAATTATTGTGATTGATCAAAATTAATTTAATTCTTTTTTAAAGAAAGCAAATAATCACATCACACAAGTACAAAAAATGTGTATTGACAAATTGAATATATACTTGATATATCAACTTAAATAACTAGGAAAAATTAAGTTGGATACAATCATATAATTCAATAACTTCAACAAACAAAAAATACCAAAATGGAACCAGTGAATCAAAGATCTTTCATTGATTTCCTCAAAATTATGCTTGCAACATAGTCTTTTGAAATGTAAACATTATGGAAATTTTCTGCTATCTATTTATCCTATCAACCTATTCTAATCCTACCTCAACCATCAAGATTTCAACATAAATATCAATATTATGAATAGGACACACCTCTTCATAAGATTCTTTTGAATTTAACAAACATAAACATAAAGATTAGGCTCTAGCTAGCAATAAATGAACTTTAGCCATATGATCCAAGTAATCTTGTCTTCCATGAGTATCAGAATCCTCCACTATACTCCTAGATGCTATCTCAATGAATACCATCCTTTCCAATTGCTCACATGTATCATCCAACGTTGAGTCCTTATCTTGGGTCGTATCCAAATCTTTTTGCAATATCAACTTGCACTCTCTTATCCATTCATCTCTGTCTTTTTGCTCCCCTGCTTCTTTGAACATCGTGGGAATTCCTTCCTTTGTGACATCGACCAGTTCCTTTATGTCATCTTGAAGTTCATCATGATATTTCTTGTGCTTTCTCTAGAGGTCTTCAACAACTATTATTATTTTATTGTCAAGAGGGTATTTGTTTTGGGCTTCTTGGACCTTTTCTTGGATTTGGTCACTCACTCTTTTGTTTTCTTGAAATGAAGTATATCCTTGGGAATGAGTTCCCCATAGTTTGTTCATCCAAATCATCAGGTTGGTGTGCCTCGTCTATAGTACCATAGAGAGAGCCTCAAATTTTTCCTTGGCTAGTGTGCTTCTTCTTGTCTGCCTTCAGACTGATAAATTTCTCCTTGTGTTAATAATTTAGCATCCTTTAGAAACTCATTTTCTCATATTATTCTTTCATTATTGTTTTTGTACATTTCCCTTTCTCTTATCAACATCTGAATATGTGCTTTGTTCAACTTGGCCACATTGATGCCAATATCTATAGTAGCTATAGGATCAGCTTCACCTACCTTCAATTTCATCACGTGTCCAAATGCCTTTTCTATGTCAATGACCACATATTTCTTGTGTGGAGGATACAGAGCCCAAATCATAAGAGTGTTCTCATCTGGATTGAATTTGGATCCAGTATACACTTTTGTAACTCCTTCAAGGTTGAGTTTGTGAGCAGTATTGTTGTTGTGCAAGAAATTGTCAAAGACGAGAGCTAGGTTTAAATCCAAACCGAGAAAGATCATTACACCATACTCTTCTAACAATTTTCTTCCCTTGACTGGAGTCATATTCCTAATTTCATTGTCCACATCTTTCTTCAGTGTATTCAATAACTCAGCATCATTATTAGGTGTGATGCTTGTGACATAATTTCTTATCTCTTTACCCTTTTGTTTACATAGGAATGTCCTGAATTCATATGACTTTATAAATTCATCATTAGAAACAAATGATCTATAGGCAAGCTACCTGGTATTTGTATTAGAGTTTTCATCAATTTCATGTCCTTTGTTGGAGGGTTGATATTTCTCAATTCTGGTCTTAGATATCTTATCACCATGACCTTGATGTTCACTTTCACCAGTGGCTTCATCACTACAAGAAGACAACATCTATGCTTCCTTTATCTCTTTTAGTTGTTGCTCAATTCTCCTTATATTCATCAATGGCTACTTCGGCCTCCATTTCCTCCATGTTCCTGATTATATCATCTTTTGGGTAGGGTATATGCACATACCCACCCAAATTTACCTTCTTTCTAACCATATCAATATACCCTTCTAGATCAAATCCTTTTCATGGGGAGGCCCTTTTTAGATTGAATTGAGACATTTTATCTAAAATTTGATCATATCCTTCCTTTGACAACACTGTAAAGACCCCAAAACATAAAGTACTTGGCATAAAAGATTGTTTTTCATAGGAATCTAGATTCATCACACTTGAATAGTCCATTTTCCTAAAAAATTCAAAATATGCAACTCTATCTGGAACTATTTTTGGTAAGAGGAAAGGTGTATCCTTGAAACCATACACCCTGATCATAGTAGCATCAATATAACAATACCAGTCACCCCAATTATGCTCAATAGTTGGAGGTCCACCAAAATATTTGGGTCTCAGAAATATTTTTCTCTCATCACTTAATGAATACTCGTAGGGGTGATTGAAAATTCTATACATCATTTTTATAAAATGCTCCTCAAAAAGCACATAGTTAGAATTCAGAAACTTTTTGTCCCAAATAGCAATCCATATTTGCATTGGTAAAAGTTGGCCCTCCTTATCATACCGTGTAATTTTTAATTCTTCAGGCCACATCATCATTTTCTATCCGTAGTACAATATCAGGTGCATAAGAATGAAATAGTGCCTAAAATGCAATGTGGGCGATCCATTTTTTATGGCCTGCAATCCTAAATCAATTTCCTTGGCAATGTGAGCAGCATAATCGAATGGTCTAGCATTATGGAATTGAACATTTGCCACAATCGCCATGAATTTAGGAGCCTCAGATCCTAGTGCTTGACATACTGAGAGGTAAGTATACTTCAAGTAAGGTTCAAATTCATCAACATGAAAAGGCGGTCCATCATCATCTCCAAGTAGGACGAGGTTCCCATCTTTTCTGGGTTTATACAGTGGTAATCTCCATCCTTTGTAGGTTGTGTCCATCCTCAAATATTCCCTCTCCAAGTCCTCATACATAATTGGTTCATCACACAGGCCATTTAGGTTAAGGACTTCTGAAATTGCAGCCTTAGACACATATGAACGATTTTCCTTGTAAGTCACAGATGGCCAATAATTTCATCAATTTGATGTTCACAAACACATTGAGTATGGTCAATTTCACCAAATCAAAGTTCCATGGATTACACACTAGTTCGAATGTGTTTCTTCAATGGTAATGGAACAAAAACAATTCATATCCTCTGATGGAAGTCCAAGTATCTCCTATATATTTACATTTGTCCTCAAATTTTTCCACCTCAACCCTTAACTGCGCAGACCTCCTTGCCCTCGGCCCAGAGCCAAGAAATTGATCAATGAGGTCCTTGTTGAACTTCCTTTCTATTGGTTTTGGGTCATCACCCATTTCAATCTTGTTTTTTTCTTTTTATTTTACTACTCTCACCCCGTGACTTTCTAACTTTGGTTTTTTCAGAACTAGGGCCCTCCATTTTCAATCCTTCGAATTTAGAATTTTTCTAATTTGCAGAGGAGTTTTCGTGGAATTACTTGTGAATTATCAATCTCACTGTGCTTCCAGAATTCTGCTCAGCCTCCCATGTCCACTTGCTACAATTCCTAACAATTCCTTTTGTTCTCAATCTCTTGTTTGATCATGAATTTTTGATGGAGTTCCTTCGTGTGACCATCAATTTCAGCCTTTGTAATTGAATGCAATGGTCTTCTCAAAGTTCAAATTGTCAGAGTGAGGAAAATAAATTTCATCGGCACGACCCCTTTCACCTTAGGCCGAATTGTATTTCTTATTTGGTGCCATCTTTTTTTATACATTTTTGATCGATCGCTAAGACATAACTTGATGTATCTTTGATTTGAAATATACTTTTAGTTTCCTCCTTTGATCAGAATAACTAATTGATATTCTCTCTGACACTATGTGACAAGCCCTTTCTATTTTCCTTTAGCTTATATCACTTCAGAAAGATAGTTGAAAAGTTCTATCGATGTGCATATGATCTAGTTGTTCATCACCTTATGTCTTACCGATGAGTATAATCCTTTTATTTACCACCATCGGGCTGACATAACCCTTCACCAAGAGAATGAGATTTTCCATTGATGTGCTTTAGTCTTCCTGATGTGCCTTTTTCTTCTACTTTATGAACTTAGGAATGATCATCGAGACTTTCCCCGAAATTAGTTTCATCGGTGAGACCCTCTTCATCTAAGAGAATTAATAGTTTTATTTCGATCCTTTATGTCTCACTGATACATCTCCTACTTCTACTTGGTTCATTCGGCTAAATTGGTGAGACTTTCCTTGATACCTCCACCATCGGCCTGACTTATGAGATCGGTGGGGTTCAAGAGTTTTGAGCCGAAGATGCTTGTCTCCCCGATATAACAATCTTTTGATTTTATCGATAGGAACATGTATGTCTCTCACCGATGGGATTTCTATCAACGCGACTTTTGATCTTAGTATGTTTTCGAAGGATTCACTCTGACCATTTTGATTACACCGATGAACTCTTATCCATAGGATGATAGGCTCTATCCTATCAATCATGCAACTTTGTTATCATATGGATATTTAGATCATTATGACCTAACTCATGTCTCGCTGATATGTAGAAAATGTTCAAATGAGGAATTTGTGATGCATTGAGAGGGGATATATGTGTATGATTCCTCCAATAGAAGGAAATTACCCATGAAAACAAAAGCAACATTTCTATATTATGCATGACATAGTAATGGTGCTGAATGATGAAATGACAAATGGAAATGAAGAAATATGAATAAAGCTTGAACACATAGCTCAATTGCCTTTTGTTGCAACCAGGGGAACATTTGTATGCATGATGTCATTTTGTGGGACTGTGAAATGGATTTTGTTATACTAATCTCACTGGTTTTTATTTACCGCAATAATGATGAGAAGAAAATAATTATGGGGGGCTAGGGAAAATATGAGAAATTTTATGGTTCCAACAGAAGCCATTGCAATAAAAAATATTATTTTCTTTATTGAAAATAAATGCGCAAATATGCCATAAAAAAATACAAGGATTCCATATCAATATAATAATTTCACAAATTAAAATATTCCAAGAATGTACACAATTACATACACAGCTCACCTGAGCTTTAGAGCAATAGATATAGATGGTCCAGAAACCACCTTTTAAAACCTTGGTCTTTTGTCGCCTACTGAGGAGGAGAAGCATCACTCAAGCACTTTTTTGCCAACCACAGACTCATATGTGGTCCCCCGCACATCTATCATAAGATAGATGGCCCTACCCTTTGATGATGAGATTGGTTGAGTAACCTTGTATGAAAACCACACTGAGTTTAGTGTTGTGCCCTACATGACTAGAAATTGTAACTCTACAATCTGCAACTAGGATGCACTACATGGATATGGTGAACTAACAATGGAGCCAAAGATAATCACACTAATTTGGCCAAAGTGTTCTCACTCAGTACTTTGAGTGATGGTCATTTATTCACTTATACTACTTAAGCTCGTTTTGACTTAAGGCCACTACAATCTATGCATAGGTAATTCCTCCCATGGTTAATATTTAACCCTAGAATTAACCTTTCATTAATCTTACATACTCTAGGGTATTTCTACTCTTAAAGCATATATAAAATTTATCTCCCTTCATTGGACTAACATTCCCAGGATTAACCCACTAGCTATCTATTATAATCAAATAACTTAGCCACGAGTAACCCTTCAGCTACCCTTGTTTAATCATATCTAGTATGTTAATACTTATGATAAACAATTCCTCCTATTACAGAGTAATTATAAGCACTTCATAAAATAGCATAAACAACTTCTATTTTACTTTCAAAGAAAACACTATTTTTCCCTAATGAAAGTAATCACAATAGGCTAAATAAAGCATTCAAGAATAAATCTTTCATAACTAAGAGAATTAAAGGAATAATTATCCCCATGCATGTAACTCACTTATCCAATTGACTTAATGATGCACAACTTCCCAATTTCAGCCACTAGCTTTACTTTGATCTCACAAGTAATTGAAATGAATAAATACCCATAATTGAACTCAACACACAAATATAAGATGTAGGCTAACTTTACACAACAACCCACAATCAATAAGTTGCTAAAAGTATGGATCAAGAATCACGACAACACCCCAAGCATCAAATCATACCATTAAATCACTTAATTCTAAATCTAAAATGCATTCAAATATTTTCAAGTAATTTCAAAGATAGAATAAGAACCATGCAAGATAAATCAATCCAAGAGAGGCCACCAAAGCATAATGTCTTCACTTGTATTGAATCACCAATAATAGCAACAATTCCAATTTTTTTGTTACAACACTTGCTTCAAATAAAACTAACTCCTAATTCTAGCTCTTCTGCTCCATTGCTTAATTTTGCTTCAAAATCTAATCTTCTAGCTTCAAACCCTAACAACTAAGGCCAAATGCCATACTTATAGAAGATGCCATCCCAAATTAGAGTTACAAAGAAGGTCAACCAAAAATAGGTCAGCCAAGGAAAAAGGCTAATAAAATATTCTATTAAATTCTTGAGACTTTTCCAGGTCGGCCTGGGATCTCCAATATAACTCAGTCCAATGCATGTGAAGAACAAAAGAAGGAATAATGGGGAAGCACAAATTTTGATGTAGCCCTACATTAAACGCCTTCCCCATTGTCATTATCTCACACCATTTTATCCTTTACCCTAAGGAAAATTTCCTCTAGGTCAGCCAAAGGTGGGATATTTAATACTTTGAACCTTCTATCAATAGATTTAATTTCTTCCCTTGATTTCCTGACGACCTCATCCCACTCCACCTTTAGAGTTTGATATTTATCCATGACTGCAATATATGTGATTGCATCATCAAATTGGTGCATAGTAACTGGACCATCACTAGCCGAGGTATAAATCTCATGCCACCATTTCCTCAATTGTTCTAAACTCAAGTACTTAGATGAAAACTTCTTCCTTCTTGTCATGATCTCGAAGAATGAAATGCATCTACTATATATATTATTCAAGGTGACCTCTATTTTTTTTCCTTTCTTTTGTATCTTCTTCAATACTCTTTTCCTTATTTGCAAAACTTCATACCATTCCCAAGGCTTGACAACCTTTGAAGAAGATAGAATCCCATCGCCCTCAAGCTTCTCTTCAGTATACTCCATGACAACCCTGGTTTTCTGTAGCAAGAGGTCAATATCCTCCTTATCCTAAACTAATACATTCCTCAATCATTCCATCGACCTATGGGCATCTCCAGTAGTTGACAAGATTCCTTTGATTGCATCATCTCCTCTAGTTTGCACTCCCTGCAACCAATCATGTGTGACCTATATGGTGGCCTTCATCTTTTCCAATTTGGTGATGGTCTACTTAGGTAGAAGGCCTGCTATAGACGATGAAGAGATAGACTGCAAAGGTTTCATGAGATCTTGCAAATATCTTCTCAATCTATCATTCTCCTTCTTCAACTCCTATTTAGCTTGCAACTCTTTGTTTAATCTGCCTAAAATTGTAGCACAAGAGCCTTAAAATTCTTCAACTTCTTGCATCATGGAGGTGGGCCCAAGGTTAATGGTCTGAATGTTATAGTCCTAGTTAGTTATCTCATCCTTGTTCTTATCAGGTGCAGGAGTAGAAATGTGGATCACCCGGTTATTTTTCTCATCTCTGGTGATTCTGGAGATCACCTTAGCTTTCTTCTTTGCCTTTCCTTTGCCTATGTTGGCCAGTAACTCATCCCAATTTGGAGGAGTTTCATCCATAATCACCTGTTGATTCTTCAATCTTTCAATAAGCCAACTTGGGGTAGAAGCATCCACCTGTTGCTCACTTTGTTTCTCCTTCTCACTTTGATCCACACAGGAATCAACATCTACATTATGCTTTAAAGGGACCTCTTTACCCTTGTCTTCCTCCTTATTTCCTTGCTTCTGGCTTTCCTCATGATCTAATGTTTCTATCATAACTTGAATGGGAGAGGGAGTCTTCTCATGTGTCTTTTCTTTTCTCGTAGGTATTTCCTCTTCATCCCTAACTAGTGAATCATCATAGGACACCAAGGAGGAATGTGCAATCTTTCCAATCTTTTCCTTTGCATTATAGAGGTCCCCATCATGAAACTCTTATGCCTCCTCATCTAGGTGATTACTAACCTTTGCATCCTTAGGATCATTATGCACATCTTGTGACTCATGAAGAAGAGAGGCATCTTTCTGTTGTTTCAACACAAGAGTATTTATGGTAACATTGTCTTGTAGTACATTGCCCTTAGGAGAAGGATTTCTTGATCTCCTTACATAAACTTGTGTCTTTTCTCCCGAGTTATCCACCTCTACCACCTGAGGGCCTGTGTCTTCTTCCTCCTTGGAAGGCTCGTTATTTTTCTTTGAGGTTTTAACCAATCTTCTCCTCTTAGGCATAGGGGCACTGTCCTTCTCATTTCCCTCATTCAGTTCTTCCTCTATAGTAGACCTATCCTTCTTGGGAACATTCTTCCTCTTTTTAGCAATTGGCTTCCTCCTCTTTTTCACCTCTGCTTCTGCTTGGGTGCCCTTAATCTTGATCTTGAAGGGAAAAACCACATTCTCTTTTCCTTTTGGATCTTTTTTGGTTTCCTTAGAGGTAGAATGGGACTCCAAATCTCCCATCAGGTCATAAGTGTATTGCATGCCCCTTCTGTCCAACTCCCAAATTTTATGTTTGATCCACAACTTAGTGTATTTGAGGACAGGAGCTCTGATTTGTTCCAATTCTATTTTTTCTTCTTCTAACCAATCAACCTCTCCTACTATTTTTCCTTGATGTGCTTATAGTCATGGTGTTAGATTACATCCCCATCATCATCAACTTGATCAAGGATAGCTTCGACATTGTATAATATCACTAAGTTAACTGGTAGTTTGGAGAAATTTTTCTTAACCTCAAACTCATCCTTGAAGTTAGCCCAATAATCTTTAATATCGTCCTTGTGGTTGAACTCCCTACTGGCCCTCTTTTGTGACTCACCAGTCATGTCAAACTTGGACCTTTTAGAATGGCATGATAAACCCAAGGTACCCATTTCCTCCTTAGAATATTGTGCTGAAATGATGGAAGGACATGCCTCATTGCCACCTATCATGAGAGGGAATTCATTACCAAATCCAGTCTTGTGCTTATCCTTCTTCACAATGGCATAAAAATCACATATCTGCCTAGTGACCTCTAGGAGTATGAGGTGATCCATTGGATACCTGGGTAGTTTGTAAGGAGCCCTTTGGCAACCATTTATCCTGATTTAGGAGAAAGTGGGGAACTATATGAACCAGGCTCCAAACTTCTTTATCGGCTCCTTTGCAGCATCTGAGATTCTGACATGCTCTTCACCTTGGAGTAGTCTAGTGATGTACATGGTGAATCCATCATTCACTCTCCTATAGTTTGAGCTGCCCAAATGCAAATGTGGATAAACTTAATAGATCACATCCTGCCCGAAGACACCTCTTGTACTTAGTCCTTTATAGGGGTGGAATCTTGCAAGTGCATAGACCAAGTAAGAGGTCATGGTGAAGCTCCTTGTCTGCAACACATTACATAGTTTCTCATGTATCATGGCATTGATGATGCTTGAGGGTGATCCCACAATAGTGGTTTACAATTTTTGGCCAAACTGGACACTGAAATTATTATTTTTAACTAAATCTTCACATTCGGGCACCTATAGTGGCTAAACCGTGAGGAATTTGAAGATGATGCAAACTAGAGTCTCATCAAATTTTGTTTGTAGATTCTAAAAATATTTTTTTCAATTTTTTTGGAATAAGATTGCACTTCTTTTCCATCTCCCATGAAAACTGGTTATTTTCAGAAAACAACATTTTTAAAAAGTGACACTCACTGTATACAACATAATGTTTTTGTATGAAGGATAAAATTCTAATTTTTTAAAATTTAGATTTGTAACTATGATATCTAGCACTTTCATTTGGTCTCATAGTTTTTTATTGAATATTTTTTCCTTAATAAAGTTTCGAAGTCAAACCAATTACAATTCAAACATAGGCGGACTGTATACAATATAACTTTTTCTGTATGTATCAAAATTCAATTTTTTTTTTTTAATGGATCAAGGACATCAATACCCAGCACAAAAATATTTTTAAAAAAATTATTTTGATAATTTTCTATTTTCCACATGTGCAAAACAGAGAGCTTGATTTTCGGTGAAAAACCTATATTTAATAAAATTAAAAAAACATATACATAATAAAAGCAAAACATATTAAAATTATATTCATGGGATATCTCATTTAGAGGGCTACCATAATAATTTGAAATAAGTTTTAAATAAATTCATTTGATCCCCCAAAAGGTAAATCAAAAGTGATTTTTTATCAGCATTTTGATAGGTGTAAAGGAGACTCATTTATAGGTATGGTTTAAAACTAGCGAGGTTATATCCAATGGGGTTTGATCAAACCCTCTTCAATTGGAATCCTTAAAATGGAACTTTTGAAGGCTTAAATCATTATATTTTCTAAAAATATGTGATTTCAGCAAAAATCAGTTCCTCTCAGAAATTGTAAACCAGCTTTGTGAGATCACCCTTGACCAATGATAATCATTTTTCTGCTCCATCCATACTATAACATAGAACATCCAAATCTCAAACACCCCTACACTCTTTAGGCCCACCACTCTACTAAGGAGTGTGATTGCATCATAGTACTATGCCTTAAACTTTTCTCTAAATAACCACTTAGGAAACTTAGAAATGTGTGGCTTGGGCTTCTCCATCCAAGATTTGATGATTTGTAGTGACCTAATGGTATCATCTTCATAGTATTTCCTAGCTACATCCAAGTCTAGGCCTACCACATGGGATCTATCAGACATATCAAATGTTTATGCCATAGAAGGAGGAGATAAATTAGCCAACACCCTACCCTGTGGACCAATCACCCTTTGTGTACCCTTGTCATAGTGTCTGGAACACTCTAGAACCAATTCATAACATTAAACAGTGGGAGGAAACCTAGCTACATGAGCCAATCTTGATTCTACCAATCTCCTAGCCAATAGTGGAGGATCCTGCACTTCCATCCTTGCCTTGAACTCTTCATACTCCCACTTTCCTACATTGGTATGAGTGATCCCTGCCCAAGTGGAAGACAACTTTCTCTTTGGGATTTTTCTCTTGATATCTAGCTTGATTCTCTCAGCCTTTGGGATGGAAGATCCCTCAGCACCAGGATCTACCCATTTATTCTTGATCTTACTAGCAACTGCTTTGCTTGATTCATCCTACACTCAAAGAAGGACCACAATAAATATCCAATATAGTATGAGAGTACATGTCAGTCCATTTCAAATAATATGTTCATCATCAAAGAAGTCCAAACAACAATCAAAATCCCTTTAAAATATCATTAAAACACCCTTTCTTCAAAGTTCAGGATTTTCACCCCTTCGCATAATTTAGGTTAGAAAGGAATTTTGGGGAATTCTGAGCTAGACAAAATTTAGCGATGGAAACCAAACCACACCCATAAGCCACTCAATCATCACCCAAAACTCAATAAATGCTTGCATATACTCTTAAATTATCCAAATCAATCATGCACTACAAAATCATTAACAATGAACTCATGCATTCCTTTAGTTCTTCATTCTTAACAAATCTTCGGGGAATTTTGTTGGGGACGAAAATCAACGAAACTAACAAAACTGAGTGCATTTCAGTAAAATGAAGGTGCAACAAAAGTCTGAGGAAATCCCAAGGTAACGAATTTTCCCGAAGTCAATCTAATTTCCATATTCTATGCACATTTTTGGGAAAATGACCAAGTGATGGAAATCCGAGGAAATCTTAAGGCAAAGGAAATCCTCGAAATGATCGAAATCCCAAAATCTTTGACTTCATCAGGATTTCATCCAAATTGATCGAACGATCAAAAAATTGGGATTCAAGCTCAGAATCAACTTACTTCATTTTGATCATCAATAAATTTAACCTTCCAACTCTTCCAAGGGTGATCTAAGGGTATCAGTAATGAATTCGAGATCAAACCCTAGGGTTTCATGATGAACACGCAATAAGACGTTCAGCTCACTCACTTGCTTTATCAAATGCAGGAGAACCAAGATCGAGACTCCAAGCAGAAAAAATCACTCACAAAACCAAGCTTAGGAAATGTATAACTAGCAGAGAATGGGGAAAGCAGATCACCAAACTAGCAAGGATGACCTGAATAAAGGGCATAACCCTAATTTAACCACAAACCCTCAATATGCTAAAATCCAGACCCAAAGAAAACTTTATGCACCGAAGGATCATTCACATTCACCAATCGAAAGTAAAGCGATGAATACATACCATTAGTGAAGTGAATTTGATGATAACAATGACTGGTAACAAGCTTTGATGCCCAAGCAAGCAATAGTGAGAATGGCACCGAGAAAATCACCACCAAATCAAGAGATGTTCAGGTTCGATTGCCAAACCAAGCGAAGCACACAAGATCAAGCTCCTCCAAATTCAATCAAGGCAAAAGAAGTCAACTCACAGCATAAAAAACCATCCTAGACTTCATTAAACCCGACTTTATAACCCGTACATGAGATATAAATGCAATGACAAGACAACCTAGGATGAATCTGGGAATTCGAGGTGGTGAAGGAGTTTTGGTAGAATCTAGTCAACACAAAATTCCACGAAGGACTGAAATATCTGAGTCACAATGTAAAACCAGCCTCATCGAGTTTCCAAGGAAATCGAGGAAATCCTCTAGAGGAAGAAAATCCTGAAACTAGGGAAAATCCTGAAACTTGAACCCAAAAAATAAGAATTTTCAAAGGGTTATCTTAGAGGGGGCATTTCCATAAGCAAGACAAACATTTAGGAACATTAAAAATTAATCAAATCCCATGACCAAAAGACCAGAGCACCAAAAAACTAAAATCTCATGATCCTCAAAGATAAGTCCAAAAGGCAATGCCATAGAAAAGAGCTAAAAGACTAAGCAAAGAGGGTCCCCACTTCCAGTGGGGCGTGTGTGCAAAAATTGCACAACACATCCCCCATCTTTTTTAGCATGTACATCATCTGTTAGTGTGCATCTGCCAACCAGTCATCACATTTACTAGTGTTTTAGTGCATCCCCAGTCTGTTTTAGCATGTCTACCTTCTGTTATAGTAGATACACTGGTTGTTTTAGTGCATCTACCCTCTATTATAGCGCATCCACAAAACAAGAAAATAGAGAGCAAACTGGGACTGATATTAGACTGATAACATCAAAACTTAGATCTTTGACAAAGCAAAATATTTCCTCAGTCAAAACAGTGTCTTAAACTCAAAAAGATAGGACTTATAAGTCAAAGTTTTCTAAATTGAACTAAGATATTCCAACCTTAAAGTGTCTAAATTATCACACAGATTCTGGATTATTACATCAAGTTTCTTTATCAAGATTTTGACATCCTACAATCAAGAAACGAAACATAATAATCATTTTTTTGTAACTTGGTCATATCAATAGAATTTATCATTCTATTTGACTTAATTTAATACCTTGACACTCATCCAAACAAAAAGATAAAAGTTTAGTGAGAATAACAAACACTCGTATGCCAATCTTGACAAGATCACAAAGAAAAAAATTTAAAGAAAAGGAAATTAAAACACCAAATATCATGGCTGAAGAAAATCCTTGGAGTAGACTTCACCAAAATGACACAAATGAAATAACCCAAGAGGATATCCAAACAACAAAACAAGATCCAAACTTCCATAAATTTATGAAAAAAGTCTTAGAACAAGATATGGAAAAATACCTTTTGATGTTAGCCAAATCAGGTGCAAAACTTACAAAATATTTTGATGTCATTTGGTTGAAAGAAACACCTAGAACAACTAAAACAGAAACAAAACACACGCAAAACACAGATCAATTTGTTACCCTAACACATCAAATGCAAAAATTGCAACAACAGCTGCAAGATATACACAAGGGAACCATGAAAAGGTATTTGTGAATATTTAACCACACACCACTCTTTTCCTTCATGGTTTATCTTTCTTTCATGAATTTTCCTTTTATTTTGGTATCGCTCGCAGCTTTCTGGCCACCGCCATGTGGTGTCCTATCAGAGCTTTCTTTCGAGATGCCTTGTCTTCCTTTTTTTAGGCTTTGTTTTCTTGACACATCACCTCCGCTTGTTTTCTTTTCGAGTGGGGCCCGCACTGCAGTTTCCTTTGCTGGGAGCTTTTTGTATGGCATTCGTTCGTGCGTTTATTGTCTTGGGTTCGATGTCGCGTGTTCTCTCCTTCTATTGCTACGTGGCCCATATCTCCTCATGATGTACCTATTGGTGTGCTGCTGGAGCATCTTTTTGTTGGTGTCAGCTCAAGAAAATCTTGATTGTTGGTGGCTTCACTAAAGCATCTCTCTTGTTAGGGTCTCTAGGCGATGGAATGGCTTATTTAAGTAGCCTTTTCTTCATTTTGTTGGTTGTTAGATGGAAAAGATTTAGCTAGTGTTGAGAATTAGCCTCTGTAGTGTTTTATATTAAATCTGGACTCATAGACTATGCCATTTTGTTTGGCCTCTCTATTTTCAAGCATTTGATAGAACATTAAATTGTGCTTACATTTTCTAAAACATAAATATATGTTTCATGATTTTATAATATTTATATAGCTTAGCGTAATACAAATCATGTTACTACTCTTTAATGTTAACTTCTGCTATATGGGTTATATAATGCAAATGGTTTGATATTCTTATGTTTGCAATTCTAGGAATTGTCTATTTGATATATGCTAATTACTACCCGAGCCTTTGTTTCGGCAATGTTCATACTTATCTCATTATTTCTCTGGCACATTGCCTTAGTTTAGGTTTTTTTATTTTATGTTTATCTTCTTCCCCTTTTCCTCCCCCATTAAAAAATGAAGAGTTGGCTTTGATAAAACCTCAGAGGTCACTTATCTACATGCATAAGTCCCCCAATAGCTAAGTTTCCCATAAGGTTGCTACTTGTAAACTTTTGTGTCAAAAGTTATTTTTCTAGCATGCCCGATGGGACATGAACTAACATGTTCGCAAATCAATAGGATTGTATGAGCCATAGGCCCATCACTAGGTCTCAAACCATAAAAACTCTTGGCTTGCTTGTACCACCATTGGTTTCAATCAAGGTGAGAAGTCGACAGGCTAATACTTCACCTCCTTCTTCTCCTTCGTCCCTTGCACCAATGGCTAGAAATTTTGTAGCCTGAGATGCTGGTAGTCCTTTGATAGCCCCTATACATCCTATAATGTGGGATCCAATCCAAAATTCCACTTTAAAGGTTGTCCATAAGTTCTTCGGGGACGATTCAAAAACTCCAGCGGAGCACTTGCAAGATGTGGCTGATGTATGTTTGGTTCATGGCATTACTAATCAAAATGTGGCTTTGCAATTGCTCATCTGCTCTTTTAGAGGGAAGGCATTGGACTGGTATCGTACTCTTCTGACTAATACAATTTTCCCTTAGGATCAGCTTGAAGATCCTTTCTATGAGTGCTTCTCAAATAATGGTGACAGATCTTTGCTATATCACTAGTTGTCTCATATAAAGTAGGCTCCCCATGAAGCTTTGGCCGATTTCAATGCTTGGTTTCATTCGACTTGGCAGAGAGTTCCTATCAATAGTCAACCACCTCTAGATCTGGCGTTCATGTTCTATCTAAAGTCTATAAATGCTAATATTTCTATGATTCTACAAGCTCTCGGTGGGAATACCCTACTCAATGCATATAGCCTTGTCGTCACTGCAGAGAACAATCTTATTGCTACCAGAAAATTAGCACCGTGACCTATCATGCTATTGTTCCAAAATCGACCATAGCAGAACCAAAGGTAGCTTCAACCAGTGTTCCCGCACCCCCCTTGTCTATGTATGTGTACCCGAGAACGACGCCAAGCATGGCTCTAGTGCCTAACCCCCTGGCAACTGAAGTGAATGACATGAAGGAGAAATTGTGAACCATGACAAATTAGTTAACCAGTATGAAGTGGTAATAATATATCTACAAGAAGCCTGCTTACCAAAACTACCAAAGGGGGGAAGCCTCCTTTCTAGCTGAAGTAATGACAGGATAGATCATGCAGTAATACCCAAGCTCAACAGAACAATTAGGTCATTCCCGTGACTATGCCAATGTAGACCATCTATCCTAGTTCAAGTAAGGAGCTAAGAGCAAGACAAAATAATCTTGTCGAGGAGATTAATCCATGGTTCTTCCCTTGCAATGATGGACACATGCCCCGAAATTGTCCACGAGGTAATTTATAATAGAAGATAGCAAAGAAATGTAGTCAAGGCATCATGCCTGATCCTAGAGGCCATACATATGCCTCTCAACAAATGGAGAATTCAGTTCTCACTGCTCAAATGCAAGGAATGTTTATGGAGAAAGAGCTAGAGATAGCTCCAGACCAGACACTCTTTTCTTGGATGGAAGGGGAGGAGTTGGCATTCCCGAATGACATTCTAGTGACCCAAGTGCCACAAGTACAGTCGGATTACAATACTCATTCCAAGTGGAGGCTCACTGGATAATTCACGTCTTTGAAGACTAAAGGGTCACTTGATTCAATGCCTAGTTCGTTGACAACTGTTTCATTAGTTATGTAGCAGCCTAAGGCTGTTGTTCCAAGTACTGAGAATCTGCCACAACCACCCCGACAGTTGCCAAATAGTTGGATGCACTAGTTGTGAGGCAAAAGGAGAAAACTACCATAGCTCATCAGTCATGAAGGCCATTCAGCATGGTGGAACATCTAAATAAATCCTATACTAATGTTTCTTTGTGGGATATCCTGGCCATCCTGGAGCAAAAGCAGCTATTACAAAGGGCATTATCAGGAGAAGAGGACATGAAGATGCTTGAGCAACCCTTAGAAGATAAGACAACCAAGCTAGACCTGGATAGAGTTCTAACAAATCAACCAGAAGAAAAGCAGGTCGAAAAAGAGAGTAAGCCTAAACCCAAGCCTTTCTTTCTAAAACTTATCATTGGTAAAAACCTACTACATAATTGTATGATTGACTCTGGTGCTAGCACCACTGTCATGCCTAAGCAAGTAGTTGAAGCTATGGGACTCGAATACAAGCCTCTTAAGAAGGGATTCATGCAACTCAATGGGAACAAGGTTGAAACCATCGAAGTAATCAAAGGATTGTCTATGACATTATTTGCTTGTCCTAGCATTACTGTGAATCAAGATACTGTTCTCATCGACGTCCCTCCTCTATTTGGGATATGTCTGTCTTGAGAATTCACTGCAAATGTTGGAGGTTATCTAGCATTGGACTGGTTGCACCTAATCCTAAGAACCAAACATGGAGCTAAGATGAAGTTATTGTCAGAATCTTTACATTCTGAGCATGTGGTTGATGAATCCATGATCAATTTTGAGGCAGCACATACCTCAATTACCTCAGAAGAGATGCTCAATGTCAAAATTCTTGAGGATGAAGAAGCAAGTAGCTCCTAGATGGAGAAAGAAGAAGCTCTCTTGAATGACTTTATAAATATACACCCTTTTGGCAACTATCATGTAACTGGGATAGGAACATACGTCAAACATGAAGAAGATCAGATTATGCCCAGAGTGACTAAAGAGTCTAGAGGTGAAGGGACCTCGGAGTTATGGACCTTTCACTTTGAAGGAGCAAGATGTAGAGTAGGAGCTGACACAGGAATATGTTTGATATCTCCATCTAAAGAAAAAACCTTAAGGTCTTATCACTTCTAGTTTGCATGCTCGAACAACAAAGTAGAGTATGAAGGCCTTGTCCACGGCTTGAGTTTAGCGGAATGAATGGGTGCAGAGAAAATATGGGTGTTCAAAGATTCATAATTGGTGGTCAACCAAATCTGAGGGTTATCTACCACCAAGAATGTTTGTATGTGATCATACCGACATAGGCTCTGGGATCTAATTGAAGGCTTTGAGGCATTCAACATCCAAGCCATACCTAGAGAGTAGAATTCTAAAGCAGACCGAATGACACTATTGAATCTCAGTTTGAGCCAACTTCCAAGTTAATTAACAACAAACATTCAGTGTGAGTGATCGTGTGGCCTACAATCCCAAATAATGATCAAAACTGGAATTTTTTTGATATTGATGCTCATATCGCGTCATTTCTCCAATTGTCTAGAGATTATTTTGACCAATTACAGCCAAAGATCACTGAGGCCTATGAGGATGAAGTAGTCCAGCTTAAATCAAACAAGCTCCCCAGGGGTCTAGTTACTCTCGAGTCTTTTTTATTCTGATGATGTGAGGAAAGACAAGAGAAATCTTGTAGTTGATGAAGGCAATTATGCCGATTTGCATATCAAAGAAGATAAAAAGCTTAAGGTCAAAAAAGGAGTGTCACAAAATAATAAAGAAAGGTTGAAACATTTTTGCAAGAAGTATTCGAGTGTGGTAGCATGGTCATATGATGATCTTAAGGGATATGATCCTAGGATTATCCAACACACCATTGAGCTACTAGAAGGAGAAAAACCTGTGCGTCAAAAGCAGAGGCTAGTAAATCCAAAGATTGAGTCACTAATGTCACAAGAATTAAAGAAGTTGACTAATTCTTGGATAGTGTTCTCAATCAAACACAGTACTTGGGTATCTAACCTAGTGCTGGTCTAGAAGAAGAATGGTGATATAAAATTGTGCGTTGACTTTTGAGACTTGAATAGAGCTTCCCTAAAGGACCACTACCCTTTGCCTTCCATGGAGGTAATTCTGCAAACATTTGTTGGTTTTGAGATGTTTTTAATGTTGGATGGTTTCTCCAGCTATAATCAGATTTAGGTGAAAGAGGAGGACCAACACAAAATGGCATTTACTACCAAGTGGGGAACATACGCTTATGCTAAGATGACCTTTGGACTTTCAAATGTCAGAGCCACTTTCCAACAAGCTATGGACATTGCTTTCAAGGATTTGATACATAAGATCATTCTTATTTATCTAGATGCCCTAACGGTGTTCTCAAAATATTTTGAAGATCATTTTGATCATCTCAAGCTTGTCTTCCAGAAGTGCCAAGAGTTCGGGATTTCTTTAAACCCAAAGAAATGCATGTTTGGGGTTCCACAAGGGAATTTTTTGGGTTATTTCATCTTGAGGGAAGGTATTGTCATTGATCCGAAAAGGGTTAAAGCAATCAAGGAACTCCCTCTACCTGTCAACAAAAAAGGAGTTCAATATTTTTTGGGAAAGGTTAACTTCATCAGCCGGTTCATAGCGGGCTTCATAGGGATTGTTCGGCCCATCACCTTGATGTTGAAAAAAGACCAAGTTTTCAAATGGATAGCAGAAGCCAGAAAAGATTTCAAACATATTAAAGAGTTCATCTCTTCTGCTCCCATGTTGGTTAATCTGGATTTGTTAAAAGACTTCCTCATGTACGTCTTTGGTGGTAGCACAAGTATCGCTATTGTCCTTATGCAGAAAGAAAATGAAGATAAAAGAGAATTACCTATTGCCTTCTATTCGCACACTCTAAAATATTATGAGGTAAAGTAGAACTTTATGGAGAAGCAAGATTTTTCTATTGTAAAGGGGCTGAAGAAGTTCTGACACCTGATATCATGCAACAAGGTGATTGTTTTTGTGTCGCACCCTAGTGTGCATGAATATATTATGGAAGGTGAAATCACTGAGAAGTGGGCTAACTAGATAACCAAGATTCTTGAGTCTGACATCGAGATCAAGCTAGTCAAGACTATGAAAGGGAAGGGATTATGCAAATATTTGGCTGAAAACAATGAAGCAATTACTGAGGTTGAAGTCCCAGAACCCATGTTGTTGAATGAAGAGAGTTTCAGAGATGATTGGTTGGACAACAGAATTAATTTCATGCAAATAGGAAGATACTCGCCTGACCTCCCCTAATTTAAAAGACATTTTTATCGACTATAGAATAATGGTTATGTGCTCTTAGAGGGAGTTATTTTCAAGAGAAACTTCAATGGCGTCTTGTTAATATGTGTAACAAAAGAGCAATCAAAAATGATATTGGAGCAGTACCACAATGGCCCAACCAGAGGAAATTTCTCAGCAAAAACTACTGCAATCAAGATTATGTGTGCTAGTTATTTCTCATCGACATTATTTAAGGACTCGTATTCATTGGTGAAGTCTTGCAATGAGTGTCAGTTTTTATTGGGAAAAGGAAATTTTTTGCCATGCCACTGAAACCAATTGTAGTGGAACATCCATTTTATCAATGGGGTCTCAACTTCATTGGCATGAATAATTTGTTTTCATCAGCCAAACACAGGTGGATCCTAACGACAACTGACTATTTCACCAGATGGACTAAAGTTGTACCTTTGAAGAATGCAACCGAGGCATAAATCGTGAACTTCCTGGAGGAACTGGTAGCCAGGTTTGGCCCACCAAAGACAATTATCTTAGATAATTTCAAAGCTTTTCTCAGCTCCAAAATCATCCAATTTGCACTAAAATATGGAGTCTTCCTAAATACATCCTCCAACTACTACCCACAAGGAAATGGCCTTGCCAAATCTACAAACAAGAATCTTCTCCAGCTGATCAAGAGAATAGGTTCAAAACATCAAAGGGAGTGGCATAAACACCTTCAGACAACACTATGGGCATACTATATCACGCCCAAGAAAATATTGAAAACATCTCTTTACAAGATAGTATACGCAAAGGAGGCGCTATTGCCAATCTCTATGGAAATCCCTACAATCCAGCTACTCAAGTCTCATGAGATTGAGAAAAATGGAGCGATGGAGGTGCAGTTTTTAGAATTACTTGAAGTTCAGGAGAAACAGGAGAATGCTCTTGAGGCAATGACCAACCACCAGTAGGTGGTAAATAAATGGTTCGACAAGAAAACATCTGACCAAGGTCTGCAATGTGGAGACTTGGTGCTCAAGTTTAACGAGCATGGAGCAAGGCCCGGTCAACATGGAAAGTTTGATAGTCTCTGGGAAGGACCATTCAAAATCACATAGTGCAAGCAACACAAATCATTTGAGTTAGAAACAATGGAGGGTGAGGCCTTGGGTATTCCAGTTAATGGAATACACCTCAAAAAATTCAATTAATTCAACTTTTGCAGTAAGTGTGTAAATATGTGTATATTTCCCTGCTTTGTTAGTTTTGGGTCATTCTCAGTGCTTTCTTAGATCAACAACCACATTGATGCAAGGAATTGAAATAAAATGAATTAAGGAGCCAAAATATAGGAAGATACATATATTGTATTAATTATGGAGACATTTACATCTGTATACATGCTGATTAAATGGGGCCCTTAGCCATGTTCCAAAATATATATACATATTGTCGCTAACAAGTGTTGCAAAGAATGTTTCAAATACAAAAGAAAAAAGAGGAAGGATCTTCCAGATGTCTCTTCAGGCACTCGAGGGTCCAATAATGGCAGCAGGTGGTGCACAATGAGGAAACACCATCCTCTCAAAATTCTCATACCATTGCACCTCGTAAAAGGGTTTGACATTGTGCATCCTCATCAGAAAATGGAAGGTGGCGCAGAATTTGCGGCGATGTTCCTCATGAGTTTCAAGCTCAAATCCACACAGAAAGGGCCTAGTCAGCACAACGCCTCCTTCCTTAGTAATTCGGCGTAGGTTGCAAAAATATGGAATTCCATGACCAATCTCGATAGCTCTCATAATGTTCTCCAACCCCTCCAAGTAGCGTTTGGGAAATACCTGCTTTTTCAGCTTCAAAATCTTCCTCTTAGAAATGCCAATGTCTAACAGAGAAGATACAAAGTGGGAAATGATACTGGTGTTCACTCTATATTGGTCCTCATATTCTATGTAGTCTCTTCCTAGAACCCACTTTATGGCTTTCACATTTAGAAGGTTCTTCATGCCAGTCATGCGTTTCAACAACTTACACTTAATTTTTCCTATGAAGGCAGCTTGGGTCTTCTTGCATGTAAGCTTAATTGGTGTTTCTATGACTACCGCTACTCTCGCTAAATAATGAAGATACCAACGATGTCCTAGGGCCAATTGCTAAGAAATACTAAGTGCAAATATGGATTACCAAAGTGCCAAGGGTCCTTTTTATAGATGGGAAGAGGCCTCCCTAATTGAGCAAGGTATGTTTATGTTAGAGAAAAATGGTATGAAGAGCCTTGACAAGCCGTGTTGCAGTGTGCAAAATAATGAAGATAATCAAATGCAGTTTTAACTTGTTCAAATTGAGCCTTTTTTAAAAGGACGAGAGGGAGCCAGTTGTCACCATATATAATTTTTTCATCCTGGTTAAATCAAAGCAAATATTTTAAGATGAGCTCATTGGTTGATGTGCCCGATTACAATCAAGTAATCATTAAATGCAAAATCTCGTGAAAAGATATGGTGATGCTAATTTAGTACTTTTTCCAAGAAAAATTAGAGCCAGCGTATGTGAGGTCGTATCTCTTTATGTGTGGAATCTTTTGGCAAGTTGGCAATCTGTTCCCATGCATGAAAGGGTTAGTGGTTCATGGCATAACTAATGTGAAAAGATAACGTGTACCCTTGCTAATCCGATATTCTTGAAAATCAAAAAGATAGATAGGAGCATCGTGCAGAGGGCATTAATTGTGCAAAGATAGAGAAAGGTTTTCAAAAACTAAGTTGGAGAGTCCTTCGAAGACAAGTAAAATGGTTGAAATTGCAGAGAGCTCAACTCAGGTCGTCGCCACCGAAAGCATTGAAGAATGAAGGATGCAGGCGCCTTGCATGAATATCTATACCCAGGATTCTTATGCAACTTCAGGCATTCCAGCTAAACCTTCATGGCCCTACATTAAGTTGGCGGACCAGAAAGTGTTAAACGTGGTTTCTCCTAGAAACCAGGCTTTGGTACCAAAGGATTGGGATAATGTCCGAGATCTAGAGTTCTCTCAGAACCCCAAAATTTTAAGAGAGGTTGCATGCAAAAAGATGAAAAATATCACCGATCCTTTTCATAACTAATTGTGGAATTGTGGTCTCCCTCAATATATGGTTCCTTTGGTACACCATTGTCTAGAGATTGTGGCTGCCTGTGCTAAAAGTTTTGACGCCCACACAAGAATTATAAGAGGCCATAATTTTAGGGTGGTAATCTATCACCAAGCTCTCCAATACATGCTATGTATTCCTCTTAATGCTCTTGAGGTTGTTGAGGATTTCGATATTTCCAGGCTGCAAAATTACTAGAGAACGCTTAGGTTAGTGCAACATTTTTTTAATACGAAAAAGGGTAAACCATCAAATAACTCCATCCCTCCTAGCTTCCCTCTTAGTTTGGTTGTTGTTAAAGTAGGTTCGGCTTCCCTCTTCTCTATGTTGGAATTGGTGTGTGGATTGGATATAGATAAAGAAGTCTCGAACTTCTAGATGAGTCTAAGCTTTATGCTGAAAAATAATAGCAAGGCTCCGCTGATGGAATTTCCGAAGGTCATTGTGGAAGGGATGTGCCAACAATTGAAGGAGTTTGAGCTTGGTTCTATGTTCAGGTATTCTTCTTTCTTGACCTACATGATTTTACATCAAAACCCAGATTATTTCCTACAATCTTTGCCCCTAGCAGTATTTGACGAAAATGGTGCTAGAAAGCCAATTTCAACTTAGACTCCTATCCTCTCAAAGACTTTTGATTATTATACATTTTCAAACACATTCTTAGCTTTGAATTTAAGAGCTTTGGATCATAATGGAGGCAAGAAGTCTGGTCGCTTGACACAAAGTCAGATATCATGGATGAGAGGCCTTGTACCGCCTTGCGATTAGTTCTCCGATTCAGACTTTACAATGATCTGAATGCAAGGTTTTGTCTGAGAGCCTTTTCGGCTCCCGCATTTTGTTTCAGATAGGGTACTATCCTTGTAGGTTTTCAGGAAGTTGTATAATATTGAGAATTATTATTGTGGAGGAAAGCATTTGACTTCCTATTTGACGTTTTCAATCATGTTTGGCTCTGTATCATTGGTCAAGAAGAAGGATGCGAAGGTGAATAGTTTTGAAGTATTGTACTCTAAGTTGGGTCACCTTGGATTGATGGTTATCTGTGACACATGGAACTATAATCCAGTAGGTAATTTTGTAGAGATAGGCATTATGATCTCTCACCAACCTCGGTCATTTTGGGACCCTCGGAGAAATGCAGATGAGGTAAATGAGAGATTATATGTCGGCCTTAAGTACATCCCTTCTAGCTTGGGTCGACCACCTTGGCTGAATTTTTATCATATGATGGTGAATCCTAACCCTAACCACAAAATAAATCAATTCCTCTACAACTAGTTAAAAAGGCTTCATTGGAAGCCTAAAAGGATTAAATATTTCTATATTTATAGGAAAGAGATAAAAAGGACTAACGAACTCTTTCGGGAGGTGGATTCAGACAGCTAGTTTGATGATATTTGGTGCCATGAGCATTCAGAAAATGATGATTCTCCTAACCCTTTAGGGTCTGAGAGGTTTGGTGAGGTGGAAAGTGTAGCTCTAGAGCATGAAGAAGAGGTATCCCAAAAGACTCCCATAATTGAAGAAGATCCTACGCATGAAGACTCCTCAAATACACAGTTGTTGGAGTCTCCTAGCTCCTCTAGATCAGGCATGAAGAGGTCGAGATCTACTGGACACCACTGAAGGGTTATTTTGTACCTAGACGATTCCCCGAAGGACAAGAGACCGTGAATGGAGGAAGCAGGAAGAGGAGAAGAAGAACAACATGAAGAGGTAGTTGTATCTGCTACAAATCTTCAGGAAACCCAGGTATATTTATCCCCTTCTTCTCTCTCTTCTATGTCTTTATTTTCCTCTGTGCCTGCTTTTGTTGTGTCACTCGTACTAGTTTTTCCTCAAACTGGTCACCCAAGGCAAGTCAACATTAATCCCCCTAGGGGTCCCCTTTCATCTCCTCCTATGTCTACTACCCATGAGGCACAAGTAATGGTAACATATCCTAACCCACTGAGTCAGTAGTTTGTATCTCTCAGGCCTCAACATCAGGTAAATGCTTCCTCGAACTTTTTTCCCACCATATTTTCACCATCTCCAGGCAGTCATTTTATCCCACCTTTTTCCTTGGCAACTACTACAAGACCTAGCAAATCCGCTAATACATTGAGCACGTTGTCATTCCCATTAGCAATTCCCCGAGAGTTCCCTTTTGCTGGTGGATTAGGTATTTCATCCCAAGAGTATTTATCACAAGTGGATGTAAACAAAAGTGTCTGGGCTAGCCAAATACAAAAAAGAAGATAAAAGGATGCAAGAAGACTTACAGAGCCCCTTTTCCAGACTGTGTTCAATGAAAGCCAAAATTTGTTGATGTTTGCAAATGTAAGACCCAATGTCATCAAGTTGGTCGGATAAATGCAACCAAATGATTATTTTTTCAATGTCGTTGGGCTTGATTTGCAATAGGATCATTCGTAGGACAAAGTTGAATTAATGGAGGAAACCCAAAGGGTGGTGACAACTGATTTCCTCAAACTCAGTTGCCAGATGACGAAGAAAGATGGACAAATAAAATAACTGAAAGGAAATGTGGAGATCTGGCCAAATAAGCATAAGGCCTAGGAGGTCGAAATCAATCAACTACAAAATGAGAGGAATGCCTTTGAGAGAAAATTTGTTGAGCTTCAAGCTTTGGGTGTGAAGGTTGTTCTGGCCCTGTAGAGAGAAGTTGAGCAATTTCGGGAGACTGAAGCGGCCCTCCACGATGAGTTGAGGTAGGTGATTGATGGTTTGAAACAACTTCGGTAGAGTACCAATGATGAGGTAAATGAAATGAATGTTGCATTGGAGTAGGAAATAGAAAGGTAAAAATAGGTCGAGTTATCCTTGAGAGAGAAGGAGAAAGAAATTACTACTCTAAAGAATCATGTTTCGGCCCTGGAGGGAAGCACTACAGAGTTGAAGGCAGATTTGAGCAGCAAGGCTATGGAGTTGGAACTTTTGAGATCCCAAACTCTTGCATCCCAAATGACCTCACTAGAGATAGCCAAAGAGTTGCATGCATCATATTGGGATAAGGTTAATACACTGTGCCTTACCTTGCAGCCCACTCTCAAATTTATGGCACATGCTACCAATCTATGTGGGGTGGTTAGTGAAATAATGCAATGAGTGTAGGAAATGACTTATGATAGAGTTCCCGAGGCCAAGTAGTTGTTAAAAAAATTGTATACAGCTTCCAATGAGGCGTTGAGTAGTGTGGGGATCAAAGACTGAACAACGACAACCATGAGCGTGAATGTTCTTATCTCTATGAATGAAGCCATCTAGCATGTTGGTGAGTGCAAAGAAAAGCTGACTCAAATTACCTATGATATATGGGAAAAAATTTCCCACCTAACTCAGTGAGGGCTTCCATCGCCCTTCTTGATTGATCAAATAGTGGCATACATATAACACATGATTAAGAAGATTGAGGAAAAAAAACAAGATTTATCAGTTTTCCAATCCTTCGATCAATCTCCAACTACCACAAATATTGAAAAAATGGTGCATCAGTTGGCACAACTCTTCTTCCATCTTGAGTCTGAGGCAAAAATACCTGGTGGATTTCCTTTTAAGGCAATTATTGATCTGAACATGGTGCATGAAAATCTATGCACTCTCTTTGCACCATCGAATGAATTTTGGGCATCCCTTCAGGCTGCCCTCTCTAAGCTGTGAGTGATTGGTCCAAGGGGTTGGACTAGTCTACAAGACCATGATTTGGAGTTCTTCATTTCATGAGCGAAATGTCCCTATGAGTCACTAAGCTATGAATATTTATCCACACAGTGCTCTCTTCCTTCATGGTTTCTCTTTCTTTCGCGGCTTCACCTTTTATTTTGGTTTTGCTCACAGCTTTTCAGTCACCGCCACATGGCATCCTATCAGAGATTTCTTTTGAGATGCCTCTTCTTCCTTTTGTTGGGCTCCATTTTCTTGACATGTCACCACAACTTGTTTTCTTTCTGAGTGGGGCCCACACTACAATTTCCTTTGCTGGGAGCTTTCTGCATGGCATTCATTCGTGCGTCCATTGTCTTGGGTTCAACGTTTGTTGCAACGGTCTCCATTTTGATGTCGCGTGTTCTCTCCTTCTACTATTGCATGGCCCATATCTCCTCAAGATTTACCTATTAGAGCATATTTTTGTTGGTGTCGACTCAAGAAAATCTTAATTGTTGGTGGCTTTGCTAAAGCATCTTTCCTGTTAGGGTCTCTAGGCGGTGGGTTGGCTTATTTAAGCAGCCTTTTCTTCATTTTTTTGGTTGTTGTTAGATGGAAAATATTTAGCTAGTGCTGAGAATTAGCCTCTATAGTGTTTTATATTAAATCTAGACTCGCAAACTGCTCCATTATGTTCGGCCTCTCTATTTTCAAGCATTTGATAAAACATTAAATTGTACTTACATTTTTTGAAACATAAATATCTATTTCATGCTTTTGTAATATTTATATAGCTTAGCGTAATACAGATCATGTTACTACTCTTTTGTTTTAATTTCTTCTATATGGGTTATATTATTCAAATGGTTTGATATTCTTATGTTTGCAGTGCTGGGAATTGTCTATTTGATATACACTAACTACTACCTGAGCCTTTGTTTCGGCAATGTTCTTACTTATCTCATTATTTCTCTAGTGCATCGCCTTAGTTTAGGTTTTTTTATTTTATGTTTATTTTCTTCCCCTTTTCCTCCAAAAATTATAAAATGAAGAGCCAACTTTGATAAAACCCTGGAGATCACTTAGCTACACGCATAAGTCCCCCAATAGCTAAGTTTCCCATAAGGTTTTTTCCTGCAAACTTTTGCGTCAATAGTATTCATTACAAGACATTTTTCCTTACCCGTTTGATCCAAGTGTGGATATGATACTGTTTCCTAGACATTGTGAATTCCCAAAATATGACAAGTACAATGGTTAAACAGATCCAATTGACCATGTGAGGGAATTCAAAACCACGAGGTTAGAATTTTCACAAGAAGACACTTATCTAATGAGGTTATTTCCAAGGAGCTTAGGATTTCAATGCATGGAATGGTTCTCTAAACTACAGCCAGGGATTCAAACTTTTGAAGAACTAGTCAACAAGTTTACCTCACAATATTCCTTTAATATTCAACATGATGTCACAATAAAGGAAATTTACAACATGAAACAAAACAAAGATGAGACATTCCTTTCATTTCTACAATGATGGAAAAGTTTATTTGCTAGGTACCCTCATTCTATACCTGAAGAAGAGAAAATGGAACTATTTATTGACAACCTAACTGATGAAATGAGCTATAGGCTCAAACTACAATGTCCTCCCACATTTGAAAAAGTGATTGAAAATGGCCTTAAGATCAAATAAAATTTGGTCAAAAGAGGGTTGATAAACATTACAATCAAAAATCAAACAATACAAACTCCTCAAATCACTATGGAAACAATGACAAACCTAAGTTTTGGGAAAATAATAGAAATACTGGGAACAATGATACTGCAAATGACATACAAAATGTGAAACCAGTATTTAATTTGATGGCTACTACTACAAAGACAAATCAAAATAGTGACCAAAATATCAAACAAAATGTCAATCAAAACAACAATCCGAACAATGGAGAATCTAAACCACAATCATATTAAAAATCATCAAACCGTGTAGATTCACACCATTGGGCCAAACACTAGAATCAGCAATGAGAGAACTTATTGCAAATGGACTTATCACCACATGTGAAGAAAGATTTTGGGATCCAAAAGTAAAACCACCTTGGTGGAATGACGTAGACTATTGTAACTTCCATAAAAATAAGGGACACAAGACAAATGATTGCATGGAGTTAAAACATCTTGTCCAAGATCCGATTGATAATAAGAAAGGTATACGTAGAAGGACATCAAACCAACAACGATCATACTGCATTTAAAGATCCTTTACCAAATTATGAAAAGGGAGAGTCTTCTTCTACAAACAGTAAAGGTAAAAATGTCAACTACATTTATGATGGCACAATCTTTTGTATTTCTGAAGTTGAGAGTGATGCTATCACTAGAAATCAAATTGGTAATGATGGAACCAATGAAATTATACCATTAGATCTAATCCCAAACATGGACACATCCGAAAATCAGATAAATGTCTTAAAAATCAGGGAAAGACAAGACTACCAACCGATTAATATAGCAACAAGGGGGCAATCCAAGGTAATATTGAAAGGAGTTGCGTCTAAAACCACCACTCCCCTTCAAGTCAATACAAAATTTTTGATCAACTATAGAAAATACCTTGACAAATATCGATATTAGAACTCCTTAAACTCTCACCATCCCATAAGGAGGTTTTGGAACAAGCTCTTGTGGCCACCATGGTACCCATCAATCTAGATGTCTATCAATTTCAATATATGGTGGGAAATTTAACCATGCCTCATTGTCTATCATTCTCTGAACAATATGATGTATCACTTAATCATCCACATAATACTGCACTACATATTGAAGTCTTGATCCACAAACATCATGTCAAATGTGTCCTAATAGATGGTGGAGCTCGTTTAAACATTTGCACTTTGAAATTGATCCATGCACTAAGTTATTCTGATAATTCTATAGATGCCCGAAGGAAAATGACAATAAAATCTTATGATGAAGAAGAGAGATCCTCCAAGGGATTGATTGTGTTGCCTATTCAAGTAGGACCGATGATGAAAAATATAGCTTGCCAAGTGCTAGAAAAAGAGTTGACCTACAATATACTCATGAAATGCAAACGGTGCCTTCAACTTATCATCAATGTTTAAAATTTCTAGTCAATGGACAAGAGGTAACTATATCAGCTAACTACAACAATCCTCAACATTGTAACATGTTTAAAACATCTAAATAAACATTTGTGCCCCATAATAGAGAATCTAGCACTTCCAGTTCATCGGACGGCGAAAAGCACCCAAATATTATATCTAAGTGGGTTGAGAAAAAGGGCCAATCAAAGGATACAAGTGTTGTTGATTCCACTCTATCAGACGATAAGGCTCCACTTAATTCTCTATCACAACAATTTCAAGAAAAGATCCAGCTAACCCACAAAGGCATGGGACAATATTATATTGAACAATATCTAAGTCTTTCACAGTTGATGCCATCTCCAAGATCATATGGACAGCCATCAATGATAACATCACAACCATCACAACCTAACATAGTTTTGGATGAAATATTTGTGAAAGCTGGTACTCTAGAAGATGAATCAGAATACAAGGCCATCCTCAACTGGCTATACAAAGACGATGAAGCGTCAATATCAACAAATATTAGCATAAAGATAGATTAGTATGGGAAAGGAAAATCTATCTTAGATAAAATGGGGTATTAGGGAAAAGAACCTGTTGGAAAAAGAAAGGAAGGCATCATAGAACCCATTCAACCTCTCACACTTCATTCAAAGGACAAGATAGGACTAGGTTATATAGGGGAATCAAAAGAAGAAATGACTCAAAAAGTTGTGGAGAGAATTCTTCAAACGAGAGATAGTTCTGAAAGAGATTCCAATGAGTATGAATGGGATCTTTATTCTGATGTATCGTACACAAAAATACAAATTGATTTCATAAAAGAGTATACACCCACAAGTGAGGAGGGACAAGCTCGGGGACTAGACCACTTGTGTTTGAATTACAAAATATCGATGTCTGAAGTGAGGATGGACAGACATCAAGTGAGCTAGATGATTTAGAGGAAAGTAATATCATAGACCTCAACATCCCTAATGAAAACCCTGACACCATAGATGTACAAACCCTTACTACCATTGACCAAATTCAATCTGATGAATTTTTCCCTTAATACATCATGAACTTATCCACTGGGAACCAACTGAACCTATTAATGTACCCATCTTTGCGAATGATGACGATATCGTAAACTTCCTTTTTTTGTGACAAACCTGAAATGAGTTCTAATCATAAATCTCATAATGACATGTTTAGATAGGAGGGTGTCAAATCTTCAAGTTGCAAAATTGAAAATAGGAATAATGGATCTAATGGTGAAAACCATTCAATGGTAGCATTAGATCTCGAAAAAGTAAAAATAAAGAACGCATCGGATGGTGAAAACCTCTCTAAGGCATTGAAAGATGGAATATTTGACACCCTTCCAGAGCATTATAATGAAATTTCGTCAGTACTGGTGGAGCCTACATAGTCTATTAACATTGGCACAATAGAAAAGGAAAATATTTTGCATTTGGTAGCATCTATGATTGAACAAGAAAAGTCTGAATTTGTTAGGTTCTTTGAAGAAAGAAGCATTAACTTTGCTTGGCCATACTCTGATATGCCAGGTTTAGATCCAAATATTTTAATGCATCATTTATCTCTACCTACTGGAATTAAACTTGTGAAACAAAAACTAAGGAAGATGCATCCACATATCGCCTTGATGGTAAAGGTTGAGCTAAAGAAGCAGTTAGATGCAGGATTCATTAGATCTATCGACTATCCTGAGTGGATATCAAATATTGTTCCTATATCAAAGCCATACAATAGTATCAGAATATGTACCAATTTTAGAGATTTGAATAAGGCATGTCCCAAGGATGATTTATCCTTACCTAACATCGACATCATTGTGGACTTAATAGTAGGACATTCCATGTTATCAATAATGGATGGTTTTTCTAGCTACAACCAAATCAAGATAGCACCAGATGATCAAGAGAAAACCGCATTCACATGTCCATGGGGAACTTTTTTCTGGAATGTCATTCCCTTTGGGTTGAAGAATGTAGGGGCAACATATCAATGTGCAATGACTACAATCTTCTATGATATGATGCATACCTTTATGGAGGATTACGTAGATGATATCTTAGCAAAGTCATATTCTAGAGGACATCTATATATCCTAGGAAAAATCTTTACAAGGCTAGAGAATTTCAATGCCAGACTAAATCCTAAGAAATGTGTCTTTGGTGTTACATTAGCACAAATTCTAGGATACATAGTTTCAGAGAAGGGTATTGAAGTGGATCCCACAAAGTTCAAGGCAATAATGGAAATGCCACCACCAAATAATATCAGTCAACTAAAGTCTTTACAAGGTAGGCTACAATCAATCAGGAGATTTATCTCCCAGTTTAGCAGACAAAAGTCATCCATTTAATCACTTGTTGCATAAAAATGTCTTGTTCAAAAGGGATCAAGGGTGTGAAATGAATTTTAACCAAATAAAAAAATATTTGATGTCACCAACTATTCTCATGCCACCTACAAAAGTTAGACCTTTACTACTATACATTGCAACAACAAACATTTCTTTAGGAGCATTGTTGGCATAGGAAGATTATGAGGGAAGGGAGCAAGCCATTTACTACATCAGTAGGACTCTGAATGGCTATGAAATAAATTACACCTTCATCGATAAATATTGTTTGGCAGTGGTATTTTCTGCCCAGCAATTGCAGCATTACATGTTGACTCACACAGTCAAGCTCATAGCAAAGATTGACCTGTTAAAGTATCTACTCAGTAAGGATTCTTTAATAGGGAGACTGGCCAAGTGGGTCATGCTTTTAAGTGAATTTGGTATCCAATATGTGGAAAGGAGAGCCATCAAAGGTCAAGTAATTTATGAACAATTAGTCGAAGCTCCATTAACCGATGATCGTCTTTGACAATTGAGTTTCATGGTGCAAAAATTCTTACTGTGACAACACAACAATGGAGGCTTTATTTTGATGGGTCATAAACACAAAGAGGATCTGGCATAGGAATATTGTTTGTTACACCTCAAGGACACACCATCCCAAGGTATTATAGACTCATGTTTCCATGTACCAATAATGTAGCTGAGTATGAGGCACTAATCATTGACATCAAGGTAGCAATTGAATGGAAGGTCATAGAGCTACAAGTGTACGGATATTCACAATTAGTCATTTATCAAGTCAATGATGAATATCAGATGAAAGATGAGAAGTTGATGCCATATAAGAAGTTGATCGATGATTTCAAAAATTACTTTATGGATATCAAATTTGAACAAATTCCAAGGGTAGAAAACAAAGTTGCAGATGTTATGGCGATAATTGCTTCTCTTTTATAGTTGCTGGAAAACATGGCTGTTATGAGTTTATGGTAGAACAAGTGTCCAATTCTACTTATGATAATCCTGAATCTCAAACCATATGCCATGTAGATGTCATTGAATCCTCCATCTATGGAAAGACCTATGCTTAACTAAAAGACAACATCCTTCCTCTCAATCTTTTGAGAAACCAGAAACACAACTTCATCCGTCAATCTGCCTGGCATACCTTAATCGTTGATATACTTTACTATCGAGATCTAGATAATACTCTTCTTTGGTGTCTAGAACATAATGAATCTGAGACAACCTTATGTGAGGTTCATGAAGGTGTTTGTGGAACTCATTCAAGTGGGATAACTCTAGAAAAGAAACTCCTCCATTTGGGGTATTAATGACCAAACATGGAGAAGGAATCTTATCAGTTTGTTAAGAAGTGCTAGAAGTGTTAGATCCATAGTAACCTAATCCACGCACCAGCACAAGAATTGCAACCATATATTTCAACATGGCCCTTTTTTCAATGGGGTATGGATCTGGTAGGGAAAATTAATCTATCTTCATCTAATGGACACAAATTCATAATCACAACAACAAAATACTTTACAAAATTGATAGAAGCAATGTTGTTAACAACAATCACTAGTAAGAAGATATCTTCCTTCATATTGAATTAACTCATCTATCGGTATGGCGTACCTCAGTCCATTATCATAGACAATGGAAGACCATTCAAAAATCAAGGTATCCAAGAACTATGTGAGAGGTTTCACATCCAACATCATTTCTCAACATCATACTACCCTCAGGGAAATGGCCAAGCAGAGGCCTCCAACAAGACATTCTGAAAAATACTAATGAAAATGATTAATGATATTGGACGTGATTGGCATGTTCAGCTCAATCCTGCATTATGAGCCTATAGAACCAGCATTAGAACACTTACAGGAGCTACACCATATGCCTTGGTATATGGATCAGAGACAATACTACCCATTGAGGTGGATATTCCATCACTCTGTGTGCACTGAAAGGAATTGTTTCAGATGAAGATTATAGAGTGTCTAGGCTCCAAGAACTGGAACTGTTGGATGAATGTCATCAACAAGCTATCAATAATTTGAAGGCATACCAATAGAGAATGTACAGAAGCTACAATCACATGGTAAAATATAGAGTCTTTCAGGTAGGTGACTTGGTTCTAAAGGAAAACCCTAGAAATCAATAGGATAGAGAAAAGAAAGGAAAATTTGAACCTAACTAGCTAGGTCCTTTTGTCATCATATCAATCTATGGATCAGGATCCTATCAACTTTAAACACTTGAAGGGGATCTATTTGATGAATCTATCAATAGTATTCATCTTAGAAAGTTCTACACCTGAATCACTTAGCGCACAGTGCAAGTTCTAGGAAAATAGTTGCCTTGATGAAAACCTGGCAAACAGGCATCTTGGTAACAAAAAAATACAAAAAAGTAAAAAAGATCAAAAATAAAATAAAAAATAAGAAAAGAGAAAAGTACAAAAAAATCATAAAATATGAAAAAGTGCAAATAAAAAATGTAGTGAAAACCTGGAAATAGGCACTACTTGTGATTTAAACTAGCTTTTCCATCTATGTTTGAGACATGTCATGTCATTCATTTTCACTATAATTTCCATTTAGTATCATATCATTACAACGTGGTCGTATCTCACCCTAGCTTGGGGGCGAAATCCTGAATTCACTGGGGGCAAAAAAAGCCTAAGCTTAAACAAATAGACAAACAACAGTATAACAACACAGTAAGCACAATGATCAACGTGGAACTCAAAAATTGAACATGCATCGAACATCTGAACATTACAAGAAATCAACCATCCAAATCAACACAGTTGAAATCAAGATCAAATCAAGACAACTGTTAGGTGGATGATACTCTTTTGAATAAAAAATTTATCGCAATATGCTTGAATGTTTAACATGTACAATGATTATTGTTATCATTTATTTGGAGCAACTCGATGATGTATTGAAATAGAGAAGATGGGAAGGAGAATGATATTTTCATTGTCTGTTGTCTGTGAATTAATTATTTATTGTGTGAATTGTCATGGGACGTGCTCTACAAAGTATCACTGATGAAATTTTGAATTTACATGGTACAATGATTAAATCTTGTTTGTTTACGCAAGAAATTCTCAGGTCATCTCATTTTAATTATACCTAGATGTTTGTGTTCACTTGCAATATCAAAAAACATGAAAGAATTACTCAGGTTATCATGGTCTAACTCATACCATTGATGCTTGTACTCACTTTCAACATTCTAAAGACTCAATGATGACAAAAAGCACATATAAGAGGACTATTAATGTGACAATTTTGCATATAGATTTGCATAGTAGACATTAGATGGCATTTATGTTAGTTATGCATATGCAAAGTATTTTTATTCCAAAGAGGGGTAATCAAATTCCAATACTATGTTAACTTTCTTCATTAACAGATTGAGTATACTTGACATTATTAAAAAAAAATAACATCATCATGACCATGTAGTTGCATCATCATTTTCATTTGCATACATTAGAAAGCATTTTTATTTCATCATTCATAAATTTGAATCAAATAATTTTGCATTCATCATATCATATTTTCTCATATCACATATCCTACATTCATTCAATATACCATTGCATTTTCATTTCTCATATCACATATCATACATTCATTCAACATATCATTTTTCATACATCATTTTTATCCATTTATTACATTATATATTTACATTTGCAATAAAACAAAAATGCACACATCCCATTTACACGCATATCATACATTATTTAAACCATTACATTCACATTCATGTATATAGGCATGCATCATCATATAAAATAAAAATCATCATGCATCCATACATCAGCATGAGTCATATAAACACATTGAACGTCATAGATAAAACATCATAAATCATCATAGCATATCACATGATCTTTAAATGCATTCATAACAGATCATGTAAATAATCACAAGCATATAAACATATAAATTAAAGTGCATCCATCATAAAATCATGGTACCCACATATAGATCGATCAATCCGCTACATATCATATAGATCTCAAAAATCATAAATGTCAAGTATACAAAGATGTCTGAAATATAAAGAGATACAACTAGCAAAACCGAAGTATACATCATGTCTCAAATCCATCCTGAATCATATCATGCAGCTAGGATCTACTACCGCCAGACGATGTAGGAATCTTAGGGCCAGTACTTCCCCCACTAGATGGACTAGTACCTCCCACACCAGATGGATCGGGACCTCCTGGATCTCTCTATGGTGGCTGAGTCACACCCTCACTAGCAGTCCTGGTATGAGTCCTGCTTGATCGCGACTACACATAACTGACTCTCCACTCAGAGGGGACTGCATCATGGTATCTACCTCTATAAAAATTTGCTTCCTAGCCCACATAGATAACCTATCTCATGTAATCACCCATAGTAGTACCCTCAGCTATCCTTTGTAATCTGTCAGTGGTAGTCTAGGCATGCTCTGTGATCTGTCTGGCACTATCCCCCTCTATTGTCAAGTTGGCAATTTATGTTTGTGTAGCTTCCAACTATCCCTGTACCTATGCAAGAGCCTGGGCCTAGGTCTACATCTACGTCTGAGTCTGTGCTAATAAACTTTGCACCTATACCAACTACCCCTCTAGAGTTTGTAACTGCACTTGTAGACTGGCAATCTATGTCTGTTGATGTTGAGAAGGCACCCCAATATGTACACGCTGCCCATACAGTGCTACCAGTGATTGCCTCTTATGTGGCACCATAATCTTGCATACATCCACATCACCCTCATCTCCACCACTATCATCATCACCCCCATTGTCATCCCCCTCCTCGCTACTATCATCACCCTCATCCTCATCACCACCACCTCCTCCATCATCACCACCTCTGCCACCATCCCCACCATCATCATCCTCCTCCTCATCATCACTTTCCTCCTCCTCCAAAGGTAATGGCACTGGCTCATCTAGAATGGTAATCCATGGAAAGGGATGTAATACAAGATATTTTGCATAATCAAGAGTGACAAGTGCCATGATAATGTCTAGATGAATGTCCCATTATAAAGGTTGTAAAGCCTAGTACTCCTGAACTGCGACATCATAGGAAAGGCAAGGTCCCCAATCTATCGATGACCATAATGAGCAATGCTTTGGGGCATGCCCTGAACACTTCCATACTGTCTGAGCACTCTCCTCAATAAAAATCTCTCCAACACAAACTAAGTTCGACCAATCAATATCATCGACTGATAGAGATATGGCAATTGAATATCAACATCATCCCAGTGCTCACAGTCAAGGTAAGGTTGCCATGTGATGGCTTCAACATCATCCAACACTCATCTCCAGTGATCTAACTTACCTAGTCTAGGCTAAGTAAGTCGACCTGTATAAATATGCACGTATGGCCTCATGGCTAGCCGTTGTCTCACCATCAATGGACATGTAACCACAATGTGTTCCCATGCCCATACCTATAGTAAAGTAACCCTTGCTAACAAACTACGACCTCAAAGGTAGACAACTGAATGCAAATCATGATAAAGGTGGGAACGCATTCACATGCCCCAAGCATATCTCGTCTGATGAACTATCATGCTCTCCAAACAATGACCCCAACCAACAGAAAGTAACTTTGACCTATGATTAGGACAAAGGAACCCTCCAATGAAACCAACAAGTACTGAAGGTAGAGTGGCATAAGCATCCACCATCTCATGCCATGGGATCTCATAACCACTAATCATATAATAATTATTCCTTGCCTATCATGAGGTTAATTATTGTCAATCAATCATCAAACCTCAACTATCATGAGGTTAAACATCATTTGCTCTACTGAAATCATCAATCATCAATCAAACCAATAGCTAACATGATCAAAATTGACAAATATCAAAGACAAAACTTGACAAAAAAAATCATCATTCTAACCTTGATGCGCTAAAACAGTGTTTTGATGCACCAAAAGATTTGATGCTTTATTAAAATTACTTCAATCGCTATAATAGAGAGTCAAAGTGTTAAAGAAGTCTATGTGCTACTTCATTTGGTCAACGTGCCATTTTAGGTGGTCAAAGCGCTAAATCATCCCAAGAGCCATTTTATCTAACCTATGCTCTATTTAATTTGTCCCATGCGCTAAACTAATCTACAGATGTGCTACACAACCTCATCCAAGTGCTAAATTATTCTATGTGCTAAACTAACCAATGTATGTGCTAATACAGTTCACTAAGGTGCTAATCTATTTGACACACTACAACAGCTAGTCTATGTGCTACATTGGTCCATGTATGCGCTAAAATAATTCAAAATTTTATAAATTGAACAAAAGCGCAAAAATCAAAAATACACGAAAAAACGAGGGGGTAAAAGGGAACATACCAGAGGTCCATACACGGTCGGGCGGTTGTGTCGATGCATGCACTCGAAATGATGAGTGTGATAAGGAATAGGCATCTTGCTCCAAATTACTCAAAATCACTCTCACAAATTTGAAAACTCAATTGCACAAGTGAATCCAAAATTACCTCTTTTTCACTTTTTATAGAGTGATTAAAAGGGATTTTTATGGGATTTATTTAATGTATTTACTAGGAGATTAATTCAACTTCTTCAGAGGGGCATTTTCACAACTTTTTATCAAGAGATAAATTATTTTATCATCAAATCATTATCAAATCAACAGAAATTTTTTTAAAAAAATTGAAAATTTTGAAAATTTCCAAAATATCAAAAATTCATCAATTTATCTCCCGAGGGGGCATATATCCATCATCGTAGCAAAATCAACATCTGGGGCATACTGAAATTTTTTCGTTAATACTAGCAGTAGAAGCAAAATTTTCTTTGAAGCAATGTGTAAACACATCATTTCAAAGGGGGGCAAAATGTATACACCTAAAAATGGTCTGGACAATCTAATTAATTAAATACGATTTATTTGATTAATCACCTTTAATTCTTCTACTATTAAATAAATAGAAATATTTATTTACGTAGCTCACCTTTAATTCTTCTACTATTAAATAAATAGAAATATTTATTTACATAGCTCACCTTTTATTCTTCAGATTACATTATTTCTTCTTAATTAAATAAACAAATTTAATACTTTATTTTATTTAATTATCACTATTAAATTCTATTTCACATCATCATCATCTGAATTAAATAAACAAGTTTAATACCTCATTTTATTTAATTATCATATTTTCTTCCACATTTATTTAATAAATAGACTTCTATAGTTTGTTTTATTAAATTAAATATCTTCTTGCATAAATTGAATAAATCCAAAATATTCAATTAAAATGCATTCTACAGCTATCTCCTATTTTCACTCAAAAGTTGCACAAATCAAATTAGATATTATATGTATAATTTATGTCTAAATTAATTGACTCAAACCCTCATGGGCAAATTCAGAGACAAATTGAAGACAAATTTGCAGGCAACTCCTTCATCTTCTTCCATCAATCCTTCCTATCATCTGGCTTAATGTTTTTGTGGGGAGGAAGAATCCCCATAATCTTCTCAATTCCTTCATCCTTCACCATTGAAATCTTTAGATTGAATCCAAACCTTTGCTTGGCTACTTCTTCACAAATATGTTGTTGGGAAATCTATAAATACAACCATTGTCTATAGGAAAAGGATCTGAAGTTTATGCAATCTTACTCTACAGAAATAGCATTAGAGCAATTGAGCAATTATCATTAATCATAGCAATCATAATCATGGTTTCTTATTTAGTTGCATTTTAGTTTGTTGTAGCTTCATTTTTAAGTTTCATGTCAATTTAGTTTACAATATCATCAATATCATTTATCAATTATCATATAGAATTAGTTTCCTGCATTTTGACAACATCTCATTCTTTAGATTGTCATTTTAATAGTCACAGTGCTTACCCAATTTGAGAGCCATAGTGATTTATAAATCTTTGGAGATAGAGAGCAATATGACGCTTTCAATGGAATTCTAGCTTTTATTAGCTTAATTTTTGATTAAATATATTGATAAAATGACGTATTAAGAAGTGCTATTAGTTGTTTAGTTATTTACTTATTCCACACTTACAATGGGCATAGGTGGTCTAGGTGTTATCTTACCTACTTGGATAAGATTGTTTTCATCCCTCACTACAATGTCAAATGCATTTGGTAGAAAATTACCTCCCATGGATTGTATCATAACAAAAATGTCACTATTAAGAGCCTTCAAATAATAAATAAAATCATGCTCTGTAGAAGGTCGTATCATGGTAGGAATTGTGTTCCATGTCTTCTAAAAATGGAAGTTGAAGTCTGTCATTTTCTCCTAAGGAGCTCTCTTGATTCTAGTCATTTGTTCAACTAGTGACAAATGATCAGACTTTTCTTCAAACTGTTTGTTCAGTGCATCTCCCAATTGATCCCATGTTGTAATAGAGCTAACTTCCAATCCTCTAAACCACAGAAGAGGTTTCCCTTTTAGTGAAGAAACTAGCAACTTAACCGCAATGTTTTTATTAGTGATGTGATGGAATCCACATAGTGAGGCCACATCCCTAATATGCTCAATGAGATTAGTTTGATCTTCTCCTATAAAAGAAGGCAATTTATTTAGGGATGTGCACTCACTATGTGGAGTCCATCACATCACTACAAAAAACATTGTGGTTAGGTTTCTAGTTCCTTCACTAAAAGGTAAAGCTCTTCATTGGTTTAGAGGATTGCCAGTTGGTTCCCCAAGTTCACCTTAAGAGGTAAGATGGCTACAATAGCAAAGGAAAGTATTGCATCAATGTCAATGTTACTGCCAACTCAAGAACACAGGCCTAGTTGTAGCTCTTAGCTTACAATATAACCTTACAAAGATTTTTGGCCAAAGTTTATGGGTGAATGATGAATGTTGCCTTATATTTGGTTTGCTATATTGAGTTTCAGATCTTGATTAAAGTTAGATTACAAGGAGTCATGAGAATTCAAGATGAAATTTATGTTATCATTGTTATTCATGTAATGATTAAGAATGGAAAAATCTTCTAAGAGATTAAAGTTATTGATAATAGTGAAGGGTAGTCAAAGGACAATATTTCAATTGACCATAGATCTCATGATAGGAAGGACAGTTAGCGTAGTGATGGGAAAATTTTCATGAGAAACTAGAGAGGCAGTAGTCAAAGTGGAGAAAATTAGAAGGACAATCTCAAAGGTTTCATGAAGGCAGTGTATTCATGAAAAGCACAAGACAATCCTTTGAGAGGACAACCTAGAGACTTTAAGACGGTGATATGCAAGTGTTGCATAACAGTTTGATAGTAAAATAAAGAAGTTCAATCATGATAAAAGGAAATCTACAACATTTTTCAAGTGATTGAGAGGTTTTTACAAAGTAACGACTTTAAATCCTAGGCCTTGAGCATGTGAATGAAAAGTCTTAGATAGCAAGTTAAGATCAAAGGAAAAAAACAAACTCAACAAAATATTAAGGATTTGGATTCAAATCATATTATTTTACTATTTCAAGGATGTTGCACACATGTTTATGGGTCTCTTATAGTTTATGCACCTATCAATGAGGGTACTAGTGGTTGGTTATGAGTGAATGTGATTCTTGAATCTCTATTTTCTGCTAACTATTTGATGCTTTGTGCAGTGAAGATTTAGCTGATTTCATCATTTCTTACAATATAAATGGTTATTGCCACTGTCACATTCATTCTCTTTGGATAGTCACAAAGCAAGAAGGTTCAACTTGAAGCAAGTATGATAGTCAAGATACCATAGCAGGAAGAGACTGTGAGAACAAAGTTGCATGCATTATAGACTCAAGAGGGAATCTTACAGATATAGTGATGAGAACATTAGTGAAAGACAAGTGTAAAAAACACAGTTATAGAAGATAATGCCAAGAATTCAAATTGGCAGAGTAAAAAATTAAGTCCTCCTTAATGTCAATGCCATGAAGATGATTAAAGATAGTGTCAGTCTATGTAAAGGAGATAGGCTTGCATGAGGGAAATTTGTGTGAGTTAGTACCTATTAATAAGCATCCTATAAAGCATAGTTCTCAATGACAAGAAAGGACAACAGTTCATGAAGCATAAATGAAAGTTGCAAGGACTTTCATGCCCAGTCAAAGGAGAAGAACATGGATGGTGTTTAAGATGACAATGATTAAAGGTTGAACATACCAGAGCTATATGAGGATATAAAGATAGTTGAGTTGGTAAGACATAACAATCTTCGAGATGAAAAGAGGTATGTTAAGAAATAGAGGGGAAATGTTTTGCATTGATGGAAGGTAGAGTACAAGTGGAAGCATGCATGTGAAAATAGTGATATCAAAGCTTAAAGAGGTGATAGTCAAACATAAGGATAGTCACATTAACATCTACAGGTCTGCTTTGGAGCTTTCAAAACTTTTTCCTAGAGGTTTTGAAATAGGGGAAACATAAAGAGGATGGTCAAAGGCTAAAGGAGATTTGATATAGTAATCACAGACCATGGGTGCTAAGAGGTAGTTGAAGTTCTCATTTCAAAAGATGCAAAACATGTTATGAGTGACAGTATGTGTGTGTCGTAAAGTATGTTCTGCAAGGTTAGTATAACACACCTTCATGAAATGCATTACTTAAAAGGAAATCAAAAGTAACAATAAATGAAACTATAGCCTATCCTTCTAACTCATCCCATGGCTCTCTAATCCTGAGGAATCTTGCAAATTATGCTCTCAGATCTTGTTATTACTACACAATAACCTGCAAATATTGACAACCCAAGAAACGAGATGCTTAAAATGAATCTACATGCCTATGTTTTTGGATTTTTCAATAACTTGATGCATAGAAGCTAAATGATCCTATGGTGGGATGGATGTTAAAATCTTAGTGCTGAAGTGATAATGATGATGAAATGTAAATACTAAATGGAAGATGGAAAGAACTAAACTATCAAAATGAAAATGTCATTATAACACTAAAAATGAGCTAAAAATGAAAACTAAACTAAAATTCTCTCTAATTCTCTCACAAATGCATCAAAATTCAGCGACATAAACTTGTCTAAATCTTCTTCTCTTGAATGTTGTAGAAAAGGGCTCTATTTATAGATTTTTCAAGCCTCAAGGTGATGTGGAAACAATGGACGGTTAGGATTGTGATCATGCAGCATCAACGCCAGAGCATCAAGAGGTTAGAGGGAATCAGAGAGATGGTTCCCTTCCATAGGAAAAATTTCCAATTGTACAAAGGAATCACATAGCAAGAGAAGCCATGTGTCTCAAATTGTTTAAAATTGGTTGCAAATTTGTTGGAGATATTTCATACTTTACAATTTATAAAAATTCATTTGTGAGACATGATGAGGTGGTTAGAAGAAAGTTGTAGAAATGTGCTTAAATTGGATTAAAAAATTAATTTAATAGGAGAAGGTAAATTAGTAAAATGACAAATAAATTCCTTTGTGCATTTAACCAATTTTTAGAAGAATATTCTAAATTTGTATTTAAATATTCAAATTTAAAAGGAAGAGGGGAAAATTAATTAAACACAAATTGATTAATTTGTACTTTTAATTAATTTTAGAAAGAAGGTGAATTTTGAAAAGAGGAAATAGAATATGAACCATATAAATAAATTTCACAATTTATTTATAATAGTAGAGGAATTTAGAATATTAATCAAATAGCCAGTATTTAATTAATGTGATGCTCAGACCATTTTCGCGTGCATACATTTTGCCCCTCTTTGAAGTGATGTGTGTAGCTGCATTGCTTCAAAGAATAGATTTCCAACCATGGTGATAAAAAAATTTGACATGCCCCGGACTTCGATTTTTACAACAATGATGAAAGGATGCCCCCTCAGGAGGTAAATAAGGGATTTTTGATTTTTTGGTGATTTTTGAAAAAAATTGATGATTTAAATGATTTTTCAATAATGTGTTGATGATCAATAGATTTGATAAGGATGACCTGATTTATCTCCCAAAAATTAGAAGAGATTCACCACATCGTTGAATAGTTGATAAAAGAGGCCCTTTGAAAAATAAAATAAAATGCCACCATTATTACCCCTTAATTAACCTTTTAAAGGGGTAAAAGGTTAAAAGTTAAAGTCATTTGTAACCTTAACATTTTGAGAACTTGAGAGCCTACAGAGCAAAGATGGATAGAATTCCTTGCCACATACACTGATTTGAGCGCGTTCACTGTCACCAGCATCCGGCCACGTATGGACCTCCGGTATGTACCTCAAAACCATTTTTTTGAATTTCCCGCCTTAAAATGCTTTTAAAAATTTGAATTCTTCCCACGTTTTAGTGCATAGAGTAGGCGATTTAGCGAATAGGGCACCTGATTCAATGCATAGGGTGCCTGTAGTAGCACATCCCACTAGGTTAGAACCCCCAAATTATTTCGGCGCATCCAGCTTCGACTTAGGCACATAGGGTCAAAACTTTAGCGCATTCATCAAATAGCGCATAGGGGTGATAATGTTGCACAAAGGGTTGATAAGCGGCACGTCCGAGAAATAGCACATTGGGACCATGTTCTGGTGCATTGGTTTAGTTTTCTAGTACATCGATGAATTAGTACATTAGGAATATGTTTCAGCACATCCAGCAGATCTTCTAGCACATCCGGTAAATCGACGCATAGAAATCTTGTTTTAGTGCATCCAGCCAAAATTTATGATTTTGATGAATTCCTCCTAGATTTTGATAATTTTGATCATGTCAGCCGATGATAAGATTATGTTGATTGATAGGTTGATGATCATCCTCATGATAAGTGAGGAACGATGAATTAGGATAGGTTTATTGATCGATTGATTGATTATAATCTTCATGATAGGCGAGGAACAATGAAAAGATAATTTGATGTTGATTGATTTATTGATGATCGTCCTCATGATAGGCAAGGAATGATCACAAGATAGATCAATGTTGATTGAGTGATTGATGATCATCCTCATGATAGGTTAGGAATGATGAAAAGATATATTGATGTTGATTGATTGATCTCATGACAAATAAGAATCGAATGATAGGTTAGATGCTCCTCGAGATTTGATCAGAGTCTCATGCAGACATATTTGATTAGATGATGTGCTTGATTGATAGGTTGATTGAATGATTTTCTGACTTGATGTTTTTATTTGATTCTAGGATGGTGTCATAGTGAAGCTTCAGGTTCATGAGCACTTTCTAGGGACATGGGACATGATCCCACAACTAACTCTGACAAATCTTGCCTTTATAGACCATTGTGGTTTGAGCTCATTGATAGATATGCCCCAATACCAAATTAACTAGGGGCTACTAACAGCACTTGCAAAGAGGTGGCATAACAACCACAACACATTTCACTTATTGACGGGCAAGATGACAGTGACCCCAGAGGATGTCTATCGGATTTTGAGGATACCGGTTATTGGGACCTTGGTGATGTACGATGTGGAAGAGCAAGGAGGGAAAGATTCTCTATGGTAGATGTTCCATGATGATGGGCTTACTGGTTACAAGCTATCTTGGTAGGATTTGATTGTGACTCAGCAGCCACTACCATGCATCCTAGTAGGCTTTGTTGGAGGATTTTTGTGCCTCGATCGTAGGTCGAAGGGCCTTTCAGTTGGCAGGGGATGATTGATGGAGAGAATGATTGCTCACGAGATAGTATATTCTTGGGGTTCGTGCATGTTGGCACATGTCTACCATGATCTACACCAGGTAGTGTACCTTCGAGTAGATAGTTTATCAATGGGGTGCACACTTCTATAGCTCTAGGCCTGGGAGCGTATAATGATTACATGACCAGTTGGTGAGAGGGTACGGGTAGCAGGATGCCCATATGTGTTTGGATATTCAAGGCCACTTGTCCAACATAAGCTGGGCAAGTTAGAGTACTAGAGGTGGGTCTTGGATGACTTGGATACAGTTATATGGAGATCGTACTTAGATTGTGAGGCATGGCCCTCGAATGGTGCAGAGCTTCCATTCATGTTTCGTAGCAGAAACTTGATAGGGAGGACACCCTATATTTTGGAGAGATTCATGTTTGGGAGGGTTCACAGGTAGTATGGTCACATCCAAGGGATGCCACAGGGGGTAGCGCATTACCCACGATGGTGAAAGGATATACTAGAGTGGGGTTCGACCATTGATTACAATGCAGCCTATGTCGAGTTTTACAGCTTATAGCCCATTTTTTGGTAGTACCTTCTTGGGGTAGACGCTCAAATGATGACAGACTATGCAGAGTACTTTTACAATCATACATTTCCACGAATATCTAGTCTCGATGATCCAATGCTGATTTTGGATGCAGGGAGGGGAGCAGGACCAACTACACAACCCAAGGGTGGAGATGGAGGGGGAGGTGGATGAGGTCGAGTAGGGGATGATGGTGGTGGTGGTGGAGACAATGGTGGTGGTGGTGGTGGAGATGATGGTGGTGGAGGAGTGGGTGCGCCAGTCTTTGTGGTTATCCCCAAGAGGCGATGGTCGGGACCAGCTGGGTAGCAACCACTGATAATATAGATGCCATCACAAAGACAATAGGCTTAGATTGTTGGTCTACAGGGGCAGGTGTAGAGTTTACAGGCTCATATTTAGGCACTATAGGGTCAGCTTGTCCAGGCTAAGGCACAAGTATAGGCACAAGCTCCGGATCAAGTTTAGATGCAGGGCCAAATGGTATAGTTACAGTCTCAGGTAGCCACGCTTACCACAAAGTGAGATGCTATTAGGAGGTAGGCAGAGTAGGTCGTTGTTGTGGATGATAGGATATAGACTCCAGCTCAAGGTACAAGTATGTCCGATTTGGTCAGAGAGCTCAGAGCATCCGCCAAGGAGACAAAATACTATAGGATCAGGTACTACGATGTTGTACCAGTCAAGCAGTGGGTTAGTTATGCTAGGTCTAGATCAGGGCACACACATTCACATTAGAGGGGTTACCACACCACTTCCACCAGGTGGACCTCCACCACTAGGTACAAGACCATCAGGAGTAGGACCTTTAGGGATAGGGCCTTCAGGGATAGGACAAAGACCGGCCACATCAGGTGGCAGTACCACAAGATCTCATGGGTAGACATGATTTTTCATTGTGATTTATAGACTCGGCCATTGTGCCACATTTTTTATGTATCTCATTCTCAGATTTATCATTATATACTTGACATATTTTCATGAGTTTATATGATATGCAGCAACAGTTGATGATCTTATGTGTTGATGTTTTATTATGGATGGATGCATTTAATTCATGTTTTATTTGATTATGCTATGTTTTGATATGATTATGTTATGGATGTATGTATGGATGATGATACTTTTATTATGGATGGATGCATTTATGAGATGGATGAAATGATATGAAATGTGATCTTTATTATTTTTCATGTATATTAATGTATGGATGCAAGTGGTTTTTATTATGAATTGCAAATGGATGATTATGGATGGTGATATGTATGCAAATGATGTATGTATGGATGTATGATTTGTATGCTACGATGTTATGCAATGAATGTTATGATGAAAATATGTGATGTAATTTTTCATGTTTTTGGTAGTTCTTATGCAAATATATGAAATATGTTATGATATTATCAAGGAAAATGTGATGAGATGGATAATGATGTTATGAATGCAAATGTGATGAGATGCGAATGTGATGAGATGGATAATTATGTTATGAATGCAAATGTGATGAGATGCCTTTATTATGATCTTGATGTGATGGTATTATGCTTTACTTTTGGAAATTGTCAAATGCAAATGAATGATTATGGAAATGCAAATGGAAATGAAACTGAATGATATTTTTGTTATGTCAAGTATACTCAAATCCTATAGAAAGAAATAACATCAACCTTGAGGATGACAAGTTTAGAAAATCTATAGTGCATATGCAAACTAATATGAAATACAATCCTATCCATGCAATGTTGTCAATCTTAATTGATATGCATATTGTCATCATTGAGCATTTTATCATGTTAAAATTTAGTACAAACATCGATGGCATAAAATAGACCATGATGACCTAAGTATAACTTCTGTGTTGTTAGAATAAGTGAACTAATTTAGAAGTAAACTAACACACCAATAAGACATTATATTGAAAGAAACTAATCTAAAGAACATAAATGCAAACTCTAAACAATAGCAGCTCCTTCAAATTTTTCCCATTGTCCTCTATCTTCGAAGATTTGATTAAAGTTGTTGGCTCTCAATTGTGCAAGCAACGGCTTGTTGAAATGACAACTTAGGAGAATGAGATTGATTAAAAATGCATGTGTATTGTTGATGATTTAAACTATGAACTTGAACTTGAAATGCTATGATATTGCTAAAATGTGGATATGCTGATTCGAATGCAACTATAGTAACTACGTATGAAATCTAGGATGAAATCTACTTACAAGAAGGTTGTATTAATAGATTTTTGAAAGCAAGAATCTAGTTGGAGAAGATCAACAGTTGAAATTCAAACTTTTCAGGATGAACGGTGAGAGATGGAGAAGTTGAGAGAAAGGTGGAAGGTTGAGAGGAAAGTGGAAGAATTTTTTCAACCCACAAAACCATCCTCATTCAAAAATGGAGACAAACAGGGCATTTATCTCCTCGTTTATAAAAATTGGTTGAAAGTTGAGGATAATGCTAATTAAATAAATAAATTTATTTAATTATATGTGACATGTGCAAATCGAAGTTTCCAAAATTAAATAAATTAATATTTAATTATATGAGAAGTGAAAAAGAAAAGTAATTAAATATTTTACGATATTTAATTAAGTGGGGTGAAAAAGATATTTAAATATGAAATGAAATCAGAATATTCCATTGTTTGAGTTTAAACATTCAAACTTTAGAAACGAAATGATAATTAAATAAATAAATTATAAAATTTATTTAGTTTAATTAAAAGGAAAGTAGCAATAATTAAATAAACTTATTTAATTAATTAAACTAGAAGAATTGGAAAAATGAACAATATAAATAAATAATTAAATTTATTTATATGTAGATGACTTTAGAATATTAATTAAATAATTCATATTTAATTAATTAACAGGTTTGAATAACCGTGACCATTTTTAGATGTGTACATTTTTCCTCTCATTGAAGTGATGTGTTTTATGCATTGCTTCAAAGAATTTTGCCCTAGAATTTAGAAATTACAGATGCTATATGCCCCTCGAGAGATAAATCACATGATTTGAATGATGATGAGGATGGTTTGAAAGAATTTAGATGATTTTCGGAGAGATTTGGTTATTTAGCTCTCGAAATAGCACTTTGCATAGTAAAAGTACTAATATTTTTTCATTTTTACCTCCTTAAAAGGTGGAAAAAGTGAAAAGTCATTGTCATTTGAACAGTAACCTTTGGTAATTTTGAGAGCTCTTACATAAATTTTCGCAATGCCGATCCACTACAAGCACCATAGATTCGAGTGAGCCCGCCGTCATCAGAGACCAGCCACATACGGACCTCCGATAAGTTGACTTGATCCTCTTTGTAAATTTTTTTGATTAATTTTCATTCTTTTTTGAATTTTTTAAACTTTTTACATTTTGTTTTAGTGCATACGAGCCATAGTATAGCGCATAGGTTAGATAAATTTGTACATACAAAGTAGCGCATAGATGCAAAACAGTCGTGCATAGATGTGTAGATTAGCGCATAGCGTAGAATAGCGCATAGGATACCTTTAAGTAGCGCATCTAGGAATTTTGCCCACGTAGGATGCTAGATTAGCACATAGATTAGATTTGTGCATTGATGAGATAGATTAGTGCATCCGTTTGATAGAATAGTGCATTCATGGTTTAACACATAGATGGTCTATTTTAACACATAGACTAGATAGAATCGCACATAGACGGAGTCACGCATTGCACAATTGTTTTAGCGCATCCATGGATTTAAATAGCGCATTCATGGTTTAGCGCATCTAATGTTTGTTTTAGCGCATCCATTGATTTTTATCGAATTTGAATTTTGAAGTAAAATTCGATATGTGCTTGATGATTGTTGTTAGATTAGACAACTGATTATATATTTTTTGAATAACATCAAGAATAGATTAGCTTGATTTGATAAATTTTTCTTCGTGCTTGAAGAACAAATAGTAAAGATAAATTTGCTTTCCTGCTTGAAAGACAAATAGATAGATGGTAGATTTGCTTTCCCGATTGAAAGACAAATAGATAGATGTTGAGTCAATTGACTATTAAATTTTTTTCCATGCGATATGAAAAACAAATAGTAGAAATGATAGATAAATTTTATTTCATGATTCAAAAATAAATAAGTTTTGATTTGATTGAGTTGATTGCCTATTTGATACAAGTGATGAACTTGCCTGATGTACTGATTTGATTGGAAATTGATTGCTGATTGATTTATATGATTGTGTGATGATGTTGTAAAGGAGGAATTTAGATCAGAGAGAGATTTCCTCATACTTGGGAGATGGTTCTGCAACTATCTCAGGATGATTTAGAGATTATATTAGTGTGGGTTGAGTCCATTGTTGAGGATCCTACAGTATCAAGTCAATAGGGTGTTGTTGACTGCATTAGCTAAGAGGTGGCATAGCGAGCATAACACCTTTCATCTGCCCACAGGAGAGATGACCGTGAGTCCAGAGGATGTATACAGGATTCTGGGTATTCTTGTAGTTGGTGAGCATGTGATCTATGATCATAAGGAGATTGGGGGGACCGATGCACTAAGATGAGTCTTCCAGGATCTGTTAGGTTTTCAAAGGCAGATATCTAAAAGCTAAATGCAGATTTTATTAAATAAACCAAAAATAAAACACACATAAAACTAACACAGAGAATTTAACGTGGTTCACCCAATGTGGGCTACATCCACCAAACCGCAGCCATCCAATGATATTATTAACCAGTGCAAAACCCTATTACAATATTGCGAATAATCACCTATTTCTTATGATACTGTAACTCTATCCCAAACCCTTTATAAATTAGGGTTATATAAAATCGAGGTTTTTCCCTTTTTATGATTTTTCCCTTTTTCGATAATTTCATGAAAAAGCGAGGATGCATGAAGAGTGTACAGTATAGAATGATCAGTCGCCACATACCAACAATCTCCCACTTGGAGACTGATTAGGCTCCACACCTAAACAATCTCCCACTTGGAGACTGAACCTGGATGACACCGCTGCACTTACAGCTCCTACTGGAAATAAGCACCTTGGACCCTGCTGCTTTCTTATACTTTAATTCAACCTTGAAGGCCAACCGAAGTTGAAAAGGAGCTCAACTTCTGCCTTATCACTGCCTTAGTAAATATATCCACTGGATTTACATCTATATGTATCTTTTCCAGCTTTACCTATCCATCCTCCAACACTGACCGAATGAAATGATACCTCAACTATATGTGTTTGGTTTTAGAGTGCAAGACAAAATTCTTTGCAAGATGTATAGCACTTTGGCTGTCTGTGAACAAGTAATTTTCAGCCTGTTGTTTTCCCAACTCTTCCATGAAAAATTGCATCCATATCATCTCCTTTGCTACCTCTGTTGCAGCCACATACTCTGCCTCTGTGGTGGATAAAGTAACCACCTTTTGCAATCGAGATATTCAACTTACTACTGTCCCACCAACGGTAAATACATAACCTGTGGTACTTCGCCTGGTATCAATATCCCCTGTCAGATCTGAGTCAACATAGCCTTTTAAATCTGTATTAGAGCCCTCAAAACATAAATGTTTATCTGGTGTACCTCTCAAATACTTGAGAATCCATTTTACTGCATTCCAATGCTCAATTCCTGGATTACTCATATACCGGCTAACAACTCCTACAGCATGTGCAATATCTGGTCTCGTGCATACCATGGCATACATTAAACTACCTACAGCTAAAGCATATGGTACCTTGGACATTTTTTCTTCCTCCTCTTGTGTCTTTGGACACATATCCTCAGTCAATTTTACATGACTGGGCAAAGGTGTGCTGACAGCTTTTGCATTCTCCATATGAAATCTCTGCAACACCTTTTTAACATAATCAACCTGAGATAAAAACAATTTCCTATTTTTCCTATCTCTTGTAATCTTCATACCAAGGATTTCTTTTGCTGCCCCCAAATCCTTTATAGCAAATGAATTTGCTAACTGTTGTTTTAATTCCTTTATGTGATCCATGTTAGACCCCGCTACAAGCATATCATCAACATATAAACATAAAATAATGTAGCTATCTTCACCTAGCATCTTAAAATAAACACAATGGTCTGAATTACACCTGTTGTAACCTTGCTCAGCCATAAAACTATCAAATTTAAGATACCATTGTCGAGGTGCTTGCTTCAAGCCATATAAGCTTTTCTTCAATCTGCACACTAGTTTCTCCTTACCTTTGACCTCAAATCCTTGTGGCTATTCCATATAAATTTCCTCTTCCAAATCACCATGGAGAAAGGCAGTTTTAACATCAAGCTGTTCTAAATGCAAATCTTCAACAGCCACAATACTTAACACAGTACGAATAGAGGTCATTTTAACAATTAGAGAAAATATTTCATCAAAATCAATACCCTGTTTCTGTGCAAATCCTTTTACAACTAATCTGGATTTAAATCTTTTCTTACCTCCATCCTCCTCTTTCATCCTATAAACCCATTTGTCTGCTAAAGCCTTTTTATATGTAGGCAACTTGCATAATTCCCAAGTCTGATTTTTCAGCAAGGAGTCCATTTCTTCTTCCATTCCATGCTCCCACTGAACCTTGGTATCCACCTGCATAGCTTCATGATAACACTCTAGTTCACCAGCATCAGTTAATAGAATAGAGTACAAAGAGGGAGAAAATCTTTCTGGAGGTCTACTTAACCTTGAAGATCGCCTAACATTCACTGGAGTTTATGGTATTTCTTGTTGTTGCTATTGCGAAGCATGAGGAACCACTAGAACATTGGTGTTTGTAATATCATCCAGCACTACATAATCCTATTCTTTCTTCTCATGCTGCTGCAATAGATCTTTGTACAACATTTTCTCATTGAATATGACATCCCTGCTTCTCACAATTTTCTTATTTTCAAAATCCCAAAGCCTATAACCAAATTCATCTATGCTATATCCAACAAATATACATTTCTTTGATTTTGCATCAAGCTTGGTTCTATTTTCAAAATTTATATGTGCAAATGCTTCACAACATAAGGTTTTCAGAAAAGAATAACTTACCTTCTTACCTTTCCATGCTTCCTCCAAAATACCACAACCCAAAGGATTAGAAGGACCTCTATTAATTAAATAAACATCAGTATTTACAGCCTCTACCCACATGTTTAAAGGCAACCCAACATGCAATCTCATAGTTCGTGCACGCTCCATTATTGTTCTGTTCATACGCTCAGCCACTCCATTTTCCTATGGAGTCCTTGGAACCATTTTCTGCTTACGAATACCATTAGAGGAACAATAATCTTCAAACTCTTTGTTGCAATACTCACCACCATTATCAGATCTAAGACATTTCAACTTTTTACCTGTCTCATTCTCAACCAAGCTTCTCCATTTTTTAAAATTTTCAAATACATCAGATTTCTGCCTAATAAAATAAATCCATACCTTCCTAGTTGCATCATCGATGAATGTGACATAATAATGAGAGCCACCGAGAGAAGATACCTGAGCTAGTCCCCATACATCTGTATGCACAAGCTCCAATTTCTCATCCTTCTTTTATTTCTCATCTTTGAGAAAACTAACTCTCTTTTGTTTGCCATACACACAAATTTCACAGAAATCCATATTAACACATTTTAGACTTGGTAAAGCATTCTTTGAATGAATTATTTTCATACCTTTTGCACTCATGTGACCAAGTCTGTTATGCCATAGTACTGATTCAAAATTCGCAGCAACTATCTGATTTTCTTCCTACTGAACTGCGGCAACTGTTCCTGAACATTGATTTTTATCTGCAATAGCTAAATTAGAAGGAACAGTATGACCTGTACAAAGATATAAGGTGCCTACTTTCACACCTTTTTCTACCACTAATGCACCTTTTGTAATCTTCCAATTTTTATCACTAAATGTAACAACACAACCTTCATCATCTAGTTGCCCTGCTGAAATTAAATTTCTTTTTAGCTTTGGAACGTGCCTTACCTCATGTAGTAGCCAATGATTCCCATTCTGCAACTTAATCTTGATGCTTCCCTTTCCAACAATCTGACAGGGTTCATTATCTCCCAAATAAACCAGCCCAAAATCCCCTTGGACATAATCAAGAAAATAATTTCTATGGGGCATAGCATGAAATGAAGCCCCTGAATCTAACACCCAAGAATCATCAACATTGTCAAGAGAAAGAATCAAAGCATCCTCATCAGATTTATTACTTACCACATTTTCCTTTGTATTTCCTTCCTTTTCGTCTCCTTCTTTATTTTTTTGAGACCAACAATCTTTCTTTAAATTACTTGGCTTACCATAGTACCAGCAATCCCTCTTGTCTCTAGATTGGGACCTTCTGTAACTTGATTTTCCTCGTGACTTCCCACGACTTCCATAATTGTTTCTTCTCTCTTTTGTTCTACCCCTGCTTTCTGCATTCAAAACACTACCTGATGTGGATGTTCCACTTGAGCTTTTCCTACAAATTTTCTCGCTCAAAATAACACCAACAACATCATCAAATTTCAATGTATTTGAACCAGAAACAGAATTGCTAACAGCTATTACCAAGCTATTCCAGCTTTCAGGCAAAGAACACAAAATCAAAAGAGCCCTAACTTCTTCATCAAAGTTTACTTTTACAGAATTTAATTAACTGGTAAATGTATTGAACTCATTTAAATGATCAGTAACTGATCCACCTTCTACCATTTTCATATTAAATAAACGCTTCATAAGAAATACCTTATTCGAAGCGGAAGGCTTTTCATACAACTTTGCTAGGGTTTCCATCAACTCTAGAGTTATCTTTGCTGTTGTGATATTGAACGCCACCGATTGTGCCAGGCATAAGCAAATACTGCCAAGTGCCTTTCTGTCTAAAATATCCCAGTCCTCATCTGTCATTGTTGTGGGTTTCTTGGTTTTCCCTTCCAATGGTCACCATAAATCCTTCTGATAGAGATAGTCCTCCATCTACATCTTCCATAACTGATAGTTCTGCCCATTGAACTTATCAACCTTCATCTTACCCTCATCTGCCATTGCTCCCACTTAACTGTGAGACTCCCACTCAACCGTGAGACTTTCCTACAAACGATAATAAAAAACAACCCACTCTGATACCACTTGTTAGGTTTTCAAAGGCAAATATCTAAAAGCTAAATGCAGATTTTATCAAATAAACCAAAAATAAAACACACAATGAAATGATACCTCAACATTATAGAATGATCAGTCGCCACATACCAACAAGATCCTCATGTCTCCGGATATGAGCTTCCTTGGAAGGAGATGGTGGAGAGATATGCCTCACTGCCTTCAGTTTTAGCAAGTTTCATCGGTGGTTTCCTTTGTCCTGATCACAGGTCAAAGGGACTATCAGTCAGGTGGGGTCGAATCCTGGAGGACATGCTTCTCCATCATACCAGATATGCATGGGGGTCCTACATGCTTTTCCATCTATACCACGATCTTCATCAAGTCATGTACATAGATGGGAAGATTCTATCCTACGAAGTTACTCATCTAAAGAAATGGGCATGGGAGCGGATTGTGATCACTCATCCCATTGTTCGGAGAGATCGTCCCCTTGGATTTCCATATGTTTATGCCTACATAGGTCCCCTTGTCTAACCAAGGCTGGGAAAGTTAGAGTATTGGCGAAGGGTACTAGATGACATGGATAATGTCATCTAGAGATTATATCTTGACTATGACCCCTGGGAGGTAGATGATTTAGAGCTTCTTTTTTGTACAAGATCGAGATACCAGATTGGGTGCACCCCATTTATCATCGAGAAATTTTTGGTTATGTGGGTCCTGAGATAGTTTGGACTAGTACAGATGATGCCTCTGGGTGTGGCACACTATGCTAGGCATTGGGAGGATGTGGCAGAGTGGGGTCCATTCGTGACCATAGAGGTTGCTAGGGTAGAGTATTTTGATTTACAACTAGATTATCGGGTGATGCACCCAGAGGTGACAGATGCAGGGATGACGGATGACTATGCAACCTTCTTTTACATGCATCCTTTTTCGAGGTTCACTAGCCCAGAGGAACCTACCCCATTATTGGGAGGACCAGTTATACAGCGAGGGTGAGGGAAGCCACAGGGAGAGGCTCAAGCAGGGGTATAGGATGCAACAGCCATGGATATTGATGAGGAGGGGGATGAGGGGGATGAAGGAGATGACTCTGGCAGCCTTGATGACAATGGGGATGATAGAGGTGGTGGGGACGTGGGGACGTGGGGGGGTGGGCAGAGATTTTTCTTTGATGTACCCTTCAGTACAAGGCCACGGACATCGAGAGTGGTGGATCAGCTGAGTACTTCGGCTCCATGGGTTATTATCAGGGCTCCCTCACAGGGACAATTGGATGTCTTGCACACAGAGGTTCAGACTCTTCAGAGTCAGTTAGCACAGGAATATTTGATGATCAGTCAGCTGTAGGCACAGGTTACACAACCACCACCTCCTGACCCACAAATAGCTCAGCTTATGGCAAAGCAAGAAAGCTTCTGAGAGAGATGTATACAGGCCGAGGGGGTAGTTGAGAGACTCCTTAGATTAGTCAAGAGCACCTCTATTGGAGAGGTTGTAGCAGAGGGATTGGAGACTGCTCGGGAGGCTGAGTATTATAGGATGAAGTACTTTGAGGTAGTGCCACCCAAGAGGAGGATTGCCTTCACACAGTCAAGTACTCGGTCTTGGACCCATTCACGCAGTCATTCCAGGAGTGCTACCAAGAGTGTGGGTCAGCCAGCCAGACAAGAGATCAGAGCCTCGAGGAGTAGAGATCCAATGAGACCTACTACCTTAGGGGATAGTAGCAGCCATGTGCCCCTCAGTGATGAGCATTTTGACACATTTATTCATTGTATTTGATATATCTTATCGAAACATTTGATATCTTTGTACTTCTGGATATTTGTTTTGATGAGATTTATGAGATGCGGTGGTGATTTGATTATCCATGTGTTATGGATAATTTATGATGTATGATTATGGATGCATGTATATTTCTATATGCTATGTCATGTATGTTGATGCAAATGATGGTATGAAAATGATGATGCTTTTATTTTATGTATGATGATGCAATGATGATATGAAAATGATGATGCTTTTATTTTATGTATGATGATGCAATGATGATATGAAAATGATGATTTTTCTTGATGACGTATGTAATGAATGCAAAATGAGATGTCCCTGAAATGATATGTTGTAAACGAAATGGATGAGACCTAACAATGATGAAAAAGTAATATAAATGGATATGCAATGAAATGATGATCTAAATGAAAAGTTATGATAAAATGAGATGATTATGAAGATGTAATATTTAATGAATGATATGCACATAACATGAATAATGATGTAGTATGATGATAATAATGATAATGATAGTAATTGGTGAACTAATGATAATGATGTAATAATACGATTCAATGGATATGAAAATGATGATGTGAAATAAATGAAATGGATGCAACCTTACTTTTAATGTATATGTATGTGAAATGAATGTAAATGTTAATGTTACGAAATGATATAATAATGAATGATTAAAATAATGACCATGCATATGATATGTAACAATAGATAATGATCATGATGAACTAAATGAAAAGAAAAAAAATGATAATGATAATGAAATGATGATGTAAGTATGCAAATGCAATAATAATAATAACCTAAATGAATGATGGTGAAATGATATGAAATGGTAATGGAATAAGATACCACAAATGTCCAAATTTACTCAATTGATGTTTTAAAAAGATATATGAAATTTTTACCAACCTTCAAAAATCTATCTTAGACAACCTTCAAAATGCAAATTTAAATGAATCATGTAGTCCTGGAATGTAGTAATGAATCATTCTCCTATTTGTCATTTCATGTTGCGTGTGATTTTCATCATCGAGCCTTTTGATATGTTGAAAGTTAGTACAAGCATCAAAGGGTATGTTAGCACCAATGATGACCTGAGTACCATTTTCATGATTTTTGATATAGCAAATTAATACAAGCATCGAAGTATAATTGAACCAAGATGACCTGAGTATTGTTTGCATAAATAGACAAAATTTAGCCATTTTCCTATGCAAATTCTGAAATGTCATAAAATGATACATTGTAAAGCATGTCCCATGACAAATTTGCACAATACTAATGATTAGCTTATAGACAGCGAGCAAAGAAAATCATACTCCTTCCTTGTGATTCTAGTTCAATACATCATTGAACCACTCCAAAGATATGATGTCATCAAATGTCAAAACAACAATTCAACTTATGCTTTAATTTTGTCATTCATTTTATTCAGATTAAGATCATCTAGTTTGTTTCAGTTATTTGTCAAAATAGTCGTGTAAACTCAGTTTAATTGGACAAATTTGTTGTTTTTGATATCTTGATTCTTGACACATGCTGCCAATTACCTACTAGAAAACTACAAAAAGTGAATTGCCCCTCCCCCAATGACCTTGTACTTTGACTCATGCATAGACACAACCACTGCTAAGGATAACCCAATCATCAAGCCATGATGTTGTTTCAACCAGATGTTATGATGCATGATGTGAATATGATGGCTAGGCATGTATGTGATGCCGATGAAAGATGGGTATCTAGAATGTATCTCAATAGATGAGAGAGCCAAACAAAATCACAAAAAATGCTTATTTGCTAGGTTTTCACCATTTGTTTTTATTGCACTTTTTCTTGATTTTATGATTTTTTTGTTGTTACCAAGATGCCTGTTTGCCATGATTTCATCAAGGCAACGATTTTTTTGATTTTTTTTTGTATTTTTTGTATTTTTTCAAGACTTTTTATATTGTTTTTGATATTTTTAGGCATAAAACTTCTTTAGATGAATGTTGTTGGTCGGATCTTCAAACAGGTCCCCTTCTGATGTTGACAACTGATATGCCCTCGATCCATATGCAACAATGATAACGAACGGGCCCAACCAATTAGGTTTGAACTTGCCTTTCTTTTCTCGATCCTGCTGATTTTGAGGGTTTTCTTTGAGAACCAAGTCACCCACTTGAAAAGTTTGTGGTTTGACTCTGTGATTGTAGCTGTGGGACATAACTTGTTGATATCCCTTCAAATGATTAACTTCAGTTTGACGTTGTTCATCAAGCAGTTCCAGCTCTTGCAACCTTGATACTCTATAGTCTTCATCATTGATCAACCCCTTTAGTAATACTCAAAGTGAAGGAATCTCAACTTCTAGTGGTAGAATAGCTTCCTCTCCATAGACCAAAGCATAAGGAGTAGCACCTATTGGTGTGCGAATACTTGTTTTGTATGCCCATAATGCTGGATTTAATTGGACATGCCAATCATGACTTGCTTCATTTACGATTTTCTTCAAAATCTTCATAATTTTTTTATTTGAAGCTTCAGCTTGACCATTCCCTCGCGGATAGTAAGGTGTAGAAAACATGTGTTGGATGTGAAATCTTTCACATAGCTCATCAACATCCTTATTTTTAAACGGTCTTCCATTGTCTATGATAATGGAGTTGGGAATACCATATCGACAGATGATATAGTTTAAAATGAATGAAGAGATTTGTTTGCCAGAAACAATCATTAGGGGAACAACTTCAATCCATTTAGTGAAATACTCAATGGTTGTAATGATGAATTTATGTTCATTTGAAGATGATGGGTGTATCTTTCCAACCAGATTCAATCCCCACTGAGCGAAAGGCCATGTTGTGGTGAAGGGTTGTAATTCCTGAATAGGAGCATGAATGAGATTCCCATGAATCTAACATTTTGCACATTTCTTCACAAAGATGAATGATTTGTTTTCCATGATCGGCTAGTAGTAACCCAATCTCACAAGTTTCTTTGCTAAGGTTAGTCCACTTGAGTGTGTCCCACAAATGCCACCATGTATCTCTTGTAAATATTTTTTCAATTCATCGTGTTCAAAACATCTAAGGAGGGTACCATCCAGACCACGCCGGTATAAGACATCAGAAATTAAGGTGTAATGGGAGGATTGACGAATGAAATTTCTTTTCTGATTTCTAGACAAATCTAAAGGTAGAATAGTATCCTTTAAGTAAGTGTAAATTTGGCCATACAAGGGAGAATCAGAACTGGTTAAGTGGCAAATGATTTGAGTTTCTGGATTGTCATAGGTGGGAGAAAATAATTGTTCCACCAAGAAATCATACCGTGTTTGATTCTCTAACAACTGGAGTAGAGATGCTATTGTAGCCATTACATCGGCTGCTTTATTATCAATACGCGAAATTTGTATGAACTTGATATCAACAAAGTACTTCTTGAAATCATCCACCATCCCTTTTTAAGGTATCAACTTGCCATCTTTAGTGTGATATTCATCATTGATTTGATTTATAACAAGTTGTGAATCACCAAAAACTTGAAGTTCTGTGATTTTCCAGAGTACTGCAATTCTCATTCCAATTAATAGTGTCTCATACTCAGCGATGTTGTTTGTGCAAGGGAACATTAGCCGATAAGATTTTGGAATTGTATGTCCTTGAGGTGTAATAAAAATAATCCCTGCTCCTGAGCCATGTTGAGTGTAGGAACCATCAAAGTAGAGTGCCCATGACTTCTTAATTGCTGTTGTGAATACATCAACATCAGGAAAATCAATATGTATTGGGTGTTCTACTAGCATTGGTGCTTCTGCTAGCTGATCTACAATTACCTGTCCTTTATAGCTATGCGATCCACATAATGAGTGTCAAATTCACTCAGGATCATAACCCATTTAGCTAACCTTCTAGTTAAGGTTTCCTTACTTAGAAGATATTTGAGTGGATCAATCTTAGCCACAAGCTTTATTGTATGTGCTAGCATGTAATATCGTAACTTTTGAGAAGTGAACACTACCGCTAAGCAAGCTTTTTCAATGAATGTGTAATTTAGCTCATGACTTGTCAAAGTTCGACTGATGTAATAGATTGCTCACTCCTTTCCTGAGTTGTCTTCTTGTGCCAATAATGCTCCTAGGGACACTTTCATGGCAAAAATATACAATATGAGTGGTGCACCTTGCACTGGTGGAATCAATACTGGTGGATTCATGAGATACTGCTTTATCTGATCAAACGCTGCTTCACATTTGTCCTCCCATTTAAATGGAACATTCTTGTGTAAGAAATGAGTGAATGGTAAACTTTTATCCACCAGTTGGGCAATAAATCTTCTGATGGATTGTAACTGTCCCTACAAAGAGCATAGTTGACTAATGTTCCTTGGTGCTGGCATATCAAGAATTCCTTGTACCTTAGCTCGATCCACTTCAATTCCCTTTTCTGATACAATGTAACCTAGGAATTTTTCAGATTTCACTCCAAAGACACATTTCTTTGGATTAAGTCTTACTTTGAGTTGCTCCATTCTTTTGAAAATTTTAGATAAGATATCTATGTGTCCTTCCCTGGTGTTAGATTTGGTAAGGAGATCATCAATGTAATCTTCCATGAATGTATGCATCATATCATTAAAAATTGTTGTCATTGCACGTTGGTATGTAGCTCATGCGTTCTTCAACCCAAATGGCATTATGTTCCAGCAATCGGTACCCCAAGGACATGTGAACGTTGTTTTATCCTAATCCTCTGGTGCAATATTTATCTAGTTGTATCCTGAAAATCCATCCATTAATGAGTACATTGCATGTCCAACAGTCAAATCAACAATCATATCTATGTTTGGTAGAGGGAAATCATCTTTAGGATATGCCTTGTTCAAATCCCTAAAATCTGTACAAATTTTGATTCTTTCGTCTGGCTTTGAAATAGGTACGATATTGGAGATCCATTCTGCATAGTCGATAGACTGAATGAATCCAACATCTAAAAGCTTCTTCAACTCTTCTTTAACCAACAATGCAACATGTGAATGCATTTTTCTGAGTTTCTGATTCACAGGTTTTGCCCTCGGCATAATAGATAGATAATGCATGATGAGATCTGGATCCAATCCAGGCATATCCGCATAGGACCATGCAAAACTATTTTGGTTGTGTTGGCACTCTCAAATTTTGTAAATTTGAGATGCCTATTTCAAAATTTTGCTTCTGCACTTCCAGAAGTGCACCTAAAGAATCAGTCTTGACTGACCCGCTTTGGAGGCTTGTAATTTGAAGCCTATTGATTGTCGTGTAGAACCTAGTTGTAGACATATTCAGTTGACCTATGAGCAGGCATGTCAAATTTTAGCTTCCCATGATAAATTCTGACAGCATTTCAAAAAGTGAAGCTGGAAGGTTTTTGCACTATTCTACTATTTGCAGATTGTCAGTTTGCGAAACAGCTTCCTGTTTGAGCTTGGTTTTTGCAACCAGTTCACTGTCATGTCAGAATGAATGTTGTTCCATATTCCCCATATCAAAATGATCTCGAGTGTCAATTTGCAGAACTTCATGATCTGATTTTCTATTTTTAGCAGATCAAAATCAAATGCAGTTTGTTCTGTTTTGCAGCTGCTTTCCTGACAGCCTTTCTGAGAGGCCAACTTCGACCATCAATAACTTTTGATCGGTGATGTTTCAAAGTAATTCCTTTTGCACACGTGCTCAGGGTATCTTAATGTTCCACTATGTCTGATGGTAGCTTGCCAGGAGTTACTTCACTATTTTTACAAATTGGCAATTCGATCAGTTTCAATTGGTTAAGAACAGCTGTTGTTTTAGAAAAGCCTGACTGGGAAACTTTGTCGATTAATATCCACTTCCTCGTAATCTATTTCTTTGATCTATCTTTTGCACTATACTTTTGGGTTAGATGACTATGTGCTTGCAAGTTTTTATGGTTTCATGAGGTCGTTTGAATGGTTTCCTGGATTGATTCCTGAGCCAACCTGACCTGTTTTGACCATTTTGCAAAAGTGCCAAAAAATGAATTTAGGGCCGACCTCGTGGACCTCGCGACTTCACAACCTCACAACCTCGTTGACCTCGCTACCTTGCGGACCTCGTGGGATTATTGGTAATGTTATAAAAAAGGTGCGAGGTTGGCGAGAATGCAACCTCGCTGACCTCGCGGACCTCGCGGGATTATTGGTTGGAGATTTTAAAACGGAGGTGGGCCCACTATTTTTTTTTGTAAAATGATCAGGTATTTGGGGGTAAAATAATTCACCCAAGGGGGTAAAGTATAAAATATTTCAAATATGAAATATTTAAATGAGGCACGGATAAATTGTTTATTTTCCAATCATATTTTATTGTAAAATGCAAGATAGGGATAAATTTATAAAGTGAGTAAGTATTCACTTTGCAAAATATTTTATTTGCTGGGAGAGTTGTGAGACTTTGTATAAAGTGAATTTTATTCATTTTATTGGAAAGTATGTGCTAGGAATTAAAACTGCAGCAAATGAAGAGTTAAAGGCTGAAACAGATATGCACGGGAAAGAGGTTTTTTAGAGCAGCTGGATAAAATGATGAGAATCTCCACATGGGAAGATTTTCTGTTGCTGGGCAATGATGGGCAAAGGCAGTTTTGAGAGGTAGAGTTTTTTGTAGGAAGAGAGATGAGAGATTCTTTTGCAGAATTGATGATCAACGGTGAATGAAGATTCCAAATGGCATTTTTGGATCAGTTTTAGGGCTGCCTTCATTCTTCTATTTCTTCTCTTCTCTTCTCATTGTACAGGGTTCCAATTTCTAAAAGCTCTGCAAGTCAGGCAGAAGCTATAGGTAGATTGTAAAGCTAGGGGGAAATATGACTGTTAGTCATTTTAATCTAAAAGTGTATTGTTTTGAATTGTTCTATAATATTTATTTTAGCTGATAATTGTCTCCATGGCTGAATTATAATGTTGTTTTGGATTCAATAATAAGATTGTCTGAATCTGTTCATGCACATTTGTTGCATTTGAGTTACATCTGTTGTTGCCTTATGTTCTATGAATGGTGTAATTTCTTTAATAAAACACAAGCTGCTTTTATTATTGTCTATTATTCAGGGATAGTGTAATTGCTTTGAAAAATGTTATAGGAGTGCTATGTTTCAAGTGGATTCATAAGAAGAATTATCAGAGAAAGCTTCAGTGGTCTGGTTGTCATAATGTGACAACATTTGCAAGACCTTCAGAGCATGTTCAACACTGAAAGATGAATGCTAGTTATATGACTCCATAGCCCATTTTTATGGCACTGGTCTATTATCATGTTTCTGCAGTTTTCAGTTTGGTCCCAACTCTCTAAATCAAAAACCATTTCAAATCTATTTTGTTGATTTGTGTTTGTCATGTTCTCTATATTGATTGATGAAATTCATTCAATATCTTGCCAATGTTAAGTGATATTTTAGGTTTCTCAACATATTTATGTGAGAGCATCATCTGTTAAGCAATATCCTGTTACTTGTGTGTCTAGATTGTTTGATGTTGCTAAAGGGTTACCCCCTTAGGTCTTACAGAGCTTGAAGTGCAGGGAAAATGTGTATCCATTTCATTTCATGTCAGTTGGCCACTAGATTTTGTTGTTCTTTAATATAGAGGTTGGCTACCTCTTAGAGAATTACAAATCCTATCTGGGTTGCATTTTTAAACACCAACAGGTTGTTCTTGAGAAATTTTGTGAATCCTGGTATTTCCTCTTCTATTAGAGATGTAGCCAATTGTAAGACTTTGTGCTTTTCTGTAGTGCCTATATTGAGTGCCTTTGTTGGCTCAATTAGAATAGAAGACCTTTCTTGGTAATGTTCCAAGAGAGTGTCACGTTTCCCATCCTCTAGTGCCTTTGAAAGGTTTTCACTATTGGATACGATTTTTATTTTTCTCTTTTCTTGATCTAATACTGCCTTTGTTAGGTTTTCACCATTAGATCTTTTTTTTATGTTATTTATTTCATAGCTGAGAAACTTGGCACTTTCTTGTCGAAAAATCTGATCTTGTGATTCCTTGGTGGAACTTTTTTTTGGATGGGATGAACAAAGAAATTTTATGATGGTTTCGTCATTAGGAAAAGTTGGGACATCAATAGGTGCGACTTGTTCCCAATCAATGAGTTTAGGATGGACCAAAGGAAATGGATCATTAGGATGACTAAGGTCACTGGTCGTCAGAGTCATGATACTATTATTAACATCGTTATGGGAGAGGTATAGGATGGTATCCTCCTATGGATGATTTGTCTCACTTTGAATCGAATCGGTTTCACTTGAGTCATGATCGCTTTGTAAAATGTAATCAAGCGGAGGCCTTGAGCTTTCCCCTTGTAAGAATGTGGGTGTGAATTTGTGTATGACATCCACCCTTTTCTCAGAGATGAACATATCATTAGAGAAGTCACCCCATTCATACTTGTTGGAGTTAGTGTCAGAATTATTTGCTTGACTTCTCAGGATTGTTTCAGTTAATTCCTCTTTGGACATTCTTTGTACTACTTCTTCCTTTGTATCTTCACCATATCCTAACCCAGTCTTATCTTTTGGGTGCATTGTTTTCAGTTGGATAGGTTCAACGATACCCTCTTTCCTTTTACCTATAGGGCCATTTCCTTCATAACCCATTTGTTGCATGATCGCATGACCTTTTCCATATTGTTTTGTGGGTAACTTGATATGTTGTACTGATTCTTCTTCATCTTTATAGAGCCAATCAAGAATACCCCTATCTTCCATTTCATTTTCTTTGATAAAAACTCCATTAAACTTGGTGATGGGAACTAAAGCTAAGACTAAAACTGTTGTAGCCTATTGTATGGATGTTGATGGTTGACCATGGGATCTTGGAGATATGGGTAGATTAGAGAGAGATAAATAATATTCTCCCACTCCATTATCTTTCAATTTTAGCTTAGTGCCAAAATTACTTATCATTTCTTGTGCTTTCTCATTGTATTTGGAGGTAGAGATGACCAAAGCCTCTCTATTATGTGGGACGAGTGTGTCCTGAGTTGCTCTTAGGTTAGAGCAAGTTTGACTGCTCATGTGATCATAAGGTATTGTTACCTCTTGTCCATCATATGGAAACTTCAAGCATTGATGATAAGTAGATGGAACAGCTTGCATGTCGTGGATCCATGGATGATCCAAGAGTATGTTATAGGATAGATTCTGATCTAGAACCTAACAAAAGGTATTCTTCACAATAGGTCCCACTCTGATTGGTAGCATGATGAGGCCTTTGGAAGCTCTTTCCTCATCATCATATGCCTTGATTGTAATCTTCCTTCATGGATCTATAGATTCTTCAGAATATCCCAAAGCTAGGACCAATTTCAAAGTACAAATATTTAATCTAGCTCCCCCATCTATTAGGACACATCTAATTTGAGCTTTGTGTACCGTAAATTCTAGGTAGAGTGATGAATTATGTGGATGGGTTATGGATGAGTCATCCTTCTCAATAAAGGATAAACATGCGGATGAGGACAAGTGTCCCACCATGGCTTGAAATTTATTGATAACTATATCAAGAGAGATAGTTGTATCAACAAGTGTCTTTTCTATAATGTCCTTATGCGTAGGTGATAACTTTAAGAGCTCCAAAATAGAAATTTGGGCTGATGTTTTTCGTAGTTGATCAACCAAATTGTATTGACTTGGAGGGGGAACTGCTGCTTTAGATGAGCTTCCTTTGACAATGATTTTGGCTTGTCCCCTTGTCATAGCATTGACCTCTCGATATTCGTGCTTACCTTTGATTCAGATAGCATTGATTTGTTGATCGTCAGAATTGTTAGAGTAAAGGTTTTAACTTAATTGTGTTAATTAAGTTACCTTTATTCATCTCTTAAGATTTCACTTTAGTTTACATTAAGTGACATTTAATAATTATATTAATTATTAAATGTTTTCCTATTAGGGTTTTTTTTAGGGTTTGCATGATCTCCTTCTTAAGGATTGATCCATTGTATTTTCATTAATTCCTTTTTCTTCTGATAAGATAATTTCTCAATTTTTCAGAGCTTCAAACCCTTGTTTGTTTTCTCCATACATTCTCTTCCTTGTGACAGGTATCCATTTACATGCAGGTGTTCTTGGAGTCTGAAGTTGATTTTTCAACTTCTACATGGTATCAGAGTCTTCCTACTACATGTATGTTCTTGTTTGAAGAATTTGGAGCTACAAGGGTTGGATTAGGCATTCACAGTTTTGGGGTTTGTTTTTTTGATCCAGGGAATCACTTGCAATTTCAAAGCATGTTGGGTCCAAACGAACCTCACCGTTGGATCCGCAGCAGTCCAAAACCTCTAAATTGATTGTTCATTTGTCCATTTTGGATAAAGTTGATTTGAGAGACAAAAAAAATTTACTCGTACGGCCGTCCGTCTGCACCTTGGTAAAAAAACTAAATTTTTTCGAAATTTATTTTCGTCAGAATTTTTTTTTTTTTAAATTGTCAAAGTTCTTTTTTATTTTCAAAAAAAATCAAAATAAAAAAAAAGCCTTTTAAAGGTTTGCTTAGGGCTTGTACAAGGTACCCACAGGTACCTACATCTGCAGGCCTGCGGGCCCCTAAATACGTCGGGCGACGTACTTCCAGCCACCGGGGGCTTTACTGCCGACTGTCAGTCTGACAATACCGTTGATGGTGGTACCTTGGCAGGCAGCAGCCCCCATGCGGGCTCCTGTATTTTTTTTATTAATTTTTTTTTTTTTTTAAATTACCATTGTACTTTTTTTATTGTTTTAAAAAAAAAAAAAAACAATTTTGTAAAGCCCTATTCATGTGCATTTCGTTTTTAGCGGTTTTTTGCGACGGTCGTATGACTATCAAATTTAATCTGTATTTTTTCCCCTTTGGAGTTGTTTTCTTCCAGAGGCCATAACTTGGGCATACGATATCATTTTTTGGCAAACAAGATATCGTCGGAAAGATGGTTTTGCCAACTTTCTAGTGGTGTGGGTTTCATCACTTCATTTAATTGTTGGTGTATTCTATAGCTAGTTGAAGTCAAAGGAGCTATTTTCAATCCCGAGTTCGTAACTTTTGACCAATTTCTCTATTTTTCACGATCTCAGCGGCATTGGAACCATATTTCAGAGCTCTTCAGTTCCATCCATGTTATTTTTCTAGATTTCACTCCAGGTATATTTTATTCAATTTTTTGTGTTTTCACACTCTGGTGAATTACCTGGACATATCTGGTCTTGGGAACTTTTCATTTGCATGGGTTGCTTCATTTTTGGTTGTTCTTCATGTATTTCTAGTTTTTTGTCCTTTGAGGGCATTTTGAGCATCAGTTGTAAGCAATCTTCTATGTAAACGCACTGAGATAAAGTGTCACACTATTGTACATGTATTTTGGGGATTTTGCACATAAGGTTGTGCCATATTTTATACTCGCACTATATTATAAAGTGCCATGGGGGGTTGTGTAGTGCCTTTATTTTTTCCATCACACCTTTGTTTGGTGAGTGTCCCTCCACAACAACAATGGATCCATATGATTCCAGCCTCATGCATATGTGCTTTGTTTTGCACACCACTTTTTCAATTGCAAGTGCTTTCTTGTGCACTTTCAAATGTTGTATCTTCTCCTTCATGCACTACAGGGTGTTACACACCATTTCAGTGGATCTGTCAGGCTCTCCCAATTCAGCATTATGGGGGGAAATTATACTATTCGTGCTAATGCTTCCTTGGTTTCGCCTTGGAAGGAATCTTCCATTCTTTGTTGATCAGTGTTTTTCAGACTATTGGTACTTGTGCCATCTATATCTTCATTCCAGGTGTTTCCCTTTGTTTGCCATCTGATTCAAGTAGTGTCATTTGGGGCACTCATGCAGATTGTTGTCTTCTTGATCCTGATCATCCTATCTTTAGAGGACGTTCTTCAGCACCATAGCAATCATCTTTTGACAGTTGTTTGCAACTTCTTCTGCTTCACTGATGTTCTTCATGGCTTTCAGCATCTCTTTTTGGAGTAGCATTTTTCCCATGAGGTTTTATCTATTTCTCCTCTTTACAAAGATTTGATTGTATTTGGGTACCAGATCTAGCCTAGTTGTTGGGACCCATGTTTACTTTCATGCATTGTAGTTACCTTTGCTTTCTTGCACTTGTTTGTAGCTGCACTCTTGCTCATCTTAAGGGGGGGTGTTAGAGTAAAAGTTTTAATTTAATTGTGTTAATTAAGTTACCTTTATTCCTCTTTTAAGATTTCACTTTAGTTTGCATTAAGTGACATTTAATAATTATATTAATTATTAAATGTTTTCCTATTAGGGTTTGCATGATCTTCTTCTTAAGGATTGATCCATTGTATTTTCATTAATTCCTTTTTGTTATGATAAGATAATTTCTCCATTTTTCAGAGTTTCAAACCCTTGTTTGTTTTCTCCATCCATTCTCTTCGTTGTGACAAGTATCCATTTGCATGCAGGTGTTCTTGGAGTCTAAAGTTGATTTCTCAACTTCTACAAGAATAAATATGATTGATAATGGTGTCATGGACATAATTAACATTCTTTCCTTTGTCACTCGAAGATTCCCCCTTTTGATAATTAGGGAGAGGATCTTTGAATTCCTGATGGTCATCATTGACATTATGTCCCTCAACTGTAATAGTACGATTATCAATCAAATCTTGAACAACATTCTTTAACCCTTGGAAATTATTTGTCTTATGACCTTTACACCTATGATAATCACAAAAGTGTGAGTCATTCCATGATGGTGGTTTAACTCGAGGCTCATAATCTCTTTGTGGTGGAAATGTAATAGCATTTTGATTCAATAATTCTTTGATAATGGATTCCAAAGATTGGCCCAAGGGAGTAAAACTCTTTTGATTCAAAAAATATGAGGATCTGGGCACATTTGAATTTTGATTATTGCCAAAATTATTTCCACAATTATTAGTCACATTCCCTTGATTGGAAACATTACCTTGGGTACTAGAATTTCCAGCATTATTTCTACATTGGACACCTGATACATTAAGGACAGTAGGCTTCACATTCATGTTGTTGGCATCTACTACCCCATCATTCACAGCATTTTTATTTCGAGTCCAAAATCTTGACTATTCATTGTTGTTACTATTGTTTTTGTTGTTGCTGTATGAATTTGAACATCTTTATCGATTTTCAAAACTCCACGCTTGACCAAGGCGCCTTCAATAGTAATCATGTTTTCAATCAATTTTTCAAATGATTGAGGATAGTGAAGGTTTAGTCTGTAACTCATTTCTTGATTCAGACTATCGATAAAGATCTCCATCTTTTTTGTTTCAGGAACATGATGGGAGTATCTAGCAAATACCCTTCTCCACCTTTGTAAAAAAGTGGTGAAAGATTCCCCTACCTTTTGTTTCACCTTACAAAGATCAAGCATGGTTATCTAGTGTTGGATGTTGTAGGAGTATTGTGATATAAATTTATTTATTAACTCCTCAAATGTTCTGATGGGGGAAGTGATCTTTGAAAGCCACTCCATGGATTTTCCACCCAAACTTCATGGAAATAATCGCATTAAGTAGGTATCTTCATGAGCGAATTCTAAGCTCATATTTCAGAAATCCCTCACATGCTCAATGGGGTCAGTTTTCCCATTATACCTATCAAATTTAGGGATTTCGCAATGTTTTGGAAAAGGAATCATTTGAAGACTCATTTCAAATGGATAAAGACATATATCATCCAAAACATACTTCTTTGTTGTACCCCCTTGGATTTCTTTCATTTTCATTTGTAATGCTTTTAATTGTAGAGTAAGAGCATTAAAATCATTAAGAGAAGCTTCAAAATTTTCCTTAATCCCTTCTGTGTCAAAATTGGCAGGTAACTTAGCTCCTTGATTAGCTAATGAAAGGAAATATCTTTCCTTGTTTCGTTCTAAAATCCTTTCCATAAGAGTATGGAATTGGGGATCTTGCTCCACTTCTTGAAGCTTTTCTTCTATTATCTCTTTAGTATTTGAATTATGAAAAGGATTCTCTTTCATATTATTATCACCCATTTTGCTTACTATACTCTCTTTCATCTTTTTCTATGTGTTTTCGAGATCTCGTGACAACAGGCATAAGCTTTGCCAAATTTCTACTAACTTTGATCAAAGAAATGAAATAGTGCAATTTTGATGGATATGAAAGTCAGGATAGAATGAAGATTCTATGACTTATGAGATTTCTAATCTTTAGCTCATGATTCCCTGATTGAAAGGATGATAATCCTGTTGGCGGGAATTAAACCAAAGATCAAAAATAAAGATGATTTTGCACTTTGTGAAGTTTGATCATAGCTTTGTAAAAAGAAGGATTTGTGATAAATGCCTAATGTGCTTGAATTCTCTATTGCAAAAATTGATTAGGATGAGTAGAGTATACAATTGCGGGTTTGGGAATATATGAGGAATGAATACACTGACTGTGGTTGTGCCTTTGAGAAAGGGCTCTTCTTTGAAAGAAGGATCATGAGAATAAAGGTTCTACAACATAATCATCAATGAAACCTCTAAAAAAGTCATGATATCGATGAATAAAGGTCTTGTGTTCAAGCAAGACCTTTCGACTTTGCTATAAAAATTTCCTCTTTTTCAATAACTTCTTATAACTGAGATATTTCTTTGGCTTCCTAATCTTCCTCTCTAGGGACTTTTTGGCAAAAGATGTGGATTTCCAAATCCTGAGCATAGAAAAATACTAGACTAAGATGATTGATTTTCCAAATGTCAGAAAAATTCCCTAGGCTCGGAACATAGATGCATAGAAACAAAGCACAAATGCACTAAAACAGAGCACAGATGTGCCGAAACAGAGCATAGATGCACTAAAACATAGCATAGATGCTTTGAAATAGAGCACAAATGCGCCAAAATAGAGCATAGATGCGTCGAAATAGAGCATAGATGCACCAAAATAGAGCATAGATGCATTGAAACAGAGCACAGATGCACTGAAACAGATCATAGATGCGCTAAACTTACCAATTATTTCTCTAAGACGGACATGTTTTGATAGTTTGATATTTTCGAATGATCTTAATCTGATTTAAATGTGAAAAACATGGCATAGAGTAGTAGATAGTTGTTTTGTTAATCCTAAAATCTAAACAAAGAGTCTATGTTCTTGAGATTTTCATAGGTTTTTCACAAGATAAGTAATTCAAACAGACTCACTCTTAGTTGTCAAATAGGTCATCATAGGCATCACAACCCACAGCTTAAAATCACATCGACTCACACAGTCATGTCACCCCCTAGAGGGCGCCCGTGCTTTTGTCTTTTCTAGGTGCGTACTCAAGGTTAGATTTCTTGATCCCTTGAGCAAACAATCTATGGCGATTATATGGTGAGTGTCTTGGGGGAAGATTCTTCCCTCCCCTTGCACCATGATTAAAATGATGTTGGCTACTGACACGGCTGGCTTTCTACACTATGGTTCATAGTAAAGGTTTTTGTTCGGCATGGCAATAAATAAACTCCCTCAAGAGACCTCCCAATCTTTAGAACAAAGATTTTGGGGATGGTTATCTTACTCACTTCCGTTGAATATGGGTTTCCCCAAAATCCACTTTTGATTATAGTGGGTTGGAAAACCTGTCTTTGGTTGTTCCCACTTAGGTCGTTCCCGTAGGGTGTGTACTTTTTCCCACTATGACAGGCCTTCTAAAGGATTTAATAAAACATGAAATGCATAAAATGAAAAAGGTAAATCTGGTGTTTGGTCACCCAGTAAAGGGGAGAGCATAAACCTATTACCCAACAATCACAACAAATAAGTGGTTGAATTTTAAATCCAAATGACGATTTTCTACACTAAATGAAGATGTTGCTTCACAACAAGCATTGGATTCATTTTAACTAGCATGGAATAAAGTTTGGTGACTATCCTCGGATTGATAAATTCCAGATTTTAAATTTCTATCCTAGGATTGCTTCATTTTACTTTTAAACCAAATTGAAAAATTTTGTCCACGGATGGCGTTGAAATCAGAATTTGTTTTTTACAACCCCTATATGCACCAAAATAGGCCACCAATGCACCAAAATAGTTAACAAATGCGCTAAATGATCAAGAAGGGATGTGCTAAAATAGGTCGTCTATGCGCCAAAACAGTTAACAAATGCGCTAAATGATCAAGAAGGGATGCGTGAAAACAAGTCGTCTATGCGCCAAAATAGTCCATGGATGTGCTGAAATAGTCCATGGATGTGCTGAAACAGTTCGGGGATGCGCTAAAAAGAGGCTCGTATGTGCTAAAGTGTGACTCCAGTCTGTCACCTGTCAGAAAAATCTGCAATAAAAGAAATTAAAAACGGGGGGAACGCCTCATGGTGGGTGCCAAAAATGTGTTGTTAGAATAAGTGAACTAATTTAGAAGTAAACTAACACACGAATAAGACATTATATTGAAAGAAACTAATCTAAAGAACATAAATGAAAACTCTAAACAATAGCAGCTCCTTCAAATTCATCCCATTGTCCTCTATCTCCAAGGATTTGATTAAATTTGTTGGCTCTCAGTTGTGCAAGCAGCAACTTGTTGAAATGACAACTTAGGATAATGAGATTGATTGAAAATGCATGTGTATTGTTGATGATTTAAACTATGAACTTGAAATTGAAATGCTATGATATTGCTAAAATGCGGATTTGCTGTTTCGAATGCAACTATAGTAACTACGTATGAAATCTAGGATGAAATCTACTTACAAGAAGGTTGTATTTATAGATTTTTGAAGGCAAGAATCTAGTTGGCGAAGATCAACAGTTGAAATTCAAACCTGTCAGGATGAATGGTGAGAGATGGAGAGGTTGAGAGAAAGGTGGAAGGTTGAGAGGAAAGCAGAAGAATGTTTTCAACCCACAAAACCATCCTCATTCAAAAATGGAGACAAACATGGCATTTATCTTCTCATTTATAAAAATTGGTTGAAAGTTGAGGATAATGCTAATTAAATAAATAAATTTATTTAATTATATGTGACATGTGCAAATGGAAGTTTCCAAAATTAAATAAATTAATATTTAATTATATTAGAAGTGAAAAAGAAAAGTAATTAAATATTTTATGATATTTAATTAAGTGGGGTGAAAAAGATATTTAAATATGAGATGAAATCAAAATATTCCATTGTTTTAATTTAAACATTCAAACTTTAGAAACAAAATGATAATTAAATAAATAAATTATAAATTTTATTTAGTTTAATTAAGAGGAAAGTAGCAATAATTAAATAAACTTATTTAATTAATTAAACTAGAAGAATTGGAAAAATGAACAATATAAATAAATAATTAAATTTATTTATATGTAGATGACTTTAGAATATTAATTAAATAATTCATATTTAATTAATTAACAGGTTTGAATAACCGTGACCATTTTTTTAGGACGTTTTATGATTTTTTTAGGACTTTTTCTGCTTTTTTATGAGTTTTTTAGGACTTTTCTGCTTTTTATGATTTTTTTGGGACTTTTCTTCTTTTTATGATTTTTTCAAGACATTTCTATTTTTTATGATTTTTTCAAGACTTTTTTACTTTTTTTATGATTTTTTTAGGACTTTTAACATGCACTAGATGCATCAGGTATAGAACTTCTTCAGGTGAAGGCTATTCATTGGTTCTTCAAATAGGTCCCCCTCAGGTGTAGATAGCTGATATGCCCCTGATCCAAAGATTGAAACCACAAAAAAAATACCTAGCCAATTAGGTTCAAATTTTCCTTTGTTTTTCCGATCCTGCTGATTACGGGGATTTTCTTTGAGTACTAGATCACTGTCTTGGAAAGTCCTAGGTTTGACATTGTGATTGTAGCTTCGAGACATTCCCTATTGATAGACCTTCAGGTGATTCATAGCCAGCTAACGACATTCATCTAACAACTCGAGCTCTTGCAATCTAGACACACAGTAATCCTCATATGTAATGAGACCTTTCAGGGATACCTAGAGTGAGGGTATCTCAACTTCAATTAGAAATACTAGTTCGGATCCATAGACAAGTGCATAGGGTGTAGCTCTCGTGGGTGTTCAGATGCTTGTATGGTAGGCCCACAAAGCAGGGTTTAATTGAACATGCTAGTCGCGCCTAGCATCATTGACAGTTTTCTTTAGGATTTTCAGGATTGTTTTGTTTGAGGCCTCAACATGGCCATTCCCTTGAGGGTAGTAGGGTGTAGAAAACTGATGCTGGATATGAAAATTTTCATAGAGTTCTTGTACATCCTGATTCTTGAAAGGTCTCCCATTGTAAATGATAATGGATTGAGGAATACCATATCTGCAAATGATGTAGTTCAAAATGAATGAGGCAATCTACTTCCCTGTGATGGTGAGAAGAGGCACGACTTCAACTCACTTTTTGAAGTATTATGTGGTTGTGATGATGAACTTGTGTCCATTGGATGAAGGTGGGTGAATTTTACCCACAAGATGCAACCCCCATTGACAAAACAACCATGTTGATGTGAAGGGCTGCAATTCTTGTGTTGGTGCATGGATGAGATTACTATGGATCTATAATTTTTGACATGTCTTGATAAATTGAAAGGCTTCTCTCTCCATATTTGACCAATAATATCCCAGGTGGAGGAGTTTCTTGGCAAGGGTTAAACCACTTGAATGAGTTCTACAAATAGCTTTGTGGACATCGCGTAAAGTTGTTTCAGACTCATCATTTTTCAGACATCGCAAAAGAGTTCCATCTAGACCTCGACAGTAAAGAACATCTACTATTACAGTATGTCGGGCAGATTGGTGGATGAAATTTTGTTTTTGGTTGTGGGAAAGATTGGGAGGAAGGATATTATCTTTTAGGTAAGAGTAGATCTTTCCATAGAGGAAGTATTGGCATCATCAAGGTGGCAAATAAGTTGAGGTTCAGATTCATCTTATGCAGGGGTATACAGTTGCTCCACCATGAACTCATAGCGACCAAGTTTTTTCTGGAATTTGCAGTAAAGAAGCAATAATAGCCATAGCATCAGTAACCTTGTTGTCACTCCTTGGAATTTGACTGAATTTGATGTCAAAAAAATACTTCTTGAAGTCATCAATCATTCTCTTATAAGGAATTAGCTTGTTTTCTTTGGATTGATAATCATTGGTGACTTGGTTCATGACTAGTTGTGAATCTCCATAAACCTAGAGCTCTATCATTTTCCATTCCATGGCTATCTTGATCCCAATAATGAGTGCTTCATATTTAGTTGTATTGTTGGTGCAAGGAAACATCAGGCGATAGGATCTTGGAATGGTATTCCCTAAGGGAGTGATGAATAGGATTCCCACTCCTGATCCATGTTGAGTGAAGGAACCATCAAAATAAAATACCCATTATTTTGTTGTTACTGTCAAGACATCTGCATCTGGAAATTCAATATGAAGTGGATGATCATCATGAAGTGGTGCCTCAACTAGTTGATCAGCAATGGCTTTCCCTTTGATATATTTTCTATCGACATATTGGATGTCGAATTCACTGAGTACCATAGGCCCACTTAGCTAGTCTTCCTGTCATATTTTCTTTGCTTAGGAGATACTTTAGTGGATCAATCTTGGCTATGAGCTTAACTGTGTGAGTCAGCATATAATGTCGCAATTGTTGGGTAGAAAACAATACAGCTAAACAAGATTTCTCAATGGAGGTGTAATTGATCTCATATCCATTCCAGGTTCTAATGATATAATAAATTGATCTTTCCTTCCCTGTTGAATCTTCTTGTGCCAACAAGGCTCTCAATGATTGGTCAGTGGTGGTGATATACAATAAAAGAGGCTTCCCTTCTACTAGAGGTGCTAGAACTAGTGGACTCATCAATTATTGTTTTAGTTGGTTGAAGGTCGCTTCACACTTTTCATCCCATCGGAAAGAAACATTCTTGTGTAGGAGATGAGTGAAAGGATGGGTCTTATCAGCTAGTTGTGAGATAAATCTTTTGATTGATTGGAATCTACCCTGGAGAGATCTTAGCTGACTAATTTTTTTCAGGGGAGACATCTCCATTATAGCTTTTACCTTTGTGAGGTCCACTTCAATACCCTTCTCTGACACTATATACCCTGGTAGCTTTGTTGATGTTACCCCAAATACACACTTCTTTAGATTGAGTCAAACATTAAATTTCTCCAAGCGACTAAATAATTTGTCTAATATTTCCAAATGTCCTTATCTAGTGTTGGATTTTTCCAATAGGTCATCTACATAATCTTCCATGAAGGTATGCATCATGTCATGGAAGATGGTTGTCATAGCTCTCTGATATGTGGCCCCTGCATTTTTCAATCCGAAGGGCATAACATTCCAATAGAAGGTTCCCCAAGGGCAAGTGAAAGTTATCTTACCCTAATCTTCAGGAGCTATCTTCATTTGATTATATCCAAAAAAATCCATCCATCAGTGATAACATGTCATGTCCCACTATCAATTCCACAATGATGTCTATGTTAGGCAAGGGGAAATCATCTTTTGGGAAAGCCTTATTGAGATCTCTAAACTCAGTGCAAATCCTTATGTTGTTATCAGGTTTCGAGATAGGTACAATATTTGATATCCACTCTGCGTAGTCAATGGGCCTGATGAATCTGACATCCAACAACTTCTTTAGTTCAGCTTTTACCAAAAGGGCAATGTGCAAATGCATTTTTCTCAAATTCTGTTTGACTAGTTTGATTCCCAAAGGAAGGTACAAGTGATGCATTATGAGTTCTAGGTCTATCCCTGGCATATCTGCATACGACCAGGTGAAGTTGATTTGTCTCTCTTCGAATAACTTGATGAAGCTAGACTTTTCTATTTATGTCAATGACTCTGCCAAATGAAGAATTCTTGTTGTTTCTATACTGCCAACATTGATAGACTGTGTTAGTTCAATTAGAACTTTAGATCTCTCTTGGAAGTGCTCAGGGAGAGTGTCAAATTTCCCATCCTTTGGCACCTCAAAGAGGTTTTCACCATCAGATGCACTCTTTATTTTTACTATTTCTAGATCTAACACTGCCATGGAATGGTTTTCACCATCAGATCTTTCTTTTGTTTCATTTATTTTGCAGCTGGGAAACTTGACACTCTCCTGTTGTGAATTTTTGCTCTGATGTTCAATGGTGGAGAATTTTTCGATATTTGCAGTGCAGAGGAAATTTATGATGGCCTCATAATTCAAAAAGGTGGGGATATTGATAGGCTCGGTTTGGTCCCAACCTGTTAGCTCAGGATGTAGTAATGGTAGGGGATCATTGGGTGGATTTAGGTCAGATGCCATAAGTGGCCTAATAGCAGTGTTGTCATCAAATAATACTAGGGCCAAGTTGAGGTCTATAATGTCACTCTCTTCCAAGGGTTCCATCTCACTATGAGTCTATTCATCCTCACTCGAACCATTTATATTGTGCAATTCTAATTTAAGTGGTCTAATTCCTGAACCTTGTTCCTCCTCAAGCATGGGAGTATACTTATGGATTACATCAACATTCTTTTCATGACATGATTCTTCTGACAATGAATCCCACTAATATCTATTTGAATATGTTTCATAGTGGTCACTAGATTGGAGTTGTAGAATGCATTCAACAACCTTCTACTTTAGATCCTCTTTTGTTTCTTCTTTTTTCTGATGTTCTTTGTATCCTAACCCTATTTTATCTTTGGGATTGGTTATAATGGGTTGGATAGGTTCTGTGATACCCTCTTTTATTTTTCTGATAGGTCCATGTCCATCGTATCCCATCTTCTCTAGGACCGAGAATCCTTTTCCATACTGAGTGGTTTGGACATTTGCTATTCCGGCTTGGGAATTAGTCTCACCTTTGTAGAGCCAGTTCAGAACATCTTTGTCATCTAATTCCTCTGCTTGGGTGCCTGCCTTTATGAACCTACCATCAAAAAGGGTGACTAGTTAAGATGATGTCTAAAATTAGGTTAATGGTTGACCATAGGATTTTGATGACATTAACTACAAGAGGACAAGGTATTTTGTAATGAAATATTCACGGACACCTTTGTCTTTGATTTGGAATTTCTCTTCAAATTGTTTGGCCAAGGTATTTAGCTGGGCTTCAGAATTGGTGGATGCAGAAGGGCTAGACTCCTCCTTTTTCTCTAACTATTTGGATGGTGAACTAGAGTGACTTCCTCCAGAGGAGGATGCAGATAAAGGATTAGCTTGACTAGATATGTTGGAGACATCAGGAGTGGAATTAGGAGCTTCACGGTTATGTGGGACAAACACGTCCTGGACAGCCTTGAGGGCATTGCATTGTTGTGGACCATTTGAATCGGCCTGAATTGTGATTTCTTGACCATTATAGGAAAACTTCAAGCATTGATGGTATGTCAAGGGTACAACCTGCATTTCATGGATCCATGGATGACCCAAGAGTATGTTATATGTTAAATCCTTATCTAAGACTTGACAGACCACATTTTTCAAGATTGGCCTCACCTAAATGGGAAATATAATCAGACCTTTTGACACCCTCTCTTCATCATCATATGCTTTGATCGTGATCTTCTTTCTTGGATCTATTGCATTTTCAAAGAACCCAAGTGCTCAGACAAGTTTCAAAGTATAGATAGTCAATCCAGCTCCTCCGTCTATAAGGACTTCCTTGACATGGCTTTTATGGATTAAAACTTCGATATGAAGGGTCGTGTTGTGAGGATGGGTGAGTGATACATCATTATTTTCCGAAAAGGACAAGTAGTGAGGTGTAACTAGGTGTCCCACCATGGCTTGGAAAGCATAGACTTCCAAATTATTTGACACTGTCATGTTGACTAGGGCTTTTTCCAAAATCTCTTTGTGAGTAGGAGAAATTTTTAGGAGCTCCAATATTGATATTTGTGCAAGAATTTTCTGAAGTTGATCATTGATTAGATCTAGTGGTAGGTTTTTTGGAAGCACTGTCCTTTAAAACTTATTTAGTTTGAGCCCTTGTGGTAAAGTGATGATATTTTCTGCAATAAGTTCCCTCAAGGAAGATTCATGTGATTGACCCAGGGGTGTAAACTTCCTTCGATTGTTTGATGTTTGATAAGGTAGATTCTTGGATGATTATGTTTGATTATTTTGGTTGTTCCCTTGGTTAGCATTTTGACTATTGGTTTGATTGGTATTTTGGATGGCCTTTTGATTTGTATTTGAAGAACTTCTTGACAAATTGAAAACTGGTTTGGCATTATGCATTTCAGTAGAGGGATCATTGTCATTATTTTTGTACTTTTTCCAAAATTTGGTTTTATCATTGTTGGAGGAATTAGATGAGTTGTTTTCATTATAGATTTTTAGAATTCCTCACTTGACTAAGGCCTCCTCAATCTTGATTCTATTTTCAATCAATTTTTCAAAGGTTGGAGGGCATTGTAAGTCAAGTCTATAACTCATGTTAGGATTTAGGTTATCAATGAATACTTCTATCTTTTCCTTTTCCGGTATAGGTCGGGGATATCTTGCGAATAACCTTCTCCATATTTGTAAGAATATGAGGAATGATTCTCCTTTCATTTTTTTTATGTTACAAAGGTCTTTCATCATGATCTTGTGTTGAATGTTATACGAATATTGGGTAATGAATTTGTTTACTATTTCTTCAAAAGACCTGATCTTCGAAGGCAATTGTGAGAACCACTGCATGAATTGCCCTCCCAAACTACATGGGAATAGTCTCATTAGATATGTATCCTCATGGGAAAACTCAAGAATCATCATTCAAAATTATCTTACATGATCTATCAGATCCGTCTTCCCATTATAATTGTCATATTTGGGAAATTCACAATGTTTAGGGAATGGTATCATGTTAATGCTTTGATCGAATGGATAGGGACATATATCATGTATGGAGTATCTCTTGGTAGTCCCGATTTGCATGCTTTGCATTTGTTGTTGAAGAGTGTCCATGGGATCATTGGCTTTCACTTCATTGCTTGATTCAGTTTAGGTTTTAGTTTTAGCTTTTTTTGGATTTCTTTTCAATTTGTTAACATCAAAATCATCGAGTAACTTGACTCCTTTGTTTTCCAACATCAAAAGGTATCTTTCTCCATCTTTTTCAAAGAAATTTTCCAAGAATTTATGGAAGTTTGGGTCTTGTTGTGCTTGTTGGATATCTTCCTCATTTAGCTCATCGACATTAATTGAATGGATATTATGGAAGGGGTTTTCTTCTTGGTCAGCCATGGTATCTTAGGTCTCAATTTCTTTTTCCTGAATTTTAAGCTTTCAGGATCTTGTTTGGATGGGCATACAAGTGATGAAAATTTTCTAAATGTTTGACCAAATTTTGGGAGTGCCAAAAGGGGTGATTAAAAATCTAGTTAAGCAAAGCTTTATTTTGGGGTGAAGGATGATGAATCCTGATGAAGGATGATAAATATTCATGGTGAAATGCAACTAGTAAATCAGAAATTTGATATGATAAGGATGGAACTTTGATATGTTTGATCAAAATTTAGACAAAGGATTTTCACTTGACAATAGTAGTTTTGACAAGTTTAGGATCTATTGCAAAAATTGGTTGGGAGGATTAGAATATTGAATGGCTGGTTGAGAAATGTGAGAATGAAGAATTGGCTGACTATGATTATTCCTTTGGGATAGAGATCTTCATTGATAATAAGCTTGTGAAGATAAAGGATCTAAAGAAAAATTGTCAGTATACCCTCTATCAAAATCGTGATACCGATGGAGGAAGGTTCGATAATCGAGCAAGACTTCCCTACTTTGGTATAAGAAGCGTCTCTTTTTCAACAGTTTCTTAAAACTAAGATGTTTCTTGGGTTTCTTAATCCTCATGGTAATGGATTTCTTGAAAATTTTGGTTGATTTCCAATCCCTCAACATAAAATTTAGGATGATGAAAATATATTGTTTAAGGGGGGAAATCTTGACTGAATGTTGATTGACAGAAAAGAGGTCAAATTCAGGTTTCTATTTGAAAAGTTACCAGATGTGCTAAAATAGGGTATGGATGGGTTGGAACTCAGATGCACTACAGAATGGCTCAACTGCGCTATAGAAAGTTTTGGATGTGCCAGAATAGGGTATAGATGTGCTGAAATATGGTCTGAATGCGCTAAAACAAGGTATGGATGCACTGAAAGAGCATATGCTAGGAATGTATAAGTGGGATGCGCTGAAATAGAAGATGAATGTGCTAGAGAATGGTATGAACGTGCTAAAACAGGCACCAAATGCGCCAAACTGGAAAGTTTTTTCTGGATTTTGACATTTTGACAGAATTTTCTTGATTTTTGACAATGAATTTGAATCATTTGAGTTGGATTTTCTTCTGAATCAATGGTTGAATGTGTTGGTGTAATTTAAAAAAAAAAATTGGTTCAAAAACACATTGGTAAACACATCAAACAAGCACATTCCCTAGGCTATGTAAGACTATATTCTTTTGGATCCCACACAGATTTTACTCCAACCACATATTCTTAGCGAATGAATCCAGAAGCTTGGCTGCACGGGGTCCCCCTTATAGTGCACTCACTTCTTAGGCTAACCAAGCTTCCAACTTCCATGAATCTCCCATGGAAAGTTGATCATTTCTACTAAAAACTATGAAAATGTGGGTGCGTTCACAACAACCGTTGTTGCACCAAAAAATAGATAAGGTAATTGGGCTTACTACAACAAAGTGGATTTTAGTAAGGGAATTATGTTACATGTGGGCCATACATATGGAAAGATTAGCTCCATTAAGGAGGACTCCCAGCATATAGAGGTTAATCTTTACAAGTTTTTACGTACCTCAAGATACTGAGGGAATCACTTGTAAGCATAACCATTCATGGTCCTTGAAATTTCCTCAAGTCCCAGTTTTATATACCGGTTGGAAGGGCTTGGCCTTAGCTTGTTACCGGTTTGGGTCGTTCCCTCCTTTCGAAGTGGGGAGGCAGGCCCTCTAAGGTTAAAAATGCAAATAAAGTGAATGGGTCTAGTTTTCTGATCACCCACTTAAGGGGAGAGCATACTCACCTACCATTCCAAACACAACAAGCATGGTGTAAATTTAACCCTCCTAGTTATACTAGATTACTATCTTAACCAAAGGAAAAGTAATAACTAGATCTAACTCTACAGCCAACCATTATTAGTTTCAATGTTTATCTTTGATAGTGTTCTTTTAAATTTTTCTGCATAGTCTCTAACTATGTATCAAGGTCCTACAACACAGAATTATCTTAATCAATTTTGGGAATTTGGAAAAATAACAATAAAAACTGAATGCGCCATTAGAGAGACCGAATGCACTAAAAGACAAACTGAATGTGCTAAAGTACTAAATGTGCCGAAAGAACAACCAAATACACTAAAATATGAACCAAATGCACTGAAACTAAAAATGATAGAATTTAAAAAAATTCAACTCCTTGACGCATCGAAACAGAGTCTAAATGCACTACAAAAAACACTAGACGTGCTGGAACAAGAGCCAAATGCATTGAAAGAACAACCAAATGCGTCAAAAAAGGTAACTAAATGCATCAAAATAGGAGCCAGATGCGCTATAGAAAAATTCATATGCACCATTTCAGATATTTTGATGGAACCTGCAAAATGAAACTCAATAGAAAAATGATTAAATCATGGGGCTAGGCCCCAAGGTGGGCGCCAATTTGTGTGTGTCATAAAGTATGTCCTGCAAGGTTAGTATAACACACCTTCATGAAATGCATTACTTAAAAGGAAATCAAAAGTAACAATAAATGAAACTATAGCCTATCCTTCTAACTCATCCCATGGCTCTCTAATCCCGAGGAATCCTGCAAATTATGCTCTTAGATCTTGTTGTTGCTGCATAATAACTTGCAAAGATTGACAACCTAAGAAAGAAGATGCTTAAAATGAATATATATGCCTATGTTTTTGGATTTTTCAATAACTTGATGCATAGAAGCTAAATGATCCTATGGTGGGATGGATGTTAAAATCTAAGTGTTGAAGTGATAATGATGATGAAATTTAAATACTAAATGGAAGATGGAAATAACTAAACTATCAAAATGAAAATGCCATTATAACACTAAAAATGAGCTAAAAATGAAAACTAAACTAAAATGCTCTCTAATTCTCTCACAAATGCATTAAAATTCAGCAGCATAAACTTTTATAAATCTTCTTCTCTTGAATGTTGTAGCAAAGGGCCCTATTTATAGATTTTTCAAGCCTCAAAGTGATGTGGCAACAACAGACAGTCATGATTGTGATCCTACGACATCAACGATGGAGCATCAAGAGGTTAGAGGGAATCAGGGAGATGATTCCCTTCCACAAGACAAATTTCCAAGTGTAGAAAGGAATCACAGAGCAAGAGAAGCCATGTGTCTCAGGTTGTTCAAAATTGGTTGCAAATTTATTGGAGATATTTCATATTTTCCAATTTATAAAAATTCATTTGTGAGATACATGATGAGGTGGCAGGTGAGTTGGAGGTGGTTAGAAGAAATTTGTAGAAATGTGCTTAAATTGGATTAAAAATTCAATTTAATAGGAGAGGGTAAATTAGTAAAATGATAAATAAATTCCTTTGTGCATTTAACCAATTTTTAGAGGAATATTCTAAATTTGAATTTAAAAATTCAAATTTAAAAGGAAGAGGGGAAAATTAATTAAATACAAATTGATTAATTTGTCCTTTTAATTAATTTTAGAAAGAAGATGAATTTTGAAAAGAGGAAATAGAATATGAACCATATAAATAAATTTCACAATTTATTTATAATATTAGAGGAATTTAGAATATTAATCAAATAGCCAGTATTTAATTAATGTGATGCTCAGACCATTTTTGTGTGCATACAGTATGAACTTACACAAGGTAGACTCAAGAGGACAATCATAATCTTATAAGTGTTGAGAAATGATATGTGGAATAAGAAATAAAGGGTGGTGACATGAAAGAGGTAGCTTGGTCAATCACAGTGTGACAATAATTGACGTGGCAGATAAACCTTTCAAAGATCATAAATGGTAGTCTTTGGTCATGAAGATGCATTGAAATCCATCAAAGAGGGTCAAGTTCTACATTGGAAAAGTGGTTGAGGCAGTTAATAACATTCCCTATTAACATGCAGCAGGCAATTTGAGATGGTTAGAAGACTTTTCCAAGCACTTTTGAAGGTTCTAAATGCATAAAATCACTTTCATCTAACCCAAGGCAGTTGAGCATCATGGAGAGAAGATTTAGGAGCATGTGGATAGGTGAGTAGTAAGTGTAGAGCATCTAGGAGCTGGTTGATGTGTTTTCCATGATGTGGAGGAAAAATTGGAGTAATTGGAGACTTTTCCTAGCTATTTTCAAGCATCTAGGGGCAGTTTTAAAGGTCTTATCCATGAACAATTCAAAGAAGGTGGTTTTTCTTCATAAATGAAGCAAGTTGGAGCAATTTGAAGGGGTATTTTGGCCTAAAATCAGTTACATCCGACCCAATATCAATTGAAGGCAAAAGACAACTTGAATACCAATGGACTAGGTCTCCTAATCCATTCTTCTTTCTTTATTTCTCTCCTAGATTCTCTCTCATGTGTTGAAGGGATATAGGAAAGTTTGAACTTAGTTTCAAACTAGTTATTACTTGTAATTTGAATCATTTTTAGCTTTCTCAAGATCTTCTCAAATTGGAAAACAAGCATTGTAACTCAAACTAGTTAAACATGTGACTCAATTTTTTTCATGTAATTTCAATTTTCAAGCAATGAAGACAATCTATTTTGGATCAACACTTGTGTAATGCTTCTTTGGCTTCAATTTTAGTTCAAATTCTACCTTTTGTGTGGCTAGTTATATATGTTTTATTGGTTCATTTTGTTGTGTTTTATCTCAAAACCTCAAAATATGATTAAAAAAAACACTTGTAAACATATTCAAACATATTCAAATAGGTTATAAATTGTGGCAAAACTTATTGGGTTGTCCTGGTTGTGAAATCTCTCATTTTCCTCCTAGAACATCATCAATTGGTTCCCTTTTTATAAAATATTGATGGGTGATATGTTAAAATAATAGGTTGTGTAGTAGAACTTCTTTTTAAGCCATTTTAAGTCCAAAATAGCAAGTTATAGTTTTGAGAAAACAATTTGGTGCATCACCTAGTTCGTTGTAGTTAATCATTTTCAATAATTTTAAGTTATTTTCAATCTCCTTCTTACCCTTTTCTTTCAAAATAAGTAGGATTGATCAAGTTCTAGTTGATCAAGCAAGAGGAACCAACCTTCTCTAGAGGTTCATTCCAAGCTTTAGGAAACCCACAGGCCTAGGAATGCTCCCATGTATTAATCGGCAATTGAGTTGATAGTTGAGCTTCAGGTGCATACTTTGTTGATAACAGGAGCATAACACAAAATTTGAGTAAACTTCTCTTAATACTCATTGACCATCATATTACCTTGTCTCAAACTCTTAAAATCCTTAAGTTTTTTATCAAAGTAGAGTTGGGGCAACTATCTGTTATGGAAAATCTTAACAAATTCACCCCATGTTATTTTCCATGAGTTAATATTGATTTCCATCTTTTTATTCATCCACTAGTTAGAGGCTTCTCCTACTAACTGGTATGTTCCCCATGCGGCTTTGGTGACCTCAATGTAATTTTGAATCTCAAAATAATTCTCCATTTTGACCAACCAAACCTCGGCTTCATCTTCACTGGCGCTTCCCTCAAACTTGGGTGGGGTAATTTTCTTCATATCTCTAGAAAGTTCAAAAGCCATATACTTCTTATTTGTTTCCTCGGATAGAGAAGGTGATTTCTCTCTCTCCTAATCATGAATTTCATCACATCCGTGAGAATATTTTTCTCCTTCATTCTCTTTATTGGGAACTTCTTTCTCAACCCTAGCTTTTTATCTTTCTTGTTCTAGGTTTACCAACCTAGCTAGGATTTGGTCAAGTCTAGTTTCAACTCCTACTGGTCCTTGCCCAACTTCTTGGCTTCTACCAAGATTGTTTTGTGTCCTCACCATCTTCACAAGAATGGATTTTACTTTAATGTTTATCCATGTTAGATTTAATCATGTTATCAACTATCTTATGGAAAACATTAAAATGTCATTCAAACACACAAAGAATTCCACATAATATTCAGCACAAGCTTTTGATAAAAACATGATTTTATTCATTTCTTAAGGATCTCAATATCCTTTTTTATTATATGGAGTGACTATTCAAATAGTCGAGTGGAGAGTATCCCTTGGATTCACTCTTTGACACATAACTTAATGGGGTATATCCTATAGATTGAGATTGTTGCTCATCTCTCATTTGTTCATACCTATCCCAAAATGGATAGTAGCCTTCAGATTTTTCATATGATACATACTTGTGAGGTACATAATCCTTAGACTCATTTCTCAAGGAAATTACAATTACTTCCACCATTGGAAGAGCTCTAGGGTCCCTAAAGATAAATTTAAGACTAACACTTCCTTCTGAGGGCATATCCCTAGAAAGTGATAATGACTCAAACTTCTCTAGTGAGATGGAAGGTAGGTAGTTGTGCATGGCCTCCATCTTCATTTTTCTCTTCGCATCAATAATTCAAGAAAGTGTGTGAATACAAGTTTCAGTGTCGCTTAACAAGATGGCATTGTTGTAGTTAGTACCCTTAATTGTTCTAGTGATGGCTTCTCTTTCCTTCTTGGCCTTGAGATAGTGCTTGTTTACAATTACTGACTTTTGAGCCATTAATCTGAGATGCACCATCCTAGAAAAATAATTTCCAAACGTTAGATAATGTTGGATGGAAATTATGATGAGATCATACGTTCAATAGTTAAACCTGGTAGCTCGGATACCACATGTAACATGCCAACCGCTCCTTGAAGTAATTTTTCCTAAGATTCCACTTTTCAAGTAAATAAACTATGTAACAAGTCATTGCAATAAAAAAAATATATTTATTTAGAAAAAAAGCACAAACATTCCATAAAAAAATAAAACAAGGATTCCATTTCAATATAATAATTTCATAAATTACATTATTCCAAGAATGTACACAATTACATACATAGATCACCTAAGCTTCAGAGCAATAGATATAGATGGTTGAGGAATCTTTCTTTCAAAAACATAGTCTTTTGTCACCTGGTGAGGAGGAGAAGCATCACTCAAGCATTTTTCTAACAACCACAAACTCATATGTGGTCCCCCGCACATCTATCATAAGATAGATTGCCCTACCCTTCGACGAAGAGATTGGTTGAGTAACCCCATATGAAAACCACACTGAGCTTAGTGTTGTTCCCTACATGACTAGAGCTTGTAACTCTACAATGTATAACTAGCATGCACTACATGGACACAATGAACTAATAGTGGAGCCAAAGGAAATCACACTACTTTGGCCAAAGTGTTCTCACTCAGTACTTCAAGTGATGGTCATTTATTTAGTTACATTGCTTAAGCTTGTTTGACTAAAGGCCACTATAAGCTATGCATTGGAAATTCCTCCCATGGTTAATCTTTAACCCTAGAATTAACCTTTCATTAATCTTACATAATCTAAGGTATTTCTACTCTTAAAACATATATAAAAGTTCCCTCCCTTCATTGGACTAAGATTCCCAGGAGTAATCCACTAGCTATCTATTATAATCAAATAATTTAGCCACAAGTAACCCTTAAGCTACCCTTGTTTAATCATATCTAGTTTGTTAATACTTATGACAAAAAATTCCGCCTATTATGAAGTAATTACAAGCATTTCGTAAAATAACATAGACAACTTCTATTTTCCTTTCAAAGAAAACACTATTTTTCCCTAATGCAAGTAATCACAATAGGCTAAACAAAGCATTCGAGAATCGATCTTTCATAACTAAGAAAATTAAAGGAAGAATTGTTGATGGTGAAAATGAAACAAACAACATTAAACAAAATATTTCTACTCTATTTCTCCTAAGAAAGAAAGACAACATATAGTAGAATAACTCCCAAGGTCCTGGTAGTTGGTTCTCAACTGTCTAATGTCACTCAATTGGTCCATGCAACTGTAATATTCAAGGGGCCTTTTCTGGTGATAAGGAATGCAAGCAAAAACGGATTCATCAATCTATACTTAATGAAAGGGGGTTTAAATAAACAAAAAAAAATAGGTCAAGGCATAAATTAGTAAAACATGAATTAAACTCTCCAACATCCAGACATATGTTTCCAACAACGAATGCTCTTTTAACAGATCAAGAAAACCATAACATGATGCAATTTATAGAACAATCCATACTATTGCATACATTTACAGTGCTTAATTTAACCATCACAATCACTCATCACAATACTTTTAAGATATAAAAACAAAAAAACTCTTCATCCATTGCTAATAACATAGATCAACAGACATGTAATAATTCCATCCATAAACAATTTAATGAAATAATCTTTGAAATCTGGTTCCTTCTATTGATTCTCATCAAATAAGAAAAAATTATGCTTCAACAAAATCACTAGCATACAGACAGATTATGATTCATTAACCTCATCTAGTAAACTCAATTTGAACATAACACTGTATAAAAGTGTATCTAAATCCAACTAAACTTAAAACAAAGTATCCTTTTTAAAAGCTATGAAATTCCTATCTGCTACTATCAGGTGGCTAATTCTACTCTCATCAGCCAACCTTTACAAAATGGAGTTCAAAAATACATACAGGTGTGTCAAGCACAAATTCCTCTTAATCAAAATTGAGATCCACTAATCAAGGAATTGGAACCTCCTCAAAAACTTAGACTGGTTGATCTCCAGTTCCAACGTTGATTGCCCTATGAAATAGGAGAGAAAGAAGGGGGGGGAAGAAATGTTCCAAAAATAGACTGCCAACTCATGCCTATGTGGCTTGCTCTAGAAGGTATTCATCATAACTGGAGAAGACTTTCTGAAGAATATCTACATCTGGTCCATCAATCTAGCTATCCTCAAATTTGATTCTCTTTAATTCTGCAAAGGCAAACCCCTTCATGTCCTTTAGTTTAGTCAATTCCTTTCTCGCAGATTTCACTTCTTCCTTATCATCCATCAATCTATCTAACAATAGATCCTCTCCATCATCCTCTTTCTACATAACCTCTCGGAACCTATTGTCCCATTTCTCTTTTAATTATTGCAGAGGCATGCCATCCTTAATCGGTATATCTACCTTAACTATAATGGATACAACAACTTCTAGTTCATCAAGTTTCTCATTCAAATCCTTACTAGCATCTTGGATTTCATTCCTATGCTTGTATATAAAATCAGATCTGAACCGGATTATGTTAGAGGCTTTTTCCAAGAAATCTACATTATCTTCCTCAAGGATTGATTGCTCAAGAAGAGTTGACTTTGGCAATTTATTTATATCTTTTATCTTCTAGATATATCCCCTATATTCTTCCTCCTGTTTCCCCAAGGCTTCAGTGTGATGGCCCATTTCTTCTATCAATTCCAACATTGTCTTATGAATCTCAAAACTATTTACTAATACCTCACCCACCTCCTGGTTAAGTTTATCTATCCACCTGTCCATCATCCCTGACTTATTCTTCATCTGCACCACATCATTGACCTCTCTTTTGCTGAGAAAAACTAGTTTTTCTAAGGCACCAACCTATTGTGACCTAGGAGTGGAAACATCCTTTAAAAAGGTGTGCAGCTAATCCAACTGAGCTTTAAGCCTTCATCATCCTAGACTTGGTGGATGAAGCTACAACATCAATCAAGTTCATATGTTGATTTCTTGTAGGCCTTCCTAAATTGACAGTGCCCATTCGGTAATCAGTGACCTGCATGTCTCCCATATCCTTATCCACTATTAGAACTGCACATTCTACAATAATCTCCCCTACCTCAGTTAGTCTTGTGGAATGAAGAATTCTAGCCTTCTTCTTGGGTTTCTCCTTTTCTATCTCCTTCATCATATCTTCCTAATTAAGAGGCTGTGGGGGAGCTATTTTTTTCTTTTCAAGATCAAGCTTCAACCAAGTAGGAGCACTAGGAGTGGTAACCATTACTGTAGAAGAAGAGGCAGTAGTTGTAGAAGATAGTGGCTATAATAAATTAACCTTAGGTTGAGAATAAACCTCCTGTACATTTTGATGTTCTTTCTCTGCATTCTCTTTTGCAAGCTTTTTATCCTCTTCCGTATCTTTTTTCTCTTGTAACCTTTTATCTTCTTGCTCCTTTTCCAATCACTCTTCTTCCAACTTCTTCTATTTAAGCAATTTGTCACTTTCACTTTCCAAGTTTCTGAGTTTATCCCACGCTTCCTTCTCCTTTTGGTGTTGCTTAACCAGCTCCTCAACATCCTTACTCTTTTACAGGCGTTCTTCTTCTTCTCTTTTCTTATAGGCCTCTTCAATCATTTTAAACTTGGCCTCAAGGGCCTCTCTTTCTCTTCTCGGCTTGGCCTTTTCTTCTTCTAGCTCATGTATATTTTTCACCATTTCCAATTTGTCATTTTCCTCTTTTGTTCTGAGCTCATGCTCCTTTTGTTGCTACTTCTTGATCGCTTCATCAGCTCTCTGCTTGGCCTCCAACTATTTTTGTTAGAGTACTGCATCAGCTTGTGCCTTTGCATCTATTTATTTTTTTCTTTTCCACAACCTCAACATGTGCCTTTGCATCTTAGGCTTTCTTAGCCTCTTCAAATAATGCCCACTGATCCTCTTCTGTCAACACATGCTCAATTTCCTCCAAAGGCATCTCCTCTTGTGTCTCCTTATTTGATAAAGTATCATCAAAGTCTATTTCTATGTCATGAATTTCCATCTTTGCTTCCTTTTCCTTTAAAGTCTTAGCTTCATCATGGAGAGTCCCCTTAGGCATTTTTCCACTTTGTTGCTCTATAGAAGGGAATTGAGATGGAAAATCACCCACAACTGATGTTGAAGCCACAAGTCCTACTGGGATCTCCTCTTCATGTGTTTCAGGAAATTATTGAGTCGGAGCTTCGAGTTCAAATTCTTCTATGTCCACAAGGAAGAATTCCAAGGGATCCTTTGGAGGCATCTTCCTCTTCGTCCTCCTGTACCCTTGTGTGGTATTTTCACCTTTTCTTTTCTTGGAGGTTTGACCCCCAGGCTCCTTGGTTCTCAGCATGACCCATTGGATACTCCTATCCAATACTAGTCTTTCTATTTGTTTGATATCAACTGTCTCCTCTACATCCCAATCCACAGGATCCAAACTCTTAGTACCTACATTCAATGCCTCATATGAAGGATCCAACACTACCCCATCATCTAATAGTGTATCAAGAATGTCTACCTTAACTCCATATTCCACCATGAGTGGAATAGCCAATCTTTCATAGTTCTTCTTCCTGAAATCATATTCATCTTGAAGATCACTCTAGAAGTCCTCTAGTAGGTTAAAATATTTATCAAAGACTGAAGCAAGCAAGGCATTCATCCTTTTCTTTGGATCAAAATGCTTCCTGGTAGTATATAGGCCTAATTTCAAATGCATTAACTCATTACAAACAACCCTAGCTCCCATAAGGTGTGGGCAGTTGTATTCACCCAATTGCATGGGGAACTTGTGACAACCTATTTTATTCTTTATTCCAAAATTTTCATTGACCCCCAAAGCTTGGTAAACAAACTCCATTAAGACAATTTTGTTGTTGCAGCACCTAGGGAGCAAGTGAGGATGGCCCTCAAACCTAGCCAACCTGAACTAAGTGAATTTGGAATATTGAATAAACCAATAACCCCACTCTATAATGAACACCATAGCCTCCTGGCTTAGTCTATATCTTGCATCTCCAATAAGTTGGTTAATAAATACATACAAAAATGCATCATTAACTCTTCTATAATGCAATTCAGAGATCTGTAAGGATAGCTGGTCATAATGGTTACATACTTTCTTTTTCCCATCAGCTTCTCCCAACACTCCCACTCTGTTTAACCCTAGAAAGATGAATCTCCTTACTGCTGCATAAATGACATAAGAGGTCATAAAGAAACTCTTAGTTTCCCTCACTCTCATCATCTGATTATGTATGCTTTCTAACACAATCATAGGCCAATTAAACTTCTACCTTCCATCCAAGATTGTTTGAATGAATGGAAACATCCATTCCTTAAAATGAAAAGCATTTCTCTTTCCAAAGACTCTGGATAACATTATTATAATATACCCAAGTTCTTTGTAGAACTCTACCCTTTTTGGCTGATCTGGGGGCTTTATTAGAGACTTCTTCTTAGTTCTTAACCATTTCTTGATTTAAATGAGCCTTGTTGGTCTCCTTATGATTTCTATATATCTCTAAAGCCTATGCCTCATTGAGCTATCCAAGATTCTTTGGATTAGGAACACTGAACATAAATTGAAACATTTGGGGAGTCAAATCTATGATAATGTTGCCTTGTGAATCCATACATTGTCTAGTAGCTGGATTATAAGCTCCAGCTACTGTCATTATCAGTTTAGGAAATTGGATTGATAAAAGGAAAATGGTAACATGAGCCAAGCCAGACTCAACTATCCTTTGAGTTCTCCTTTTCACCTCCTCAACAAATTTCTCAAAGTATAACTCCTCATAATTGAATGGACCCAGATTTGTATCAGTTATATTGGCCCAATCAGACTCCACCTTGCTAGCAGTGACAGTAGGACCCCAATGATTATACCTCAAGGTATAAGGGAGTTGTTCAGGTTTAACCCTTTTAGGCTTAGTTGTTGCCTTTGAAGTTTCTGCAAGCTAACTCCTCTGAGAAGCCTCTCCTAATGCTCCTGACATCTTTTAGTTTCCTGCAATAAAAACTCCAGATTAGATCTATAAGAAGTATAACAAAAACATGATTAGATATCTTACCCTTCAATACATACCAGAGGTGGAACCAGGTGGAAGACATCCTAAAAAGTCTCCTTTTAAAAATATTGTTGAGGTTGGGACCGGAATAAGCATTGAGCTTGCAATAAACCATATGGTGGGATCAGAGTCGGAGTCAGCATGGCGACCAGAACCGAGATCAGAATGAACATTGATTTGGTAAAATAGAAACATTTCAAACTTATATCCCAGTTCACCTCCAGTTCTGACTATGTTGAGCAACCCTTTGACAAAATAACACTCATCGGGAGTGGGACCGGAGATAGACTGAAAAAATAGTAATCGATACTTATTACAAATCAAGGTTTAAGATCGAAATCAATTCTGATTTTGATTCTGTGTAAAACAATTATGATGTCACTAGCAACTTCAATAGGATAACGGATGACACCATAACCTAAAGACTAGGCCACGACAAACCAAGGGGGGCTTAAAAATAACCATATGAGACCATCCCCATATGACCGAGAGAAAATCGTAGCAACTAGGGCATGATTTTCTAATTTAAACAGAGACGCGCAAAACCCTAATTTATAAACCCTTTGACTTAGGTCACAAACTTAACCCTATTCGAAACTAATCAATTCGATACATAGAAGAACCCTTAAGAAAAACTGTAAATCAATGAACCCTATAAACATAATGTAGCAGATGATTCATATCTTTGAAAACCTAGGGCATCATAGAAGGGTCACAACTAAAATGTGAAAATGACAGTGGAAAAAAAACAAACAACGAGAAAATCCAAACATCTTAAAATAAAAGACAAAAGGAAAACAAGAAAATCAAAACAAAACAAAAGAGAAGACAAGAAAAACAAACAACAGGGATTTGAAAGAAAAGCAAGAGTCACAAATCCATGCGAATCACAAATGATCGAACAGAACAAAACGCAAAATAAATGAAACAAAGAACATAAACCCTACCTCCAAATGCAATCCAATAGGCTAGCCCTTTGATGTGAATCCGCACGCAACTATCTCACTTTTGATTGAATCACGTGCTCAAATGCTCCATCATAGCTCTGGTTCATCCTTAATCTTTAAACAGTGATGATAACATCCATTTAATCCTCAAATAAGGTTAAAAATGCAGCTTCATATGTGTATGACACCTATAATTAATGCCATAAATGCGGCAGATCAGAGTCAGAATCATAGAGGGAACTGGCACATTATTGTCATGCGACTAAAGTAAAGTCAAACAACAAAACAAAATGGCGGGATCAAAATGGGAATGGAAGTTGATTCAAAAACTTTGTCCAAGTTTCGAGTTTGGTTCTGATTCTGGTTCCACCAACAAAGAAGAAAGAGGAAAGAAAGTTAATAAAAACACAAAGATTGAAACAAGAAAAAAAGAAAAAGGAAAAGAACCATCACTGATCTTAAGTCCAAACGAACAAACCAAAAGGTGGAGGTAGAGGCTGAATGGGAATAAATTCAGAACTATATATAAATCTCAGACTTAATATCCACTTTGACTCCGACTCTAGAAAAGACAATCCTAAAAGACTTAACGAAAAGACAAACGGGACTAGGATCGGAATGGAATCCCCAAAACAAGTTTCAAGCCTGATTCTATTTCGGTTTTGGTTCTGAGAGAACAACAAAAAGAAAAACAAAGTGTTGGAGAAAAGAAAACTCCAATTTTTGTTGAAAAGCAACCAAGGATAAAAAACATAAAGGGGGACCCATTTTAACCAAGGAAAAATATGGGGTGGTTATGTAAGGCATAACAAGAATCATCCCCATTCCTATAACTCACTTATCCAATTGATTGAATGATGCACAACTTCCCAAAAATAGCCACTAGCTTTACTTTGACTTGACAAGAAATGCCTCTATAAAACCTTCCCTCAAGTTGATAATATACTTCACTCTAAATACTCAAAATCTCACTCACAATACTCAAAATAAACTTGTAGAATAAGGCAATCAAAACTATGGAATAGAATGCAATAGAATGTGTATATAATGCAGAGAAAAAATTCATATGGAATGCATCCTAAAAGAGGGAGATTGCTTCTCTACTTATACAACAGCAAGGAGACTCCCTATCCTACAAAAAAGGCATATAAATTGACAGCATCCATGCAAATCAATTCACTCAACTCAACTAAAAGGTGGTGCATAAGCAAAGAGAATAATCAACATAGAATACCATAGATCAACCTCATTATTTGATAGTAATATATGACTATTTCAAAGAGAACATGATAAAAAGGTGACATTCGAATTGCTCTCAAATTGAATTTCTAGAACAATCAGAACTTCTTAATATAGCATAAAGCAAGCAACCATTAACCCTATAAGTTGGCACAACCTTTCCCTTTGAATCAGTCTATTCTCAAAATACAACACTTCTATATAGTTGACTAAGTCTATGATGTTCAGTTTGTCTCATAAACCAACTTTGACTAATTCATCAACTTATTATAACTTATCCTTTCATTTAGGCACTTGCATTTACTTTTCATTGATATTTATTCCATGATAAGGTGTTTCAAGTATTTGTAGTTTACTAAGTCAAATATATTCCAACTCATAGCATCAACTAAGTCTTATTTTCCAAATTGACTTAATTGTTGCAAATTATATTGCATATAATTCAACCTTTATATATTGCCAATACATATTATATATTCAGCCTATGTTTATGTTAATAAATTGGCCCCAAAGCATTGTATAACTTAATCGATCCCCAAGCATATAATTATATTTAAATATATATTCATATATTTACATATACATATATATGTGTAACTCAGATTTTTCAAAATTGTGGATGGATGCTAACTGCTGCACAAGATTAAACATCAATTCTAATCTAAATAAAACAACAAAGAATGATAAGTAAGCATGATTAATCTAAACTAATAAAACTAGAATGATCTCACCGAATATGCAAATACTTCCTCGATTTATCTCAATTGCCCTTCTCCATTTTACTGTATTGTTATTCTTGCCCTTAGATATTTGTGTGTTTGAATGCAAGCACAACTTCGTCGAGTGTCTCAGCAAAATATCAAAGATTGTTTCTTCTCAAAAGTGCATAATGATTTCGGGAGGAGGAATAATGATTATGACAGGCCATTTTATAGATTTTGTGTTTTCAAACGATCGGCTCAGATTGAAAGAGAGATTGACGGATGAGATTGATGAATGCCATGCGATGAGTTATGTGATAGATAGAACGTGAGTTAGAACGTGAGTCGAGACACGAGTTTAGAAAAGACTACAAATAGAGACTAAGTTAGAACGTGAGTTAAAACACAAGTTCAACATCTTAATCTCCAAAAATAGAAGAAATAGACTTTGTATGCAAAAGCCAAAGTTAGAAGTCGAAGATGAGGAATTTGAATGCATAATTAAATTAATTAATTAAATAAAAGATATTTAATTAATAAATGCATACATGCATATGAGTTAGAACTAGTTAATCGACTAGCTATGATAGAGAGTCTTCTTGTAGAGATGATCAGCAGTTGAATTCAAAGATAACTCGAGAACTAAAAATAGATCTTGAGTCAAAAGGTGAGTGAACGATTAGATAACTGATTGACAGAAGAAAGTGACATAAATAATTAAATATGAATTAAATGTTTATTTAATTCAACATTCAAAAATAGAAGATTTAATTAAATAAATAAAGTAGTTTATTTACTTTGACTTTCGAAAAGGGTAGAATTGAATAATTAAATAATAAATATTTAATTATAGTTGAAAAGGGGGTTAAATGAATAATTAAATAAAGATATTTAATTATATTTGACATATGATAAAAAGAGGGTTTAATTAAATAATACATTATTTAATTAAGAAGGAAGAATTAATTAGTTAGGGACATAATTAAATAAACATGATTTATTTAATTATCCAAGTTGAATAAAGATTAATGATGAATTAATGAATTAATTAAAAAGGAGTATTTAATTAATAGAGGAAATGTGTTAGAAAGGGTAATTAAATAATTGACATTATTTAATCATGACCATGGACTATAGAATATTATTTCGATTATGTACTCGCATGCCTAGACCAATTTTAGGTATCTACAGTATGTATATCAACACACACATATATATGTATATGTATGTTAATATATATTTATATATATCTTATGCTAATAAAGTATGTATAAATTTAACATGAATACAAACAAGATGTCATTCACATAGTGATAACAATTATATTGATTGTGTACACACACACACACACATATATATATTCTTCTATGTACATGTATACATATGTATACATATATTGATACATTCATATGGGCATGTCCGTTTTCCAATCATACATGTGTATTGATACATATATACATATGGATATATTTATATTATATATATACACATTCGATTTAAACATACCATAGTCATACACAATTACTATTGTATTGATAAGTGCCTACATGTGATATCTATACATATACATATACATGTCGTAAGATCCATTTGATAGTTCTATGCACATAAGCAACTCATCCATAAGTGTGAATAGGTACATCTACCTATATACCCTCATGTGTGTATTCGTTCATGCATATGATCTATCATTGGCATGCATATGTATATATACCTACATTCCACATGTCTAACTTATCAATACAAGCTTAGTAACAAAGGGAAGAACTCACAAGCTCAAACAAATAAAAATCACCCAATAATGCACTCAAATATAATCAAGACCTTTACTAATGTAAACACCTCAACTAAGGATGACTTACCAACTCCCAACATAATAACATGAATCAACCATACTATTTTGAGTGTGTGTAAGCTCATATTGGTTACCTTACTAGTTACCTAACCAAGATCTTCTCCTGAGTGATACTTCCCCTCCACCTAGAGGAATTGAACATATACCTGCATCCACTAACATATGCCCATAGTAGTTAGCTATTCAATAGAATATGCATTACACATAATACATATCCATAGTTAGAATATCAATTCAATAACCATCCATTTCACTTATATGCATTTCTTTCCATAGCGTTAAATGAAATAAAATTCATTCATAATTCATTTGATAACAAAGTGCAAGCACAATTTATTCATCTAAAGAATTCAAATTGCATTCACATTTACCCTACATAGTAATAGTAAATAGTAAGTACACAATTGGGGTGTAACATCTAAGGTAGATCTTAGATTTGAACACATGGATACTAGGAGATATCCTACTCCTCGAGAAGAAATTCTCATGGTATGATTTACTAAAGAGCATCGCATTGTTGATATGGAAGGAGAACTCAAATATACCTTGGATGATTTGGATAAAGGAGAATTTGAGAATAGAGATCTAAAAAAGGATCTTAGTGATGTAGATGAATGCATTAATATATTGAAAGAGAAACTCAAGAAAGCTACAGATAGGATCAAAGAGCTCAAGTAATAAAATTAGATCATTCCCAACCTAAAATTGCAGATTCAAGAAAGTAAAATAGTTCAAGACTACCTGAATGATAAGCTAAAAGATAAATCTAAAGAATGATTAAAGCTTGAATAGGAAGTTGTAACCCTAAGATCAGATCTAGAGAAAAACATATATTCAAGAAGATAAATTCGAGAAGAGTACTACAATGCTTGATGAGATGATTACAAACCAGAAGGGGTCTAAAGAAAAAGAAGGATAAGGGTTTGAGAAAGGTAAAATCTCAAAGAAAAATCAAACTTCAAACAAGATTGAAAATAAGATTGATGACAAGAAGAAAAATGGCAAGAAAATCCAAAATTTGGGGAATGACTTCAAAATACCACCAATTAGACAACCAAATTAACAAAGGTACCCATAATTTAATGGTTTTTTCTATTATTGTAATAAATTTAGATATAAGACTATGGAATGTAAAAGGAGAATGAATCCAAATGTTCAATTTATGAGTGGGTTAGATACATCTTGAGTTGGATTCATGATATTTTATGTGGTTGGATATTCCTCATTTAATTAATAAGGAAGTGATTAGGGTTGTTACGATATTATGCTCAATTAGACTAGTTTTAGCACTCAAGTCAATGAAAAAAGAAATGGTGATGGAGTTGAAAAGTGCAAGGTATGAAAAGAGAGCCCTGATAGTCAAAGACATTAGAGACCCTATGGTGAAATATGCAACAATGGTAATAGGATACAAGATATATTTCACAAATAGAGAGAATTCTATTTTTGCAACCGTCATCAACACTACATATGAGGTGGTTAAGAAAGGTGCTAATTATGATTTATGTGAGTTGTTGAGAGAAAAACTCCTAGAAAATTTGCAGAAGACTAAGGATTCCCAGTACCCCTTCAAGTTTGGTACCTTGATTATTTGTTTTCTTTTCTACTTTCTTAATGAGGTTCTCAAAACTAGAAACATAGTGTGGTTGAAGGAAATACCAATTTCACATCATATTAGAGACCACTTGATAAGATTGGGTGATGAAGACACTTAGAATAAAGCACTATGGGGATTCTTTAAGACTTTCCAGGAGAATATGCAAGCTAGAGGAATAAGTCCAAAAAATGTGGTGGAAAAATATAAAAATGACATTATTTTCATGGTAAGAAAAGATTGTTGCATAATTGAGGTTGTTGAGCCTAGGACTGTGTGGATCCCAAAAATGGGATATGAAGTTGCAAAGGATGTAATTGTTGGTCTAGTTGACTATAAGTTGAGAAAACATAAAGACACCTCTAAGGGAAAATATGGCACATATGAATAGAAGTGTATGGAGGTGCACATGAAGTAGAGGGAGAAATAGATAAAGAAATTTGTTAATAAAATGATTGCACAAATTGCAAAGATGGTGGGCATTTAAAAGGAACAATTGGAGAAAGCCAAAGGAATTTTTGGCTCTCCAGGAGGTGCATACAATGTAATAAGATTTGGTAGAATATCTACCCCCTCTTTTTTTCCCTCAAGTCCTCTGATACTATCTCCTCTATTAGTGGATCAAGAGAAAGGAGTCAACCAATACTCTGACAAAATCATAGAGTGTGCCAATAAAGGAAAAGAGTCCTTCAGTGAAGCAACAAGGTGCCACACAATAGAATAGAGTGAAGGATAAGTATATAAGGGAAAATAATATGAGTATGGGTGAAGAACAGAAAGAGGTAGAAGAACAAACTCTAATTAGAAAAAGGAAATCTGGTGTAGAACAGGCATAATCAAGTGCAAATAAGGTCAAGGTTGACATTGTAGATATAGATAGTGAAGTGGGGGTAGAGAGAGATAGAAAAAGGAATTCAAAATTTATGTGAGGGAGAAGAAAGCTAAGTCTAGTAAAGGAAAGAAAAGATCCTTTGGAAGCAAAGAAGAAGAAGGATAAGTCTACCCCTCCAGTAAGAACACGTAGTCTTATGAAGTTAGACACATTATTTAATAGTATAGTTGAACATGAAATGTTGGAGAAAACTACTATCCTATATACCTCTACAAATGACATTGATAAGTCTATAATAGAAGATTCTATTGATAGATATATTGTTACATTTGAGGTTAGCATGAAGGATATTGAAGGCCAATTTCCTGAAGATTTGAAGATTGCATTATATGCAAGAAGAGAAGAAGCAATATATAAAGAGGCAAGCTTGAGGGCATCTACCCTAGAAGAGATTGGTGCTCCCCTCTTAGATGAGAATAGAGAAATACTAGCTCAAGTGTAAAATAATAAATTTAGTACCAAAAAAAGGGTCACTACACTGATGAGTAGAGATAAAAATGATATTGAGAGGTTGATAAATCAAACAGTTGAGAAGGTTGTCAATTTGGAAAAATAACTAGACATAATCCTAGATACTAAAAAGAAAGTACATGATAATATGCTTGTTTTAGAAGTGAATGAAGCAAGAGATGCTCAACATGAGCATGGAGCAGAAGATGAGAATGTGTAAAATGGTACCCTTCCAAAAGTAGAAGAGAATGTTGCAAAAGAAGACAATCCTCCAGTAGGAGAAAATCTTGTTGGAGAAGATAAGAACATTGAGATGCAAAAGGAGGATACTCAAAAAGGTAATTTTCCCCCTCCTATATAAATAGAGAAGAATTTTGAAGAAGAGGTTGTACAAGCCAATCTAGATATACATGAGGCACTAAACACAAAAAACATGCCTCCTCTAGATAATAGTGATAAATTAGTTTTTGGTGAGAAAAAGAATGAATGAAAATCTGACACTGCAAACAAGGAGAAGAAGGATGAAAAGGAAGAGGATTGCATTAGTGATAAGTAAAAGGATTTGTAAAAGAAATATTATAATGATAAGTTGGTTGGAGAGTCCTCTAGAACCTTTGGAGATTCCTTAAAGGTCTTATTAAGCATGCAAATCCAATTCCAACACATTGCTTCTACCTAGTTACTACAAATACCAATGTAGCAAGGACAAGTGGATATGGATAAGATGTCCCCTTTGCACAAGCTATAGTTAGGCAATGCATTCCATGCCTCCATTGGAAAATAAATATTACAAACATATTAGGAGAGTATGGAGTTAATAGATGAATCAGTGAAGGTGCTACAAGAGAGTGTACTTGGTGTAAGTATTGATAATTCCTTATTCGATGTATATAATTTAAATATTTTGATTGATTCTTCTAAAGAGTACTCTAGTGGACTTGAGCAAAGAAGTTAATAAAAATTTGAATGATAAGAGGTTGATGGATACAATGGAGAAGTGTGCCACTATAAATGGTAAACTACAAAACAAACTTGAGGATGTGCAGACCTATGTTAATGAGGCCAAGGATTTATTTCATTTTTCTTGAAGTGGCCTAGTTCAACCAAGAACATAAAGGTGGAGATGGACTCCATTGAGTCCCAAATTGATAAGGCATTTGGTGCCTATAATTTGGAAAATGATTCAAATGGATCCACCAGAGTAGTAATTGAAAATCTACATAAACAATTCTTCTAGGTGCAAGAGCAAAGAGAAAATATCATAGTATAGTTTGGATAGCTCAGAGACTTGGCAAATGCAAATTTCACACCTATATTTGGTGCTCTGAACAGTGCAGAGAAAGTAGTAAAGTTAAATCTAGTACCTAGTACTTCAAATGAAGGTGAAGAACTCCGCATGGAGTTTGATTCTATGAACCACATGCTTGTACTAGCCAAGAAACATTGGGAAGAAGGCAAGAAGGACTGCCAGGTACACCTTGACAATTTGTAGGTACACTTCTTATGGTTAATTTGTGTATATTTCTTATCTATCTATGCATATCATATTTCATAGTCATACTTCATTGTATACATGTGGATTTTAGAGGATAATATTTCAAGGCCAATTTTGATCTAATTTTATGGCTATCACTGTTAGGGGGAGTTGAAGTTTGTTACTCTCATGTATACATGTATATATCAGTTAGGGGGAGAACGGAAGATAGAATCAATACATGTGATCATAGAATAGGAAATATGTATGCACCCTTTTCCCTTGATGTCAAAGGGGGAGAATATTTGGAGAAATAGTTTGGAGAAGATGTGGAGAAGACTTGATGCATATTGTCATCAATGACAAAGGGGGAGATTGTTGGAAGTTTGAGGAGATTGTCATTGACATGGTTGTTGGAAACATGATCATGAGCTTATATAGTTTTTTAATTGATGTCAACATTATGGTACAGTTGGCTGATGAAGCATGAGTGAGAATGGAGATGGTATTCTAGCATAAAGATGTAGATGGATTGATTATTTGGCTAAGTGTCATAACACATTTTTCAATGTACAAAGCATCGATTTTTTGGTTTTTATTGGTTCTTCTTGAGGTTATTTTTTCTATGGTTCTAAGAAAATTTTGGTGGGTTTTTGAGGACCTTAAATCCAAAGTTTCATGTATTTATGTCCTCTAGTGCAAAATTTATGGTTAACAGTATATCGGGTTTACCAGTGACAGTGTTTCCTGTGCAGAGTACTTGTTTTGATTATTCTACATCTCACTGCAAAAGAATATTTGGTCTTGAGGATTTTTGGAAGTTTTTAAAAGTTTTAGGTGCATCTAAGTTCCAAGTGGTGTGTAGTTTAGAGGTCTGCATATCATTTTATGGATAATCATTTGGTGTATTTTGGTGTTGTTCACCAACAGTGTTGACCTAATATGTTTGGGGTCATGTGGAGTTAAAGGGAGTGTTGATTAGTTATTTGGGAGCTATTATAGGTCCATGCCAACCTATTTGATGTGTTAAATTTTCTGAAATAAGGTGTGAAGTGTGTATGTTTGATCTTGATCTGTCAAGTTATTGTTTTATATGATATGTCTAATTAGGCCGACCTAATTGATGTTATAGGGCTTTGTGAATGTAATGGGTATAAGTATAAGATCATTTTGGTGTTGAAGAGTGATTATTAAGTGGTGTAATGTGAATTATTAATTAGATCATGTGAATGTGATGTGAATACAGAGTAGAAAAAAGTGTTAGAGCAGTGTAATATGAAGTGTGTTGATTTAATATTTTGAGCTTTCGTGGAACTGTATTTCCTGCATATTGTAGATGTATTTGTAGTAGTTAAAATTTTGGTAGTGATCCACCCTTCTATTCTATTTCTCTTATTCTCTAGATAGTGATTCCACTTGGTAGTGATCCTTTCTATAATATCTTATAACTAGTCATAACATATTGTGAGCTAATCCCCACTGTGGTTTTTCCTTTTTTAGGTTTTCCATGTAAAAATTTGGTTTTCATGTGTTATGTGCTTTGGTGATTGTTTCATGGTTTCTTTCCTTACTAAAAATTGAATATTATGCTTGAAATAAATGTTTAAATGGTTAATTGGTTTAAGAGAATATTGATTCATCCCCCCTCTTAGTATTTCGGGTGTTCAACAATTTGTGGCTCATTTATCCTATAGAATTGAACATGAAATCACTTTAAATGACTTATAACTCATTAAGAAAAAATGAGGAAAAATTTTCTTATTTCTTACAAAGATGGAGACACAAAGCAAGAAAAACGTAAGTGGCCTATTCTTGAGAAGCAACAACTGGAAATATTCATTCAAAATCTAAACATGAAATTTGGTTTTCACTTGTGCATATAATGTGCTAACACATTTGAAGAAATAATAGAAAAAGGTCTCACCATCAAAATAGATCTTATAGATAAAGGGCTAGTAAAGACCTATACGGACAATAAAGACCAACCATCAACCTCTAAAAATGTTACTAATGATGGTGTAGTAGACACAAATTTTATGCAAAACACATAAACTCAATCAAACAAATAGCATAACATCCAAAACGCTAATCCTCCATAGGGACCACCACCACCAAGAATTAAAAATTATTCTAGACATAGATATACTCCCTTAGGGGAGCCCATTGAGATAGTCTTGAACAAACTATTCCAATGAAACCTTATCAAGGTTCTTGATCTTGAACAGTACAAGGAACCATATTTTAAACCCACATGGTATAATAATAACAACCATTGTGAATTCCATCAAATTAATGGACACAAAACATCTAACTGTATGAGGCTTAAGAATTTCATCCAAGACCTCATTGATCAAGGAGAAGTGAACATTGACCAACAACTAGGAACTTTTGGGAATAATGATCTAGGTATATACAAGAATCCAATGCCTAACCATGGTAAGGGAAATGATGTTGGTAAGTCAAAAGTGTATAACCAAGTTAGCCATTCCTATGAGAAGTTCATAGAACATATGCACTATACAAACAACCACATCTTTGTTGCTATTATTCACAAAAAAAATTGTGAGTGTGGAGTCACCACACAAAGGGAAAATCACTATCCGAGGAGCTCCTCCACAATCAAAAGGTTTAATCAAAGTAAATCCAACTAACTACAAATTGATTAACCATCTTAAGAAATCTCTAGTGCAAATATTCATCTTATAACTTCTAAGGATCTCCCCTACACATAAGGATGTCTTAGACAAGGCTCTCCTGTAGTCATTTGTACCTACTGATATCAATACAAAAAAAATCTAAGCTATGGTAGGGTATACTACATCCACTCATCATCTCTTAATTACTGAAAAGGACCTTCCAACCCAAACACATCATAATCATGCTTTACATTTCAAGGTTTACATCCATAAACACAAGATAAAGAGAGTCTCGATAGATGGTGGTTTGGGCTTGAACATCTACACTCTAAAACTAATATGACCTTTAGGATACTCTAAAAAATAAATTAAGAGACAAAAGGGTATAAATGTTAGAGCATGTGATGATGAGGAAAGAGATTCAGAGGGAACCATAAATTTACTTATTCAAATTGGTCTTGCAATCACCAAAACAACATGTCAATTATTAGACCTTGAATTTCCCTACAACATCCTCCTAGGCCATCCATGGATACATTTCATGTAGTCCATCCCATCTACATATCATCACTGCATTAAATTTCCCTATACCATGATGGGATTTTTAAAAAAATTCAAAATTCTGCCTAAATTGGACATCATTGGTTACTTTTTACAAGACTGGAGATCTGATATTTTGGGTTTCAGGTTTTTGATATCTTTTAAAACCCTCACGCTATATTTCAATGTTGACTTGCTATTGAGGGTTACCGGTCACTTAAGTTATCTAACTCATCCTTTCCTTTGTGCTCTTACCGGCCCCTTTTCACCCAACCTATCGATCTCTTTTTTGCCACTTGGGCTTAAGTGCTTATGTCGTCGAAGGTTTTTTCTGGCCAGCCTGACTAGTATACTCTCTGAGTTTTATGCAGCCTAGCGAACCGTCCGATAACAGGTTTTTGATCTAGACCGTTTCTCGCAAACCTCACAGGTTTTCTTGCTGATGTCACTTAGGTGGTGTGAGGTGTGCGAGATGCCACCATCTATCATATATGAAGGAGTGGGGCCTTTTCCCAAGGTGCTAGTAGTGACAAGTGGGCGTCATTTCACCAGTGGGTTTTTAATGAGGAGGATTAATGATAAGCGTTCCTCACAGGCCTCGCACGATTAGAGTAAATGTTCCAAAAGTACCGCAAGGTTTGTGAAAAGGTGACACATGGCCTGGCTCTCGGAACAATAGGGCTAGGTAGGGCCTACTGAATAATTGCAACCTCTTTTTTTTGTGGGTTGTGATTGGTTGTGGTTTTTCCCAAGCACTAATGTGGATTTTCAACACTCATTGACTCGATCTGATTTGTTCGACTTGCTAGTTTTGTTCCACATCAACAATTCAATTTCAAAGGGGTACTGTTCATCCATAAAAGGAATTTTTTCACTTTGCATCTTGTTTCATTAATGGCGCGGGTTTTTTAGTGGATTTTCTCTTGATTTCCTTGCGTGCAAATGGTAGCCTCCTGATAAATACAATGATGGGTTGTACGCTTGAAATAAATTTATGGTGGCAATATCAGCCACTAATCGTTCACATGCTTGTGCAAGCATTGGGGCAATTATTATTCCCTACACCTAATTACTCTATAAATACCTATTGAATTGCTTGGTATGATCATTGCATCTTTTTGAGTTGATTTGTTTGCAGGTAGTGGACTTGTTTATAGTTTCTAAGCTACACATCTTTAATGGACAAGTCTAAGGTGCACTGAAGTGCCAGAGTAGGTGCAAGGAATTTGTAGCATGAAAAGGAACAATGTGCTCCTGATGCTCCTGAAGTGAGTGCTCGAGGAATGGGCAAATGATCTGGGCGCTGCAATTCTCCTGTCATTCTCTCTTTGAGCTCTAGTGGTGATGGGTCTAAGACTGACTCAGACTATCACTACTATCTTGCGGCCATGACCGAGCTTGTGGGTTTTGATGAAGATTTCCTTGTAGTTTCACCAATAACTGCAATGGCATCGTGTCAAGTTATTGGGGTTAGTGTTGATGTGGATAGAAAAAATAAAGTGGTTCCACCTCAAACTAAAGCTACAACCAGAAGCAGTTGCCTATACCAAGGTTGTGTGTTGACTAAATGTTTATTGGTGTTGGTGTGTGTTTCTCATGGGTGGTGTTGATCTGGTGTTTCAACTAGTGGATGTGGTTGTGCGCATGCATGGCATGCTCTATTTTTTTTTCCTCCAACTGGTTACTGGGTGTAACCATTTTTTGATTCCTTAGATCATATACTATTTTTCTAATGATGAGGAATATTTTTTGGGTGGTGAATTCGAATTTCATTTCATTTTGAATGAAATTCAATTTTGAATTTAATAATGGATCCCGAGGCTTGTTGTTCTCCAATCCTATAAAGGATATTTTATGGCTCACTGTTGAGGGTCAGATTTTTGGTATCTGAGGCTTAGTTTTTGTACAGTCAGTTTGTTATTGTAGGTTTTTCTTGAAGGTATTAGCTAGTATGTTTTTTTTGGGGTAGGAATATTATAAAACAAACAGGCTTTGCTTATGTAATTAAAGATATTGAAGCAATAAACGACAATATGTTAGAAAAACTGCTCTCCTGGTTTGATTTCATGAGTTGTGAATGAGTTTATTAATGATACATTTATTCAGCTTCAATTGTATATTTGAGTGTGTATCTCATTTTCCTGCTTTAACTTAATGAGCTAATTAAATTGCTCAAAAATGAGTTACAGATTTATGATGTTGTTTTCAAGATTCCTTAAGGAGTATTGTTTTGATAAATGAAAATATCAGAGTGTAAATCATTATGGTGATATGTCCTTGATATCTGTGTTATGTTCTATGTGACTCCCGCCCAATGGATGAAGCACTAGATAATTTCTTCAAGATCCCTATTTTGAGAGTACATGGTTGTAGTTCTAAGCATGGTGGTTTAAAATCTGAACAAATCTAATATATCAAACCTTATCTCTTTGGAGATGAAAATATTATGTTAATTTTCAATCTTGTTTCTTTAAGATATTTTTTGTTATTCTTTGGTTCACCACAACTAGGATAATTTCTCTCTAATTGCATTGGTGGGGACTGTATCTATAAGAAGAAGTGTTCTTACCAAGCCATGAAACATTCTTATGAACACACTTAGGAAAACCCTCCTTGGTTTCACAGAGCCAAAAGTGTAGGAGATCTCAGTCTTTGACTAAATCTCGTTAGTTGGCCACTAACTTTGTTAGTTCTTGAATATGGAGGTTGGCTACCTCCTAGGGAATTACAAAGCTTTAGTTGGGAAAATTAAAACACCAACATAACGATACTCAGGTTACCATTTGTGGTGACCCCAAACCCTTCTACTACTACAAAAGCATGGAAGAAAAGTATCACAAGCTATGTCAAGTACCAAATAATGATGAGGATTTACATTCATCTTCTTGCATTGATCCATCAATTCTTGCATCCTCCACATCACATCAAACACCATCTGGAGTCAAGATCCAAATATGAGATAATGGATGCAATAATTATAACCACAAATGGTCCTACTATGTAGGGAAACTACCTCTTTCTCCAAAGACATGGGAAACCTCATCATATTGATAAAGAAAGTAAAAAAATAAAGTTTGAACCCACAGTCTTTTCAAAATGGGGTGAACTTAACAAAATTTATAGATGAAGGATATTTCTCTAAATGTGTATATCAAGAAGAAAAAGAATAAGCTCCTCTTCTCATCAATCAAAATAGAAAAGGATTTAAAATGATCAAAATCATGGGATTCACAAGTCACAGTGGACTTGGTCTAAATTAGTAAGGCATACAAGAACCAATCATCTTGGAAAAGAGAAAAAATATAAAGGTCTTGGGTACAACTCACAAGAAAATGTAACCCCTCTCATTGATGGTATCTCTATTGATTAATTTGTAACTTCTCCCTTGGATAATTCACCTAGTGATGATGACATTAAAGACTCTCCTATGTCCATAATAGGCTTATTTGAAAACACTTCCATATATACTATCACAACCTTATCCTTCAACCCATCCACTGAAAATAATATCATCCCTATCTTATTGATTGGGACCAACACCAATCACCTATTCTTGATTTGTTCAAAAATGACGAAGCTATTGCTGAATTCATGGGACTACAAGAAGGAATTCCTCTAGGAAATCACAAAGTAGGTTTTGACATAGAACTTGATACTAAGGCATACTATGGCGAGAAACTTGAATCCTCTAGTAGCAAAATGATAAATGCAAAAATCAATAAAAAGATCCCCTAGAAAAAACCACAAAGTGGTGCTTTTAGATCGAGAAAAAGTAAAAAAAAGACATATCTAAAGGTGAAAACCTCTCTGAGGCACCTAAGGATGAAGGATTCAACCTTCCTGGTATTGCTACAGATCAAGAAAAATTAGCAATGCTTGTTGAAGAGGTGTAACCTATCAATTTCAGGATTGTTGACAAGCCTCAAATCACATTTTTATGCTACATCTCTAGATGAGGAAGAACAACACAATTTTGTAGCCTTATTGGAGGATAGAAAGGTCAAATTCAATTGGTCTTATGTAGACATGTCAAGGTTGGATACATCACTAGTAGTTCATTATCTAACATTACATCCTGATGCTAAACCAGTCAAACAAAAGCTAAGGAAGATACATCCTCAAATAACACTACATGTCAAGATGGAAATACAAAATTTACTAGATTTGGGCTTCATTAGACCTATCGACTACCTTGAGTGAGTTTCAAACCTTGTACTAGTGTCAAAACTCACTAGGGGCATCAGGATATGTATATACTTTAGAGATCTCAACAAGGCATGCCCTAAGGATAATTTTTTGTTACCTAACACCAAAATTATAGTAGATATCACAGCTGGACATGAGATGTTGTCTCTTATGGATGTATTTTTTGGATACAATCAAATAAGGATAGCATAAGAGGATTAGGATAAGACCTCATTCACATGCCCGTGGGGTACATATTGTTGGAATTTCATGATTTTTGGTCTTTAAAATGTAGGAGCAACTTATCAAAGAGAAATGATGGTAATTTTCCATGAAATTTTTCACACAATCATGGAAGATTACATGCACAACATCTTAGAAAAATCTATAACAAGGAAAGGTCATCTTGAAGTACTGGCTAAAATTTTTGATAGGCTGGAAAAGTACCAAGTAAGGCTTAATCTGAAGAAATGTGTCTTTGGAGTCACTTCTGGTAAACTATTGGGATACATAGTATGTTGAAGAGGAATCAAAGTGGACCCCTCCAAATTCAAGGTGATTATTGATATGCATCCACCTAAAACTCTCAAACAACTCTAAAGTCTATAGGGAAAGTTATAATCCATCTAAAGGTTTATAACATAATTGGTCTATAAATGCCACCCATTCACACATCTTCTCCATAAAGATGTAGCATTTAAATGGGATGACAAATTCCATCAGACCTTCCAATAGTTAAAATACTATCTTGCACCACCACTAGTATTGATGTCGTTGGTCCCAAAAAAACCTTTAATCTTGTATATATCAGCAAGATAGCACTAAGAGCTCTTTTGGAACAACATGACAAGATGGGAAAAGAAAGAGTGGTTTACTACATCATTAGACACTAGTGGGCTATGATCTTAACTATACTCCCATTAAAAGAGCATGTCTAGTAGTAGTTTTTTCTTCACAAAAACTATGACACTATGGCTTAGTCATCAAGTTAATCTTATCTCAAAATATGATCCATTAAAGTACCTATTGTCAAAATAAACTCTCACGAGCTAAATGGTTAAATGGGTCATGATCGTTAGTGAGTTTGAAATAGAATATATGGATTGAAAAGCGATCAAATGGAAAGTTATAGTAGATCAACTAGATGATGCACCCATATATGATGAGAATACTCTTGTGTCAAACTTACTAGATGAGGAAATATTCACTGTTACATCAATAAGTAAGTGGAAACTATACTTTGATGGCTCTCATACACAACATGGATTGGGGGTAGGAATTATATTCATTACCCCTCAAGGTGACTACATACCAAAGTCCTATTGGCTAGCTTTTCCATGCACCAGTAACATTGTTGAATATGAAGCCCTTATAATAGAGTTGAGAAAGGCTATCCAGTGGAAAATCAAGGAACTACAAGTTTACGGTGACTCCCAACTAGTGGTAAGACAAGTCAAGGATGATTATCAAACTAAAGATAACAAGCTAATGCCATCCAAAAGGATGATCGACAATGTCAAGGAATATTTCATTGATCTATAAATTTTGAGCAAATTTTATCGATCAACAATAGAGTAGGAGATGTAATGGAAATAATTGGGCCTTTATTAGATATGTTGCACAATAGTCATAAGTGTGAATTCATAGTAAAATAGTTACTCATACTAATATTAAAAGCTCCTAAATCAGAATACATGTGAAAAATTGTTGGTCCTAACTCCCCATGGTATCAAGAAATCTATCAATACCTTCATGATGGTACCATACCACCTAACCTTACTAGCAACCTCAAAAAAACCTGCATATGAAGATCATCTCGTTTTATCATTATTGATGATACCCTTTACCAAAAGAGTCTTGATGGCACGTTAATTAGGTGTCTTAACTTGGAAGAAGCTATAATTTCCTTACAAGAGATACACAAAGGTGTTTGTGGGTTCCATTCGTGTGGCCCTACCCTCGCTAAGAAATTGCTTAGAATGGGATATTATTGGCCAACCATGGAACAAGAGGCTAATAGTTTACTCAAGAAATTTTTACAATGGCAACAACATGGTAATCTCATCCATGCTCTAACATAGGAACTACAACCTATAATGACACCTTGGCCTTTTTCACAATGGGAGCTTGATCTCATAGGGAATATTTCACCTATATTCTTAAATGGGCATGAATTTATCATTACTTCCATCGAGTACTTTACAAAGAGGATTGAAGCTATTCCTCTTACCTACATCATTGATAAGTAGATTTACAAATTCATCCTAAACTACCTAATCTATTGATATGGTGTTCCTTAAGATATCATCACATATAAAAAAACTCTTTTAAGAACCAAGATTTTGAGAACTTTGCACCCAATTCCATATCCAACACCATTTTTGTACACCCTACTACCCTCAAGGGAACAATCAAGTTGAAGAATCTAATAAAAATATCTTAAAAATCCTTAAAATATCATTAATGGCATTGGAAACGACTAGCACCTGTAACTAAACCCTTCCTTATGGGCTTATTGAATGAGTATCAAAACACCTACTAATGCTACACCATATTCCTTGGTCTATACTACCAAATCCATATTACCTATTGAGGTTGATCTTTTGTCACTAAGGGTTTCATTGCAACACTTGATTGATGATGAAGAATATTAGGTATCTAGACTAAATGAGCTAGAACTGTTGGATGAACAGAATCTACAAGTACTTAGCCATTTGCAAGCTTATCAGAATCATCTCAGATGAAGCTACAATGAGAATATCAAGGGCCAAAACCTTCAAGTAGGAAATTTAGTCCTCAAAGAAAACCAAAAGAATCAGATGGATCAAGATAATAGAGGGAAGTTTGAACCAAACTGGTTTGGACTATTTGTTGTTAACACAAGCCATAGATATAAAGCATATCAAATAGAAACACCTAAAGGGGACCCCTTGCAAGATCCTATCAACAACAGTCATCTCAAATGGTTCTATGCCTGACCCATGTTGGGTATCTTATTCCAAAAAAATCAAAAAAATCATAAAATAAAAACCAAAAAAAGGATAAAATAGTAAAGAAAAAAATTATCCTCTAGTGAAAACCACTTTAGTTGCAGTTTGGGCAAGTAACTTGGTGAAAACCTAGAAAACAGAAGACATGAGAAAATAAGAACCATCTACCATCTATCAGACAATCTCTCTCATCCCATCCATAATAATTCTACTTCATCCATCCATCTACCATTTTTCCATCTACATCCCTAGTATGGCTTGGTATTCAATTGGTATCTACCACTACCTATACTACTTGACATCATCCTAGGTTATCTTATCCAATCCATAATGAAGAAATCTAATATTTTACTAGGGGAATCTTCCTAAAATTAGTTGATAGATTGGATTATTGTGTATCAGCCAAGTTGAAAAATCCAAAAACATCCAAATATTTAAAAAATATCTAAAACATCCAAATATTAGAAAAATCGAAAAAACATTCAAATAGTTCAAAATCCAAATGTTAGGGGTTTGGAGATGTTGGAAGCTTGATTTGTTTGTGATTTTCTTAGGTGTTGTCATTTATGTCAACCCCTTGTATGAAGAAAGTGTTGGAATTTTTTTGGTGTTGGTGATGTCAACCCTTAGCATTGGAGTTTTTGAAAGTTTGGATTTTTTGGTATTAATGTCAACACAATGTTGTTGGTGTTGTCATTGATGTCCTACTTCAGTATAGTTGTAGAGGTTGTTAGTCTAACTTGTGTTTGTAGAGGTTATTTGTTTAACTTGTGTTTGGGGAAAACATTGTTGTAGTTGGAATTGCATGTTGCAGTTGATTAGATGTGTTGCAGAGATGTTAGTAGTGTTTCTAATGAAGTTGGTTCACTTGGTTTCCAAGTTCTTTCGAGAAAATTTAAATAAAAAAGAGTTTAGTGTGGCAGAGTGGTGTTTACTATTTTTCTTCACATTTCTTCATAATTTAAGATATTCCCATGCGATTTTGGATGTGATGATCAGAGGTGTTCAGAGGTTTCATATCTAGAGTTTTAGGTTTTGGATCGTTTTGTAGTGGAAGATGTGTTTGATAGTATATCTATCTAGTGAAATAGAGTGTCTTGGAGAAATGAGACTGCTCTATATTTCTCCACAATGAAGGTTATGGTGTTTCATATCTGTGAACATGCTTATATTTTTTATATCTACCTTCCCTTGAATTTTCAGGTGTTTTGGTGCTCCACAAATTTGTCTGGTGTGTTGGATGTTTTTTCCAGTATGTCTAGTCACAAAAAATGAAGGTGTTCTTGAGTTTTAGGTGGTTGAAGTAGTTGTGCAAAATATTATGATGGTGTTGGAGTATTTTGATATGTTGTATGGATGTTGTGAAGTATTTTTGTGTGGTCCACGAGATGTTTTTGGACCTTGAGAGGTGTGTTTGGTGTCTCTTCTTAGTGTTAGTGCATTTTTTTCCAACCCAACATGCTAGCACTAATTACGTAGGATAATTATTGGTTGAGGAAGTGTTGTGAAGAATTTTGGTGTAGATTTGGGACCCAATTAAGTATTGGTGTTGTTTGGCTTCACTTCATTATATGGTGTAAGTGTTTGGTGCTGACCTATTTGATGTTGCATGGTTGAGGTATACAAGTTTCCTTTAGTCCAACCTAATTGAGATTTTTTTAGGTCATGGAGGGTATATGTGCAAGAAGAAATGTTGTGTGGAAAAAGAGAACAGTGAGAGATACTAAAGATGAAAATGTGATCAAGTGTAATGATCTGGTTGAGGAATTTTTGTGAAGTGTGTTGGTGTAGATTTAGGTCCCAATTAAGTAGTGGCATGGTTTGGCTTCAATTCGTTATATGGTGTAAGTGTTTGGTGTCGACCTATTTGATGTTGTAGGTTGAGGTGTATATTTTTCCTTTAGGCCGACCTAATTGATATTGTTTTAGGTCACAGAGGGTATATATGCAAAAAAAATTATTATGTGGAAAAAAGAGAAGAGTGTGAGATGCTAAATATGTGAATGTGATCAAGTGTAATGATCTGAGTGTGATACTTAATCCCTATGAATTCCTAATGTAGTGAGAAGAAGATGTCTACATTTCATTCTATTTGATGAGTTATTTGTGCTTTAGTGGAACTATACCTTTGGCATATGAGATGCATTGTTAGTAGTTCAAATTGATAGTGAGTCACCCCTTCTATTCTTCTTTCTTCTGGATAGTGAGTCCTTTGGCAATGAGCCACCAGTAGTGAGCCTTTCTTTATATTTTTGGGTAGTGAGCCCTTGGCAGTGACCCTTATTGTATTTTTTTTGCAATTCATATATTAGTGAGCTAATCCTCATCGTGGTTTTTCCACATAAATCTGGTTTTCTTCTATGCTTGATATGTTTGCATTACTTCTTTACATGTTTGCATTTTGTTAATGCATATTAAGGTTTTAATGGTGGATAAGGGTTTAGGACAAATGTAGATCTAGATATTAATGAGGATTTTTTATGTTTAATGTACAAATATATTCACCCCCCTTCTTAGTTGTCTTATGTATCTAAAAATTGGTATCAGAGTTGTGGTTTCTAGGAAGAAGCTTAACTGCTTGAGGTAGATCCATATGGCACACAAGAAATATATTAAAGCTCCTTTGTTTGGTGGAACAAATTTTACCTATTGGAAGGCTAGGATAGAATCATTTTTGGTTTCTCTTGGATTTGGAGTTTGGAAATTTATTGAGAGAGGCTATACTATGCCTACAAATGGACCATCAACTAATGATTATATCAAGGCATATGAGAATAATGGAAAAGGAAGGATTGCAATCTTGAGTGGTCTTATTGATTCAAAACTTGTGAAGGTTATGAGATACACGTCTACTAAAGATATATGGACAAAGCTGGAAGGAATCTATGAAGGATATGACAAGGTCAAACAAGTGAAGATGTAGATCTACAAAGTCAAATTTGAAACCTTAACGATGTTTGAAGATGAAGATATTACTACCTACATGCTCAGTGTTGATGAATTTGTTAATTCCATCAATGGTATTGGTATGAAAAAGGTATTAAGAACTCTGCCTAAAGCTTATAGTCATAAATTTTCACTATCAGGAAGCTCAAAGTCTGGATAATTATTCTAGAGATCAAATTCTTGGTTCTTTAACTTCTTTTGAAATGAGAGAGTTTTTTTAAGATGTTACAAATAAATAAACTAATTTTAAAGTCTACAAAGTGGAAGAGGATGGTGGATCAGATCTAGATGATCTTGATGAGGTGGAAGCAAAGTTTGTGAGGAGATTGAAAAAGGGTACTAGAAAATATAGAAATGTTTCAATTGTGGAAGGATAGGTCATTATGCATATAAATGTCCAATCAAAGTTACTAATGACAAAAAAGAGGATCATAAGGCTAAATTTTTCAAGAAGATTTATTATGTTGAAAAGGACAATGGTGTATTTGATGATGAAAAATTAGATTATCTGAATGAAGGAAGTGATGAATGATTTTTCATGGCTTTAAATGTTGGAACTAATTCTACTAATCTTGAAATATGTGTGAAGGAAAGTGCTCAAGAAATTGAAGGAACTATGTTGATTGCTTTTCATGCTAGAGAAGAGAAGAATTATTAGATCATTGACAATGAATGCTTAAATAATATGACAAGTTATAAGAGTAATTTTGTTAAGATTGAAAATAATGATGGTGATCTTGTTAAGTTCGGTGATGCTACATCTATTAAGGTTTGTGGAAAAGGTTCAATTATTTTTTATGGAAATCATAATATAGATTATTTTCTTTATGTCAAGGGTCTTTGTCACAATCTTCTAAGTGTAGCAAAAAATTGTAGCAAAGGATATAATATTGTATTTCAAAATGGTGGTTGTGAGATCAAAAAATGAAGCTCTAGTATTTTGGTCTTTGTTGGAACAATGACAAGGGGTAATTTCTATCAACTCAAAGGTAGTGGTGAAAAGTGCTTTATGTCTCAAACTAATGAAAGTTGGTTATGGAATAGAAGAATGGGTCACATTAATTTTGATAGCCTAGTAAGGATAAGTTATACTAATGTTGTCAGATATTTTCCAAAGATTACAAAGCCTATCAATGCAATTTGTAAAGAATGTCAAGTGGGAAAGAAAACAAAGACAAGATTCATGACAAAGGAATATTCTACCACATGTCCCTTGGAATTAGTGCATATAGATCTATGTGGACCTACCAGAATTAGAATCTCATGTGGTGATAGGTATTTCATGATATTAATTGATTAATGTTTTAGAATGGCTTGGGTTACATTTCTTAAATAAAAATCAAAAGCTTTAGACAAGTTTAAATAATTCAAGGCTATGGTTGAAAAGGAAATGAATCTAAAAATCAAATGCATGAGATCTGATAGAGGTGGTGATTTTATTTCAAATAAATTTTTATTTTTTTTGTGAAGATGATGGAATAAGAAGGAATTTATCATCCCCTAGAACTCCTTAACAGAATGGAGTTGTGAAAAGGAAAAATAGAACAGTTTAGGAAGCAGGTATGACAATGATAAAGGAAGATAATCTTCCAAATTTCTATTGGAGAGAAGCAATTCATACTATAATATAAATTCTTAACAGAGGTCAAGCAAGAGAAAACCACTCAAATACTCCCTATGGGTTATGGTATGGTAGAACTCCCACTATGAAATATTTCAAAGGTTTTAGAAGCAAATGTTGTATCAAAAGAGATGAAGAAAACTTAGTAAATTTTGATGCAAGATCTGATGAAGGAATCTTCCTTGGATACTCTACAAGAAGCAAGGCCTACCGGTGTTCAAAAAAAATATTGAATAATATTGTTGAGAGTGCAAGTGTAAAAGTGGATGAAGAGCCACATCAAAGTTCAGTACTAATAGAAGGATATGAATCTAATGAATCTCCTTGCAGTGAAGAAGAAAATTTTGAAGATAAAGGAAAGGAGTTGACAGTTGAAGATGAGGAAGCTCCGGAAAAGAATCCTAAGACTCCTAAGTATGTACAAAAGAATAATTTAGAATATCATATCATTAAAGATAAGAGAAAAGGTATGCTAACAAGAAGAAAAGCTATTATGATGGAACCAAAAACAATGACTAGGGCATGCAAATATGAGAATTGGACCAAAATAATGAAGGAAGAGTTAGAACAGATAGAGAAGAATATGACTTGGGAATTGGTCCCAAGACCAGAAAATAAGAATGTGATTGGTACTAAGTGGGTATTTTGGAACAAGTTGAATGAAGATGGAAATGTTGTCAAGAACAAGGCTAGACTTGTGTGTAAGGGTTACTCATAGGTTGAAGGTATAGATTTTTAGGAAATACTTTCTCTAATTGCAAGAATGGAATCCATCAGGATTTTCTTAGCTTTTGCAGCAAATAAATATTTCAAAGTATATCAGATGGATGTGAAGTCTACATTCTTAAATGGTGAATTGGAAGAAGAGGTATACATTAAACAACCTAAAGGTTTTCAATTATCAAAAGATACAAATATGGTCTACAGTTTAAAGAAAGCATCGTGTGGACTAAAGAAAGCTCCTAGAGCTTGGTATGCAATGTTAGATAAGTACTTGTTGTAGCAAGGATTTACAAAAGGTACTACAAATAGCAATCTATATTTCAAAGTTGAAGAATAAAAAATATTAATTGTGGTGGTACATGTTGATGACATAATATTTGGAGGAGATGAAGGCATGTGCAAAATATTTGTAGAGGAAATGCAGAAATAATTTAAAATGTCAATGTGTGGGGAGATGAATTTCTTCCTTGGTTTGCAAATCATTCAATCAAAGAAAGGTATATTCATATCACAATCTAAGTATGTTAAGGAATTGTTGAATAAGTTTGGAATGGATGACTCTAAATTGGTATGTACTCCTATCATTAGTAGTTGTGAGTTGAGAAAGAATGATAAATCTCCTAAGACATATCAGAGAAAGTACAGATCAATGATTGGTGGACTATTATGCCTTATTGCTACTAAACCGGATATCATGTGAAACATAGAAAAATAGGATAAGGGGAGATTTCCCTCAAAAATGGAAAAGTGGATCTAAAGAGGGAAAAGGGGTCATATTCTTCTATTTTCATTAGAAAATGAGATCCACAACAAGAATTCACCAACAACCCTTAGGTGAGTCAACCCAAGGTTTGAATCTTGCAATTTCCCTTTTTGCTAGGACGGGGGTCTAAGTTAAATAGCACTTTGGGGAGAAATATCAAATCATCAAATAAACTCCAAATTACAAGCTATAAAGTGCATTTTGAAGCTAAATCATAATACTAATGGAACCTACATATTTTAGGGAGAGTTTGGAAGGGATAAATGTTGTCTACTTGTCACCAAAGTTGTTTTTCTGACCTCGTTGAGGACTCATTCGCCCTATGGAGAATGGGTCCTAGCTAGGGCTCTTAAAAATTAGTTTATGGGTTATGCTCTTCTATGTCGGCACTCCCAGATTCTAGTTGTTCATTGTCAGAAGGCCAAAAATAAATCTTGTAGCTCAATTTCTGTGATTTGACAGCCTTTCTTTCAACTTTGACAACTTTACAAATTTCTTCAATTCTCCCCAAATGATCTTCAACCTGAAACCTGAAATCACACATCAAAGAGAGAAAAATGTTGTTTTGTTACAAAATAGGGGTTCACCTTGGTCAAACCCCTTTATGGTAATTAAACCTTGAAATGGATAAAAGAATGAAAGGAATGATGAATGAACAAATGCAATGTCACAACTCACCAATCCTTATTTGAAACCTTGGATAACAAATCTTCAAACTAGCATGAACTGGAATGTAGATATTGATCATGAAACTTAGCTACATCAAAATTTTAGCTCAACAACATGCATGATGAAATGAATCTTTGGCGTGATGAAATGAATCTTGATTTTTGAAATAATCTTCTACAAATCTGCCCTTGAATTCCTTAAAAATTCTCTTGAATTCTCTCTTGATCATAATTTTTCTATTAGGATGCTTGCATAAAAAATCTTAGATTATTAGGATGAAACATAGTGAAATGTCCTTGTATTTATACATAACATTAATTCCCAAAATTCAAATATCACAAGCCGGCATTGAATTATGGATTTCAAATCATTAAAATAGTGTCAAAAAATATATCAAAGAGGGCTCCTAGGTCTAAGTGAGGACCCATTAACCATAGGGAAAATGGGTCCTAGGTCACTTACCTAGGACACACATTGTTCAAGGTGAATATTGTGTAAAATTAGGGTCCTAGATCGAAGTGAGGACCTATTTTCCATATGGCGAATGGGTCCTAGGTCACTTACCTAGGACACACAACTTCCAAAATTAAGTGTTGTGAAATTTAATTTATGAATGTCGGGTTTTATCCCTTGGAAATTGCATTTAATTAGGCTTGGATTTGAATTAAATGAACCAATTAAGGTAAATTAACCTTAATCAATTAATAAAGCCCTAGATTAGTGTGAAAGTGTAAAGATACACCTTACAACACCCTAAATAAGGCACAATTAAGTCCACTTAGTTTAAAAGGATCCTAAACTTAATGTGAATATGAAAAACATATTACAACACTAAATTAAGGCAACATTAAGCTCATTTTAGTATTAATTATTCCCAAATTAAGTGTAAAAAAGGGATACTTTTTATGTTACTACATTTTGCCCCCACTTTAGTGAGAGTATGACCCCATGTCAAACACACACTAAAGTAGACATTCAAGACAATTATGTATGCATCAATGAAAAAGATACACAATCATAAAAAATCAAAGACCAAGAAGAATCAATCCTAGATTGTCCAACGTGATGTGGAACACATCTAAGCTATCGGTTTGTGCTCACTCTGAAGTAGAAAAACTTCAAGTTGTCCACTAGGTGAGTCTCCCAATAGGGTGGAAAATGAGAGAACCATAGTAGGCTCCCATACCATATCAAATATATCCTCCTGACAACTTCAATAAGGCACCACAATGCTAGGAAAGGCTCCACAGGAAAGCAAGGTGTGTTATGATAGGTGGCCTTGAATTTAGGGTTTCAAGCTTCATATGGCTTAACAAGTTGTGTTATCCCAAACACCTATGAACATTTGGAAGGCTCCACAGGAAAGCAAGGTGTGCTATGCTTGGTGGCCTTTATTAGGGTTCAAGCTTCACAAGGTTAGCAAGTTGCATTATGCCAAACACTTATGAACATTATATATAGGTTTTTGTTCAAGGGGATCTTTCTTCATTCATGTAAGGTCTTCTTCTTAGGGAATATCATGTCTAATGTCTCCAAGAGAGGAAAAGTCAAGAGTAAAAGTTTCACAACTTAGGGAATACGGTGTGTCGCATCACCACTAAGAGTAAATTTTTACGCTAAGAAATATCACACTCTTGGAGGACATCAAACCCAATGACACCACCAAGAAAAGGACACATCACAAGAAAAAAGAAAATCACACCATGAAACATGAAAAATGTTGAAAGATATTATTGATGTATGCCCCCAGTTTAAAGTGGTTGCTAACACCATTGTTGTGAGAAATTTCTTTAAAGTAGCCAAAGTTTAATCCTAATACATGAGAGCTTCCTTGGAAAGCCCTATGCCAAGTCATATGTTTCCAAAATAAAGCTACGTCACAAAAAATGAGGGAGGGATTTCCCCCAAAAATACATAAGGTATGTATGGATTTGGGGTCAATATATCTTTGCTACAATGTTGTTTTAGAGCTCGAAAACGTCATCATTCCCCAAATACTCATAGAACTATAAGAATGACACAAATAGATCAAAATCAAAGAAAAATCCTTTTGGTTCAACATGGACGATACCTAAATTTCTCGACGCCTTGTGTCATCCCCAAAAGGAAAACACAAGACAAACAAAAAAGGTAAAACATTTATGACATATAGAATAATGTAGATACAAATAGAGGAATGCACATAACGAGATAGAGATACATCAAATGAAATAGTATGGGGGATCACATGATGCACATGCAAAGAAACATGAAAAAGAAAATAATGCAAAATACTAGTAAGGCACATGTGATTCAACCTATAGTAGGTCTTTTACATCCCAATCTTGTTTGGTATATACAAAAGGCGGATAACTAGCCAAAGGAACAACATCAAGTGCAAAAACTAGGGCAAGGCTATTTAGCCCTTTTCCCCCATTAAGTATAGGACAAGGATGAGACAAGATGAATGATGATATGTCACTCCTTGCAATAAGGAAATTATTTGTAATGAATGTTATAAAACATGCAATAGTGAGTATGTTATGATCCTACAACTATTACATGGAAAGTATTAGCAACTATTGTTATTGATTATAATGAGTAGAAAAAGTATCAAATTGATGCATATTTAATGAGATATTCCCACATGTAGTAGCTATCAGTTCAGTATGTACCAAATTTAAGTTCATCTTGGAAGAATATTTTGTAAGAGTGTTGATATTGAGTGAAGTTTTGTTTGTTTATTTTGAGGGAAAATAACCAAGACCAGTAGTTGTTTCTTGTGTATGAGGCTCTATAGGGACATGGATACCTTGTTCTCTAGCACCACATCCTTTTCCACTATACCCAAGTTTCATAAGTTCATAACCTCTTCCATAAATTTTTTTAATTTATTTTTGATTCAGTGATTGCTCATAATCAACTTCATCAAATTTTGTCGTGTATGTTGTTTTTTCTTCTAAAGTGGTTGAAGTGGATGTTTTTGAAGATTCTATTGAATTTTGTGTCGACATTACCACTTTTTCTTTTCCTTTTTCAAACTCTTTTGTTGTGGTCTTGTATTCTCCCATGAATGTCTAGGTGTGAAATCTAAGGAACCCCAATCATCTTCTAGCAACTTCGTAACTTCTTTAGTATTCATTTATTTTTCTTTCTCTTGCATGGGTTCCACTTGTATAGTTGGTAATGTTTTCAAAGTATTTTCCTTATTTTTTTCAAGTTATAAAACACTATAAAGCTCAAGATCAAGTTTGATTGTATATACTTTGTTGTTGTAGATAAACATCATTTTATGATGAAGAGTAGAAGGCACCCCATTCATTGCATGAATCCATGGCCTGCCTAAAATAAGATTATATGAAAGATTGTGAGGCATAACATGGACCGGATTTTGCAATGTTAACTTCTTGACTTAATAGGTAATGTGATGACTCTAAATGGTTATTTTCCTATGTTGTCAAACCCATGGATCGACAAAGAATTAGGGACAATGTCACTCTTATCCATATGAAGCTTTTCCAAAAGGCTCACACTACACACATTAAGGGTTGAACCATTATCAACAAGGGTTCTCTTTATCATGAAAAATTAATTTTATTGTTCCTCTTCTAACAAGGATAACTCATCTTCATGGAAAGTAATGTCTAAGTTGACCAAAGTTATAGCTTGAATTTGGGCTACCAAATCATTTGATTGCACATTAGGAGGGGTAGGAACTTGTTGTAAATCACTTTGAAGCGTGTTATGATAACTAGGTGAGGCTTGAATAAGATCCCATAAGGATATCTTAGTAGGAGTATTCTTAAGTTTTTCAACAAGATCATACTCTTTTCCACTTTGTAAAGGCAAACAAGGAGCACTAGGCAAGATAGGTTGAGGCAATGGGAGGGAATTTGGAGTTGTTTGTCTTGGTTGTAGATTATTCCTAGTGTTATATGTATGATAAATGGTATTGTAACTCAGATTTTATGAAACATTATCATTATCAAGTTTCCTTTTAGGTGGTTCTAAGATAAGCATGGGTTTATTTTGAATTTGAGGTTGATTTGAGGGTGGGTAGATGGTAAGAAGTAGCTCAGGATATCACTCCAAGGGATATCTAATGTGCATAACCTTAAAATTCTTGTGTTTATTTTCATTTTATCTTAGTGAAGGGGAGTCTAATGTCACTTTATCATATTCATCTAAGGAAGCCACATTACTATTATTTGAAAGACATGTGTCAATGTTGTCATTTTCTTGCACCATGATATCCTCCCTAGTAGGAGAGTTTTTAGGAGAGCTAAAAACTAGATGTTCATGAAATTCAATGTTTGGTTCTTATAAAATGACTTCATCACAAGTAAGGGAGTTATCAATGGTTAGATATTATCTCTTATCAATGATGGAATTCTTTTGTTCAATATTTTTTTCCCTAGGGGAAGAGAGACAAATAGGATTCTCATGACTCTCATCGATTGGATGTTCTAACACCAAAATATCTTCTTCAAAAATAGGAGAGATATTAGGAGAAGGCCATATTTGATTGTTATAGTTGTCCATGATTTCATATTTTTTTTTTGTAAGGTCTCATTCTCTTGTGCCATAATATCTACCATAGTAGGAGAGATTTTAGGAGAGGAGAAAACAATATGTTCATCACCGTCCATGGTTATAATTTTTAAAGTAACTTCATCCCAAATAGGGAGGCATCAAGAGAAGAATAAATATGATTTTCATGCTTACCAATTATTGGATCCTTTCATTCAAATAGACCTTTCCAAATGTTAGGGACATTAGGAAAGAGAGAAATAATGTTATAACTCTCAATCATTGGATCTCTTAACACCAACATATCCTATTTACAAATGTGATTTTTCATGATTGTCTACGCTTGCATCCTCTTGTGTTATGACATTCTTGTAAATCCAATAGATATTAGGAGGGTAGCCAACATGCTTGTCAAAGTTTTTATTTTTTTTGCTAGATTATGCTTATGAGTAGAGAAAATAGAATCATATAATCCATGTGATACTCCATGAACACCAAATGTTTGAAAAGGAAACATGCTCTTATTTATGTAAAAATGAGAAGTAATCTATCCAACTTATGCAATGTGAAAAAATGTCCTACAGATTTGAATATTTTTAATACTGAAATGATTTTTGAAATGCTTTAAAAATGACTATACTAAATGGATGATTTTACCTAGATACATAAAACATAAATTCTTGAAACTTTTCATATTGATGCAGTAAGTTACCAACAAGCCTAGGAAGTGCATAAAATCACCAAAAAGCTCAGAAAAGTTGATTTTTATAGGCCTCCAAGGACTAATTCGCCCAGTGGAAAATGGGACCCTGTACAGGTTTTTTAAAAATGAAAAGTGCAATTTTTCAGTGATCAGATGTGTTCTTTGTTTTAGGTTTCAAACTGGTATTTCTATAATGGAATTTTCCAAAATTTGATGTTGAAATGCAAGTGCAATGAAGGATAGATTATGAACTATATGACACTTTTTGAAATGAAATTTTGATCCAATTTTTTAATATGAAGGATGAAACGTACAATAATATGTAAAATGTAATATGCATGTAGTTTTTTGAGTTTTTTAGACTTAAACAATGCAAAAATGCAAATTTAAACCCCTATATGCAATGCAAAATAATTCAAGATTTAAAGAACCCTAAATGTAAGGAAACTAATGCAATCTATTGCAAAACTTAGATCTAGTGTTAAAAGGACTCCAATTTTTAGAATGTTGTTGTACAAGGTCGGGTTCACCAAAATGAAACATATAAAAATAGGATAGGGGGATATTTCCCCCAAAAATGGAGAAGTGGATCCAAAGAGGGAAAAGGGGTCCTATTCTTATATTTTCATTAGGAAATGAGATTCACACCAAGAATTGACCAACAACCCTTAGGTGATTCAACCCCAAGGTGTGAATCTTGCAATTTCCCTTTTTGCTAAGATGGTGGTCTAAGCTAAATATCACTTTGGGGAGAAAGATTAAGATCATCAAATAAACTCCAAATTATAAGCTATAAAGTGCATTTAGAAGCTAAATCATAATACTAATGGAACCTATAGACTTTAGGGAAAGTTTGGAAGGGATAAATGTTGTGTACCTATCACCAAAGTTTATTTTTCAGACCTCCCTGAGGACTCATTCTCCCTATTGAAAATGGATCTTGGCTAGGGCTTCGAAAAATCAATTTTTGGGTTTTGTTCTTCTATGTCTGCACTCCCAGATTCCATTTGTTCACTGTTTGAAGGCCAGAAATAAATCCTATAGCTCAATTTCTATAATTTGACAACTTTTCTTCCAACTTTGCAACTTTCTTCATTTTTTCTCCCTAAATGGTCTTCAACCTAAAACCTACAATCACACATCAAAGAGAGAAAAATGTTGTTTTTTTAGGGAATAGGGTTTTCCTTGGTCAAACCCTATTTTGGTAATTAAACCTTGAAATGAATAAAATCATGAAAGAAATGATGAATCAACAAATGCAATGCCACAACTCACCAATCCTTATTTGAAACCTTGGATAACAAATCTGCAAACTAGCATGAAGTGGCCTCAATGAATGTATATCTTGATCATAAAACTTGATTAGAGATAATGCATTGAATACTTGATTAGATCTTGAATGCTAAATCACCACATTATCTCAACAACATGCATGATGAAATACATCTTTGACATGATGAAATGACTCTTGATTTCTGCAATAATCTTCTACAAATCTGCCCTTGAATGCTTTGAAAATTATCTTGAATGCTCTCTTGATCATAATTTTTCTATTAGGATGCTTGCATAAAAACTCTTAGATTCTTAGGATGAAACATAATGAAATGACCTTGTATTTATACATAACTTAACATTAATTCTTGAAATTCAAATATCACAAGTTGACATTGAATTATGGATTTCAAATCATTAAAATAGTACCAAAAACATATTTCAAAGAGAGGTCCTAGGTCTAAGTGAGGACCCATTCACCATAGGGTGAATGGGTCCTAGGTCACTTACCTATGACACACATTGTTCAAGGTGAAATATTATGCAAAATTAGGGTCCTAGGTCTAAGTGAGGACCCATTCACCATATGGTGAATGGGCCCTAGGTTGCTTACCTAGGACACACACCTTCCAAAATTAAGTGTTGTGAAATGGAATTTATGAATGTCGAGGTTTCTCCCTCAGAATGTGCATTTAATTAGACTTGGATTTGAATTAAAGGGGCCAATTAAGGAAAATTAACCTCAATCAATTAATAAAGCCCTAGATTAGTGTGAAAGTGTAAAGATACACCTTACAACACCCTAAATAAGGAACGGTTAAGTTCACTTAGTTTAAAAGGGCCATAAACTTAATATGAACATGAAAAACATATTACAAAACTAAATTAAGGCAACATTAGGCTCATTTTAGTATTAATTATTCCCAAATTAAGTGTGAAAAAGGGATACTTTTTATGTTACTAAATCATTCTTTTAGTTTGTCTTGTGGCTAGATTTCAAGAAGATCCTAGAGAATCTCATGTTGTAGTAGTGAAGAGGATATTTAGATATTTGAAGGGAACTTCAGACATATTATGATTTGTGGTATCCTAAGGATATTGACTTCTCTTTGAGTGAATATATAGATGCAAATTGGGTTGCATGTGTAGATGATAGGAAAAGAACAAGTGATGGTTCTTTCTTTCTTGGAAGCAAGATGGTTTCATGGATAAGTAAGAAGAAAGATTTAGTGTCATTATCTACTACAGAAGTAGAATATATTGCAGCAGCATCATGTTGTACACAGGTTTTGTGGATGAAGCAAATATTGAAGGATATTAGAGTTTCATATGATAAACCTATTCCTATCATGTGTGATAATACAAGCGCAATCAATATTTCAAATAATCTAGTAATGCATTCAAGAACAAAACATATCTCAATTTTGTATCACTTCTTGAGAGAGAATGTTATAGATAATGAGGTGAAGCTAGAGTATGTTCCTACTAAGGATCAGGTTGCTGATATTTTCATGAAGGCTCTTCCAAAATATACTTTTGATTATCTCCAAGAGAAGTTAGGGGTTATTTCCCCTCCTTTAAATTACATGCATAAGTGTGTGCATCTATCTAAGAAGCATTTCAAGATACATTCTTGGTCCTAGACTAATGAAGAAGGCTACCTCTTAGGAGGAGTGGGTATTAGTGGTTTCTTGTTAGTGTATACAACTGTTTCCATTTGAATTTTGATAAAGGGGGAGAGAAAATGGGTTCAATACAGGAAAATGATTTTGATGATTCTATGGTCCTTCATCATTGATGTCAAAGGGGGAGAGAGTTAAAATGGTTGAAAAACCATAATGAGAAAAAGAAAAATATGGAGAGAGTTACAGAAGTGAATATGGTCTAAAAACCATAGGGGGAGAGATAAATTGAGGTGTTGCAAGAAAATAATTATGTGAAGAGAGAAGATGAAGTGTAAGAGTTGTCCCTATCAGGGAGAGAAATACTTATTTCAATATTGTTGTTGGTTTCTTTTGTTTTTGATGGTTTTTTAGAAAGTAGGTGTTGCCATCAATAACAAAGGGGGAGATTGTTGGAAGTTTGGAGATGTCAGAAGCTTGAGTTTTTTGTGAGTTGCTTGGGTGTTGTCATTGATATCAACCCCTTGTATTAAGAAAGTGTTGGAATGCTATTGGTTTTGATGAATCCAACAGAAGTTTGGCGTTGTCAGTATTAATGTCAACACAATGTTTTCGGTGTTCTCATTTATTTCTTACTTCAGTATAGTTGTAGAGATTGTTGTTATGACTTCTATTTGTAAAGGTTGTTGGTCTGACTTGTGTTTGGAGAAAATATTATTTTCGTTGGAAATTTGCACATGTTTTAGTTGATGTAGATGTTTTACAGAGATTTTAATAGTGTTGTTGATGAAGTTGGTTCACTTGGTTTCCAATTTTTTTTAGAAAATTTGAATAAAAGAGAGTTCAATGTGACAAAGTGGTGTTTAGTGTTTTGCTCCATATTTCTTCATGATTGAATATATACCCATGTGGTCTGGACATGATGATCAAAGGTGTTTAGAGGTTTCATATCCAAATTTTTAGGTTTTGGATCATTCTACAGTGGAAAATGTGTTTGACAATATGTTTGTCTAATGAAATAGGGTGTCTAGGAGAAATGAGATTACTCCACATTTCTTCGCAGTGAAGGTTTTGGTCTTGTGGATCTACGAACATGTTTATATTGTCTATATCTACCTTCCCTTTAAGTTTTAGGTGCTATGGTGCTCTTCAAAGTTGTCTAGTGTGTTGGATGCATGTGCCAATATGTCTAGTCACACAAAATGAAGGTGTTCTTGAGTTTCAGGTGGTTACAATAATTGTGCTAGAAAATTTTGATGGTTTTGGAGTATTTTTTATGGTCTGTGAGGTTTTTCTAAACCTTGAGAGGTGTGTCTAGTGTTGCTTGTTAGTGTTAGTGCAGGTTTGGCCGACCTGGTGTTTTAGCGCTAATTGTGGAAAATAATTGTTGGTTGAGGAAGTGTTGTGAAGCGTGTTGGTGTAGAATTGGGTTCCAATCAAGTAGTGGCATGGTTTGGCTTCACTTTTTTATATGGTGGAATTTTTTGGTGTCAACCTCTTTGATGTTGCATGTATATGTTTCCTTTAGGCTGACTTAATTGTGATTGTTTTAGGCTATTGAGGGTATATGTGCAAGAAGAATTGTTGTGTGGAAAAAAGAGAAAAGTATAAAATGTGAAAGATGCAAATGTGATCAAATTTAATGATCTAATTTCAAGCCTTAATGCCTATGAATTCCTAATGCAATGAGTAGAAGGTGTCTACATTTTAGTCTGTTTGATGAGTTTTTTTCTCTTTAGTGGAACTGTACCTTTGGCATATGAGAGATACATTGTGAGCAGTTCATATTGGCAATGAGCCACCCCTTATTCTATTCTTCTTTCTTCTATATCTATTGAGTCCTTTGGTAGTGAGCCTTTCTTTATCTTTTTAGGCAATGAGCCCTTGGCAGTGAGTATTATTGTATTCAATGTTGCAATTCATATATTAGTGAGATAATCCTCACCGTGGTTTTCCCTTCTTGGGTTTTCCACAAAAACTTGGTGTTCTTATTTGCTTGATGTTTTTGCATTATTTCTTTACATTTTTACATTCTATTAATGCATGTTAAGAGTTTAATGGTGGATAAGGGTTTAAGGACTAATGAAGATTTGAATGTTAATGAGGGTTTTTGATGTTTAAGTAGGGTCTTTACCATAACCTAAATAAAAAGAAAAATCATCTATCCTCTAAAACCACATGTCCAATAAACATAGATTTCTTGATATTTGATCAATATCACATTGCACTATATTCTACCTATCTAATCATCCATTCTTCTATTCTACTCATCATACTATCATTTATATCCAAGTATCATGACATAAACAAAAAAATATCCAATGCATCTTGCATCTACAAACTATCAATAACATGATATATCATCCATCCTACATAGATAAACTATTAATAGCATAATATATCATCCATCCCACATTCACAAACCATCAATAGCATCAAAAATACAAAAAAAAAGGTCATATCTGGACATCAAGATATTATATCATACTTCCTACAACCACATATCATTAGTACCATAGTATCATACAGCATCACATCAATAACATACAACATAAGATCATGGGTAAAAGTATAAAGTTGTGTCACACTTTTATAAAGGAAACGATCAACATTGATCTAACTTTTAAACTTCAATCACTAGAAAGTGGTATATATGTTTTGAATTTTGAAATGATGTAAACTAATAAAATGTGTATTTTTTAGTATATTTTATGTTTGTATTTTTTTGAAAAAAATAAAAAAATGTTTGAATATAGTTTTTTATAAATTAACACTATAATTTAGTTGTCGATAAAATGTTGAAAAATGATGTTACATGAGATGTCAAGCTTTATATAGTAAATTTTCTTTTTCTTCCTTCAAATTTTTTGTGTATATTTATAACTAGAAACTTTAGGTCATGGATATATTTTTTTGCAATTCTAATAAATATTTAAATGTGCATGAATTGAAACATGATTATTTCTAGTCGGCATCAACTTTTATATTAAATATTTATCTAAAATAGAAAACAAATTATGCTATCTTAATCTTGATTCTTTTATCTAGGGTGTCATATTTTTTTATATTATTTTAATAAGTTTTAGTAGTTTTCTTGGCATGATAATCAACCTAGTATTTTTGTGCTAATAACCTACTTTTAGTCAAAAAATATAAATAAAATATAAATAATAATTGAAATATTAAAATAAACATATATTTTAAAACTACACTTATGGATCTACAAAAGGGAATTTTTACATTTAAAAAAATGTTATTTATATGAGTAGTAGTTGTTGAAACATTAATTTTTTCAAATAATGTCATTTTTTTAGTAAATTGGCCTAAAAGTGGTGCTACATATGCATTTAGCCAACAATTTTAGTTGGAAAAGTTGTGGAAGTATTTAACTTATCTAGAATGAATCTTACTAGATCATATGTTTGACCAAAAGTGATTTTTAGTTATAATTACAAAAATTCACTTATGCTGATAAGTTGGCCAAAAGTGTGACACAACTTTATACTTTTACCCTCATATGCATCCATAATCATCTATAACATCATCACATCATACATCATAGTCACATCAAATATCTCATCTCATATATATCATCAAAATTAATTTCATGATACAAAGTCTAAAGATTGAATGTGTGATGCACTATCTACATCAAAAATATATGTACATGAGGCTATCAAGAGTCGATGAATGTATATACATCAAAAATGTTTATCTACATTGATATATATATAGAGAGTTACCTCTCTCCTCTCGATCAGGAGGAGGAAGGGGAGGATCCTACTATGTAGGAGGTTGTTGTAGTGGTTGTCCCTATCCACCTAAAGGCCCTCCTTGTGATGGCTCCTATGATGGGTCACCCCATTGAACCACCATCTAACCTCCTCAATCTCCCTATTGCACTCCTAGTAGGTAATATTAATTGTCTCTAATATGCTAGTACTACTACCTCATAGATTTTCCAGTAATAAGTAACCTCTCACGCGAGCACCTAGATCTCTTGTATATACTAGGCCATCTAGATCATCTAACCCTATCTAACAGCCTCTAGTTGTTGTCTCCAACCTCTCTTTGTGTCTTTCTTTGTTGTCACCAGGGTGAGCTGTGCCTCTAACTATTGTGTGTGAATTATCTTCACATCTATATCTTGCACCCTCTGGTATCTCTCTTGGTCTCTCATTTCTCTCTTAGTTGTGTGTTGGATCAGTTGTGCACTGAGCCCATCTCTCTCCTTTCTATACCCATCTCACTCTTAGTGAGCCTAGCCTCTCTCCTATGATGTGACTTAGAGCCTAAAATTTTTAGGACTACCATATCCCCTACCTTGCTCTACCTAGCTTGCTAGAACTATATCTTCTGTCACCTCTACCTCTAACTATCCCCTATCCTCTACCATAGAGACCTCTACCTCTATCAGTGGGCTCTACTAGTCTCAACCTCTCTTTGCCTCCTCCCTCTAAATGCTCCTTCACCTGGATGAGTTAACCTGAGGGGTCTCAAGGGTACCCACCATGCATCAAAATCAATGGTAGTCCTTGGATCCACCACCCCATTTTCCCTAATCCACTATATAGGAGCCAACTGAAAGAACTTTATCACCATTGCCTAAGTGATTGCCATCAACCCTGAGTCTGCAATCTCCCTAACTGTACATGCAAATATGGCATGGTAATCAATAGTGATTACATCTTGTACCTCACCAAATTATTGTTGTATCCTATCTGAAAGATACCTCTCGTGTATGTAATGGGCACGCCCGATTAGCCATCGATTCTATCAGCAAAATGGAAGATGATCATTGTCATCATCCCATTCCTCAACATGTAACCATGGCCTCCACCTAAACTCAGTGATTTCATCAATGGCCCTCCAAAATTCTATATCACCTAATCAACATTGGGTCAACATAGTATCATATTTGTACACTAGAGGGTAGCCTAGATCTCATATTTCCTCTTTGATGGGTCTCGTCACCATAATGTTCTCCCATGCCTTGATGTGGAGTAAAGTAGTGTTGGTTAACAAGCTGGTGGCTTATTTATACACCGCCTAGTGCATGTAATGATATAAATGTGCAGGAATGCATGGTATCCATGCATATACCCAAGCCTCCTCCATAATATGCTCCATGACCTAGCCCCATCCAACTAAAAGTCCTTTGGACCATATGGAAAGCATAATCAGCCCATAGATAAAATTGATTATCATGATGATAATATCATCCAATATTCTAACATATGACCTCAAGTCAATCTATCCATCAACCTCCATCTCATCATCCCTAAGTACCCACTCCAAGGCCTCCACACCCACATCAGGATTGTACGTCACCCTAGCCCCATAAATAGGGATGTTGGAAAAATAAGGATAGACAACTGAGGGGGGTGAATCAGTTGTCACAAATTATTCAAACATTAAAATTTACTCAACTTATTCTCAGATCTGATGAAATAACATTAATCATAAACAATCACCACATCAAAAACACAAAGAACACCAAGATTTTATACGTGGAAACCCTGTTAGGGGAAAAACCAAGGTGGATGCCATTCCACAATATTATACCCTGTTAAAAGTATAGAGATGAATAATGAGAATGCACATACATTCAGGCACATTGCCTAGAGCTCACTGCTCAAAGAAGACACACTATCTTATAGAAATATTCAGATTAAAACCATCTGAATGATTTGAACTTAGAAATTAGCTTCTTCAAAAGCCTGATTACAGTTTTGGCTAAGCACAGAAACACTTCTTCACACTTTGCTCAATCTTCTTCACACTCTTCTCTACAATCAAATGATATGATATTTATTCACACATATCACTTACATACTTCTCATTACACACACCTCATACATCTCAAATGAAGAAACAATTAGTCTTATATATCTTCTACATGGAATTATATCAACAACTTTATCAGCCAAAAATAAAATGATAAATGAATACAAATTGTCAGCCGAATTCATGAAAAAATCTCAATGTGCACCAATCAAAGTCGGTCACAAAATAATGAAGACCTAAAAAACCATCCTTGAATGTACCAAACATTCAAAAATTAATCCACAAGGATCCATAACACGCTACAATCACCATGTCGGCCAAGAACATGAAAACCCAAACATGCAAAGGAAAAATCTCTGATCACGAGCATACCGATCAACATGAACTAGCAACTAAGATAGAGCATGATCTAGAAACATCAACGAACATTATAGGAGAATACACAACAACACAATTTACTAGAGTCATGTTCTCTTATTCCGAAAACACCAGCTACAATAACAAAATAACTGTAGGAACACAGAGACTCTCAACTTTCTCAAATCTTGATGCACACCTCTGAAACTTCTGTTAGATAAACTAGATAGGCTCAGCAACAAACCCTTTAATCCATAAATTTTGAATATGAACATGCTGAAATTTATAATACGCTAAACTTCACAGCTTCACAGACAACCTTCGACATATTTATTATAATTTTCTTAATATCCTCGACATATACAACTTTCAAGACACCAATGCTAATAGTGTTGACATCAATGACAACCACATATCAGCAACTCAACCACAACATCCAACAATCTCCCCCTTTGGCATTGATGGAAACACATGATGTGAAAAATACACCATCAACACAACTAACTCTTCTTCCAACAATCTCCCCTTTACACATTGCTCTTCTCATACTATTCTTCTCCCCCTTACTTTTAGCTCTTCCATAGTTTTTCACATTACTCTTCTCCCCCTTTGAAATCAATGGCAAAGGTACACATGCTTTGAATCACATATTTGAATCATCTGACTACTCCCCCTAAGTAGCAGCCACCACAACATCAATCCGGATCAAGATATGACTATGAATGCACGAACTGATGCAAACACTATGCATCTTAGTTCTGATTAGAAGGGGTAATCACCCCTAACTTCTCTCTAAGATACTCAAAAGTATCTTTAGGCAAAGGCTTAGTAAATATGTCTGCAATATGTTCCTTAGTAGAGACATACTCCAATTTGACTTCTTTGTCACCCACTTTGTCTCTCAAAAAGTGATATTTGATAGATATATGCTTTGTCTTTGAATGCAACACCAAATTCTTATAAATGTTTATTACACTTCAATTATCACAAAATATACCAACAGGCTCATCATACTCAATTCTAATATCTCTCAGCATCTGCTTCATCCATATTACTTGAGTACAATTGTTTACAGCAGCAATATATTCTACCTCAGCAATAGATAAGGAAATGGAATTTTTCTTTTTACTTAACCAAGACACCAACTTCTTCCCCAAGAAGAATGCACCACCACTATTACTTTTCTTGTCATCCACATCACCTGCCCAATCTGCATCAGTAAAGGTGCTCAAATTAAGATCATCATCTTTAGGATACCAAAGGCCAAAATCAACTGTCCCTTTCAAGTATCTGAAAATTCTCTTTACAACAGTCACATGGGATTCCTTCGGATCAGCTTGATATCTAGCAACCATACATACAACATTCATGATGTCAGGTCTGGTCTAAGTCAAATAAAGAAATCCACCCATCATTGACTTGTATCTTGTCTTATTTTCCTTAGGAGAATCATCCGTCTATGTTAACTTGCATTCGATTACCATGGGTATACCAAAATTGAGTTATTTGCAATCCCAAAAAGAACTTCATCTCTCTAATCATAGACATTTCAAATTCACTCTTCATTTCATCAGAAAACTTCATACACAAATCATCATCACCTCCAAAAATGATGTAATCAACAAATACTTCAATAATTAATTCTCTATCATGATCCATCTTAAAATATAGATTACTATTAGAAGTACCTTTATTAAATCCAAGCTTCAACAAGTATTTATCCAATCTAGAATACCAGACTCTAGGGGCTTGCTTGAGTCCATAGAATGCTTTCTTCAATTGGAAAACCATATCTCCCTTATCAATCAATTGAAATCCATCTAGTTGCTGAACATATACTTCTTCTTCTAGATCACAATTCAAAAATGTTGGCTTTACATCCATTTGATAGACTTTGTCACTCTTAAAATCAGCATAAGAAAAAAAAAAATCTTACAGCTTAAATTCTAGCAACAGGGGCAAAGGTTCCTTCAAAATCAATACCTTCCATCTATGAGTACCCTTTACATACTAGTCTTTCCTTATTCCTGGCCACTTCACCTTGTTCATTCAGCTTGTTCTGAAAGACCCATTTAGTTCCAATCACATTTTTGTCCTGAGGTCTAGGAACAAGAATCCATGTACCATTTTTCTCTATTTCCATTAGTTCTTCCTTCATTGCTTCCATCTAATGTTCATCTTTACATGCTTCATTGAAATTCTTGAGCTCAGTCTTGGAAATCAGACAATACTCTTATGCAATTCTTCTTCTAGTCTACACACCTCTGTTCTTATCTCCTATAATCTGATCTTCAGAATAATTTATCTTTACATACCTCATAACTTTAGGATTCTCTCAAACTTATGGTTCTTTTGTTCTCTCTTTTGCACTTCCACTAGCCTCTCCTTCTTGATTCTCTTGATTTACCAGAACAATGTGGACTTGATTCTATGTCTGAGCATTTTTTCTTTTATCAATACTATCAATTTGGTCATTTGAATCATATCCATAGTATCTGGATGATCTAGTAGTGTCTTCATCAACTCTAACATTTTCACTTTCAACCATTTTCCTCAATCTTCTATTATAGCACCGGTAGGCCTTGCTTTTAGTAGAATAACCCAGAAATATTCCTTCATCACTCCTAGCATCAAACTTGCCTATATCTTAATCTCTCTTGATGTAACATCTACTTCCAAAGATTTTGAAATATTTAATAGTAGACTTATAACCAAACCACAGCTCAAAAGGAGTCTTACTAGAATTACCATTGACATTTACCCAGTTAAGAGTATACACAGCAGTGCTTATAGCTTCTCTCCAATAGATACGAGGTACATTACCTTCCAACATCATAGTTCTAGAAGCATCTAGAATTGTTATGTTCTTTCTCTCTACAACTCTGTTCTGTTCAAGAGTCCATGGAGAAGATAACTCCCTTTTGATTTCATGCTCTTCACAAAAATAATTGAACTCCCAGGAAGTGAACTCACCACCTCTGTCTAACCTTAAGCATTTAATATTCAAACTTGTCTCATTCTTGGCCATAGCTTTGAAACTTTTGAACTTCTCTAATTCTTCATGTTTTTCTCTCAAGAAAGCAACCCATATCATCCTAGAGTAATCATCAATAAGAAACATAAAGTACCTTACTCCTTGTAGACTTTTGATTCTGGAGGGACCACATAGATCAATATGCACTAGCTCTAGTACTCCATTAGAATGATGTTTTTTTCTCTGAAAAGAAACTATAGTTTTCTTTCCCATCTGACATTCCTTGCATATGGTGTTAGTAGGATTCACTAGCTTAGGAAGATCTCTTACTACTTGAGTGAGATTATCTTGACAATGTTATCAGAATTCACATGACATAGCCTTCTATGCCATAACTAGCTTTCATCAAATTGAGTAATTAAACAATTTTCACTAGTAGCACTTAGGTGAAAAATATTACCTCTTGTCTTTGTACCTAAATCAATTACATTTCTAAAACTTCCCAATATCTTGCACTTTCCATCTTTGAACTAAAGATTGTATCCTTTGTCAACCATCTATCCAACACTCAATAGATTATTCTTCAAGCCTTCTACATAAAGGACATCATTAGTATTATGTTTACCACCACGAGAAATAGTGCCTCTACCACAAATCACACCAGCATTGTTATCTCCAAATCTTACAACACCATTGTCGTACTTCTCCAAGCTTACAAACTTTCTTTTGTCACCAATCATATGATGTGAGCATCCGTCGTCAATCACCCACTCATCATTTTCTTCAATTCTGGTTGCAAGAGCTTTCTCAGCATTCTTATTACTAGCAGATTCAATGGACACCGGACTATTTTCCTTGATAGAAATGAATACCCATCCATCGTCATTTTCATTTTCTTTATTAGATTCTTCAATAGTAACACCTTCTTCAGTATAATAACATTTCTTTTGAAATCTAGGCTTGTCTAGTTTGGACATAGGAACTCTTTCAGGACATCTTGATGCAAAATGACCTATCTTATTGCAAGAGAAACATTTAATAGGTAATTTTTCTTTGTACTTACCTTATCCTCTAGCTTCTCTTTTCACAATCAGTGCTTCTAGTTCTTCTTCCTCCCTTTCTTCATCTTCAATCTATTTCATCTCATCTTCATAGTTGAATGTCTTTCTAGAACTTTCTCCCAGAACATATCTCTATTTGTTTCTTCTAGATACATTAGCTTTAAATGTAGATTTTATCTTAGGGATAGAGTCACCAAATTCACTCAACTCAAAGGCAACAATCTTACCAATCAACATATCTCTTGTAACATTTGTTACTATCCTAAGCTCTTCAATAGCATGAGATTTCAATTTGTAAGAAGTAGGCAATGATCTAAGCACTTTACCTATAATCTCTTGTTCATCCAATATTCCATCAACACATCTAATACCCATCACTAGTTCATTTACTTTTTTCATGAAAGAAATAATTTTTTCATCTTCGCCCATTTTCAATTTTTCCCACTTACCTTTCAGACTTTGTAGCTTAGCAACTTTCACTTGTGCATTTCCTTCATACAATGTTTCTAGCTTCTTCTAGATCTCATGTGTTGTTTTCAGATCCATCACATTTGTCATCTTTGAATCTATCAGAGCACTCAAAAATGCTTCTATAGCCCTGATATTTGTTTCAACTTCTTTGATCTCATCAGGAGTAGAGGGACCATTTTGGGGAATAACATATATCTATTGTTTGTAATCTTCCAGAAAGGTTCACCAATGCACTTCAAATGACACTCCATTCTAGATTTCCATAGAGAGTAGTTTGTTCCATCGAATCTAGGACTATCCTTCTTGTATGATGTCATCTTGAATCACCTCAAGCTATTAAAATTCTTTAGAGGAACTAGCTCTGATACCAATTGTTGGCAAAACAAGGATACACAACTAAGAGGGGGGGGTGAATCAGTTGTCACAGATTATTCAAACTTATTAAACCTTACTCAACTTATTCTTAGATCTGATGAAAGAACATTAAGCATAAACAATCACCACATCAGAAACATAAAGAACACCAAGATTTTATACATGGAATCCCTGTTAGGGGAAAAACCACAGTGGATGTCAGTCCACAGTATTATACCCTGTTAAGAGTATAGTTATGAATAATGAGAATGCACATGCATTTAGGCACACTACCTAGAGCTCACTGCTCAAAGAAGACACACTATCTTATAGAAATATTCAGATTAAAACCATCTGAAGGATTTGAACTAATAAATTAGCTTCTTCAAAAGCTTGATTACAGTTCTGGTTAAGCACATAAACACTTCTTCACACTTCGCTCAATCTTCTTCACACTCAGCTCTGCAATTGAATGATCTGATCTTTATTCACACATAGCACTTGCATACTTCACATTACACACACCTCATACATATCAAATGAAGAAAAAATAGCTCTTATAGATCTGCTACATGGAATTATATCAGCAAATTTGTCGGCCAAAACTAAAATGATAAATGAATACAAACTGTCAGCCCAATTCATCAACAAATCTCAATGTGTACCAGCCAAAGTCAGTCACAACATAATGAAGACCTAAAACAACATCCTTGATCATGCCAAACATTCAAAAATTAATCCACAAGGATCCACAACACACTACAATCACCATGTCGGCCAAGAACATGAAAACCTGAACATGCAAATGAAAAATCTTTGATCACGAGCACACCGATCAACATAAATGTGCAACAAAGATAAAGTATGATCTAGAAACATCAACAAACATCACACGAGCATACACAAAAACTCAAATTACCATATTCACGTTCTTTTCTTCTAGAAACACTAGCTATAGTAACAGAATAATTGTAGGGATATAGAGACTCACAACTTGCTCAAATCTTGATGCGCACCTCTGAAACTTCTAGTAGATAAACTAGATAGGCTCAATAACAAACCCTATAATCCACAACTTCTGAATACCAACATGTTGAACTTTCCAATACTCTAAACTTCACAACTTCACAAATAGCCTTCAACATATTTATTATAATTTTCTCAATATCCTCGACATATACAACTTTCAAGACACCAATGCTAATAGTGTTGACATCAATGAAAACCACATATCAGCAACTCAACCACAACATCCAATAAGGGAATCGTAGAATGCGCCATGCATCGTCCAATGTAATGGTCACCTTTTCAATAGGAAATATAAATGATGAATTCTCATATTGTCTTTTCTCTACTAGCATTGTCATGAAGACTTTATGTGCCCTAATCTCAAGCATATAAGTGATGTAGTATAATCCCACTACTCCTAGGAACTCTACATCCATCTTTGTAAAATTTCCCATCTGGTCAAGAACCCAAATTTGTCACTCTTCTGACATAATAGTATCAAGTACCACCTACAAGCATAACACCCATAATGTCAATTTGACAAAAAATTTGATAAAAACCTAAGTTTGTTAAGCCCTAGAGAAAAATCAATCTTTTCTATAGAAGCATCACTTTATCATAGTCAAAAGAAGATACATTTTCATAAGTATCATTTTACCCATTTTAGAAGCAAGCATTTTTACCAAAATGTCACTTTATCACAGTCAAAAGTGAATAAAACTTTTCTAATCTAATCACTTATGTCAAAAGTGTCATGCTAATACAAAAGAATCATGTCAGTGTTCAACTATGTCATGTCAAGTTGTAGAAGCAATGGTTCTAACTCGACACATTTCTTTTCCTACCTTTAGCTAGCATTTAATGAACCTAGAACTATGTGCGAAGGTACAATAGTTAGGTACATACCAAGGGGTCTACTTTTGTGGGTTGTTGAAGCTATCACACTACATCTGCATAGTGTGGGGCATGTAAAATGTGAGTCATCTTGTGAAGGTGTCTAAAGCAACAAATCACTCAGAGCTCTAAGAATCTTAAACTCACAAGGTGAAAATAAAGTGGAAATGACTCCAAATGCATATATATGGTCCTAAAAACCCTAGGTTTCATCCCTCCATCCCTCTCCAACCTATTTCTATCCTTCCCCATCTTTCCTAATCAATTCCTTGGCTTCCTAGGACCTAATCTTTCCTCTTCTTATTTGTTGAACCTATACTTTCATCATGTCTCAATCTCGACCTAAAAATTATTTTTTTTGGCTAACCTCTCAAGGGGGCAGCCTACCATCCTTCCTTCATCCATTGGGGCATAGTGGGTGTTGATGGGTGTTTTTTCACTTCTCAATATAGATAGCACACAAGTATGCTACCTCTCTTGAAAGGTAGAAATCTATAAACAAGTTACAAATTACTACCCCAAGGTCTCTCAAGTGTCAGGTCATGACATGCATGGAATATCTTAGTCGGTTTAATGTTATCTCATTGGTAATCATAGGGCGGACTTACGGAAGTTAGGCTGGAGGGGAATTGGATCCTTGGATGGAGTTCATGAAATTTTCTATAAAGTTGCTCTTTTTTTGCAGGCTCAGGTCAACAATCTAAAACTCCTATTTCAACTTCAGACTTGGATTTATAATATGCAATGAACATTGTTCAAAGTCACTATTAAAAAAAAAAAGGAAAAAGGGCAGGGAAGAGAAGAAGTTCTTGGACCTGAAACTAGCAATGAATTGTGATAATGGAGGACCCTACAGTGGACAGGCTTCCCAAAAAAAAGTTCCACTTAACCAAATCAGATTGCAGTATTATGAAACTTGTGCAATATTCTAAGGTATGCATATTTTCAACCTTTCATTCACCATGAAACATGAACAAGAGATAGAATTTAAGTGCAGCATTCATATAATGTTCAAACTAGCTTTACACTACAGTTTATCATCAATAAATAGCAAAAAACATGAACAAGGAAGGGAATCAACATGATAGAATTCTTCAAGACCAATGAACAGCATTAACTAATCTACTAAAGCAAACTAAAAAAGCCTAGAAAAGAAAAGATAATCTATTCAAATTCACTAACTATTGAGAAGAAGAATCATGCAACATGAAGTTGGAACTCAAGAATCCACCAAATCAATGAATTTCTATTAACATTCCAGCAACATGTCTTTACAACAACTCAACTCTCTCTTGAAAATAAGAGGAGACCCCTATTTATAGTTTTCAAAAATAAAAATGAATGGCCAAGATTTAATCTCATTGTGTGGCCAAGATTCACTACAAATTAAAGTTTCACCTGCCCCCAAATATATAACAATATAAAATTATAGTTTTTCTTTTATCCTATTTTATCCTCTAGTGAGCCGCATTGTAGCTCTTTTGTCTTCTAGCTGATTTCCTTTTATTGCAGCTACACTATGAGGAATTCATCATCTATTACAAGCTTTCTAGCTTCCTTTTGCATGGTGGCTTATTCCACAAATTTTTTGATCATTGTTTGGAGTTTATCCACTCCATTATGTCTAACTGGAGGATCTGAAATGATAATTTATTTAATCGGTATGTTATTTGTTCCCAATTCTTCAAGCACTTCGGTGCTACCTTGGCCATCTACTCAGACTCGATGGAAGCATTATCGATGAAATCCATGAAATCCATTGTTAGCACATCCAATTTTCCATTTTCCATCTTCTTACGGAAGTATGACCTAATTTTTCCTACATCGATCTCAAGAATCAGCATTTCATAATCTGTCATTAGCTTGAGATAGTCATCAACCTCTACTCTATGTTCCTTGGCCCATTCTAAATCAATCTCTACCTCATGGAGCACCCACTCCAAGACCTCTAACCGGTGATCTAAGCTCATTCTCCATGTTTCAACAAGCCACTGATCGCTCTTTACTAGACCCAACTCCTTCTCCCACAATTTGTCTGTTATCTTTAGGAGAGCTTCAAGCTTAGGATAAGTGATCATCTATATCTCGATGAAGCGATGGTAGGTTGCTTTAGTAGACTCTAAATGTTTCTGCAGATCCTAGAACTTATTTATTGTTTTGGCGGCAACTCCAATGTCCATATCTCCATTATACATCACACGTCGGAACTAATCTTTAGTAGCCTTTGTCTAATTCTTTCTCTTTTCTAGCTTACTGATGTGTTCTTTGGATAATAGCAATGGGGTGGCTAATGATGTGGTGGGGAGTTCCTCAATCGATGGCCATTGTTGAATATAATCTGTCAAATCCACCACATGTGGCTTTAGCTCTTCTTTAGAAGTCTTATCCTTATTCATTTGGTGCATAATGGTGGCGACGGATCCCTGAAGATGGTCTATTTTTTCTCTCTTGTAGCTATCCCCGGATCAATGGTGGAAACATTATAACTAACCCCTTCCTCCCCCATAACTGGGGTGGCTATCTGTATGGTCCTAGATCTGGATGCATCCATTGTCATATGAGATCTGACCCTTGGTTTCTTCTCCTTCTTCGTGCTTATTTGGGCTCAAGCCAAGATGGCCTCCATCCTTGCCTTTGGATCCATTGGGGTCGAGGTCTTCTTTTCTAATTTCTTCTCAAGCCATTCAGGTACCTCAGATTCCCCTTTTGGTGATTCATCATCACCTTCTTCCTCGCAGGTGTGTTGAATTTGCATTATTTTATCACCTGGGGTCCTTTGCTCTGTCTTCTCTTCTTCTTCTTTGTCGAAATATTGAATGAACACTGTTTCTTTTCTTGTGAGCTTGGTGGATGCATGTTCCTTTGGGTTGTCTTTCCCTTCAGATGTTCTTTCTTCTTCTTCTTGCCCATGCCCATCCTTTTCATGATGTTTTGTTTTTGGGCTCTTTCTTGTTTCAACCTCTCCTTCAGGCTTATCTTCTTCTTTCTTTTCCTTCTCCTCTTGTTCCTGCTCCTCTAAAGGAGGCATCTCTTTATCATGCTTGGGACTCTGGTCTTGTTCCCCTATTGGAGGTTTATTATCCTCCATTTTTTCATTTTTATCCTTTTCTTCATCAGAGGGCTGCTTTTCAATTTCTTCTCCAACATCCTTAAGCTATTGACCTAATTCTTCCTCGAGCTCCAGGTCAAATTTTTCTACAATATACTTGGTGCCTAACCCTTCAACATCTTCCTCGGAGGATTGTGTTTCCTCCCCTTCATGCACCACTTCGTCAATTACTAGATGTTGATAAATGGGATACTTGTGGTAGTCATCCACCTCTTCCTCTATTCTTTTTATTGCCTCCCTTTCTTGTCTTTCAAAATATTCAAATATTTTCATCGTTGCTTCCATTTTTAGGGGCTTTGTTATAATAGGAGTGTGAAAACTGCCAATAACTTGAGCCAAGGTAGCCTGTACTGCAAGATTCATGAACATTCCCAAAAGCTCTGAGGGGATATTTTGCATGTATTTGTTAAAGGCCTCTAGAAGGGAGAGAGTAGGCATTATCATTGTTGCAGTAGCAAGAGGAAGAGATGATGACGGAGACATGGATGAGGAAGAGAGAAGCGAAGTGGTAACCGATGAGGAATCTATGGCTATGATCTATGTAGTAGGTAGGGTAGAAGCAAGGTGGACTGAAATATCCACCATGGGTTGAGAGGTGGCAACCATCACCTGAAAAGAAGGTGGAGGAGTAGCAGTAGTAGTAGTCATTGTTGTTGGGGAAGCAAGTGTAGCAAGTGGGGACTTTGGTTTTTTAGCCCCTTATTCCTCTCCTTCATGGAGCAGGTCCTCCTGAATGGTGGGAATTCCTATGAAACTACCTGATTGCCTTAATTTTTTGGAGGTTTTAACTTCTGAGGCCTTCCTTGAATATACTTAGGGTTGGGGTTGGTGCTCGGCTCCTTCTTTTCTTTTTTTGGACCGTGTAGTGGGAGGAGATGCTGAAGTCCCCCTGACTGGGGAAATAGTGGTAGAGGCACTATCAGTTTCACTCTAATGTGGATCCTCGAATTCTGTGTATGTTAGGGTTACTCCTTGCAGCTTTAATTGAGCAACATTCTCATCGATTCACTATTTTTTCCTTATCTCAATAGGCTTTTTCAGAATGTCAAGATCGTCAACCTCTTTCTTACCCTAGTCGATCAACAGTAGTGGTAGATTAGCAATGGTGTTATGCCTCAGATCCACTATAGTATTCTCATCTTCGGCAACTTGATTCGAGACTAGAAACAACTTCATCGTCTTCACAAATTATTTTGTCATGCACATGTAGTGCAGCATATGCACCTCCCTATCATCTTTGCACTCGGCGCAAAAGTCCTCTATAGTATGTAGATGGGTGCATTCAATCCCGACCATCTTATTTAGCTTACCATATGGGTCAATTCCAATTCTGGTGGTGTAGAGATCTAAGTTGTATTCATTTAACTCCTAATCAGATTACTTTGTGCACTGGGAGGTGTGAAGCTCATGCATACCCTAATCAAATGTGAGGGGATTTGGGATCCCCGCTCTATGCTTGCTTCTTAGGAGGGTGTGTGCATGTTGCAGCTATCAAGAGAGTTCAAGCAGTACTAGCTAGTCATTTGGGTACCGGGGTAGCTTATATGGTTTCTCAAAGAAACCCTCGGTACAGATGTATATAAACTTTGGGAATTGGATGAACAAAAATCCGAACTGGTGGATGAAAGCATTAGTGCTATGTGAGAATCTTCTTTTAAAATCACCTCCAAGCAGCCTAATGATATGCCCGGTGAAGGCATCATTGACTTTGCAATAGTCCTTAAAATTCATGTATTGGAGCTGGAGGTATTTGTCGTATACTTTTAGTTCCCTCCCTAGAGTTGGATTTGGTGCTACAAATAGTCCCCTGTATTAAGCATGGTCGGCGAGAAAATAAACTAGATATGATGTCATATAGAAGTATGAAGTTTTCTTTATAGCCACAAATTGTTCGTGCAAGCAATCACTAATCATTCACGTCCAGTAGAATTTAGTTTCCCCTCAGATTATTTCTTTTACAAAGTATAGCATCCATTCTTGAAAGAATGTTGCAGCCAAAAGTCCCATGGCTCTTCTCAATAGGGTTACCCAGTCATGGTAATCCTCATAGAAATCTCTTTGGAAGAGTTCTCGGGGCACTTTATTTGCACTACCCTTCTTCTCCTTTAGCCAATATTGATTGATGAGCTTCTTTCACTTGAGGGGATCAGCGTGCACATCTGCTTACCATATTCTTTGGATGTTTGCTCCATCTCATGGAAGGTAGGGATGTGAAAGGTCTTCCCTATTGACTTGGAAGATAGATCAGCCAATACATTACCATCCTTATCCACTATTGTTTTTGTGTCCTCTTGATATGCCTCCTTGCAAGCCATTACAATTTCAGGAGCTATGAGGGCAGGTGGGAATCCAGTAGCCTTGGCCAACCCACTACTTTTGATCCTTCTAGCATTTTATGTTGTGGGGTTGATCCAGACCCTTTGTTTGAATTCATCAATGTCAATGTGTCCCAGATTAGTATTTGAGATCTCCTTCTAGTCTATAGTGACCCTAGAGTTGAGAGGTTCCCCTTGGAACTTGTATCTCATTTGGTCTTTATCTCTTTACCCCTGGGTTCCTTAGCAATTTTCTTTCCTTTGTCCTTTTCCACGACTACCTTCATAGATTTTGCACCCAGTTCCATATATTTTGCAGACAAAGGAGAAGTAAGAAAATTCAAGCATAAAACATGAGGAACGTTAGCCAAAATCTTGTGTTAGATTAGGTAATTCATCACTTAAATATTTTAACATTTCTTTTGGACCACCGTTATTCATTCGTTTGGGGAAGTTATGGAAATGTGGGCCCAGGGGTGTGGACTTCCCTAGGATGGCAACTTCTCTAAGGCATCAGTGAACAGACAACAATCAGGGTGTGGTGGTCTACATGACTCTTCCTACACCAAGATTTGATCATTAGGTGAGGTCCATTGGGGAGGTCAAGAAAATTCAGCACATGGGTTGAGGTCACTTTGGAGCTTTGGAGGCATTGGGATCACATTTTAGTCATGTGAAAGCAAAGGGTAGCTTGGCCATTTAAGGTTTTGTTGTTGAAATAATGCTGGCAAGGTGGCATCCTGCAAGCGGCATTCCCCCATGTGGGGCATGCGGTCTCGGAGGACGGAGGTCACCTCATCGTTAAAGTTTAAGAATGTGGTTCAGAGGGTGTGGGAAGGTGTTAGGCATCGGTCGTTCACAAATGGCACAGGCGGGACGGAATTCCGACCAGAGAATCTCGCATTGTCGGGTCTACAAAAGGTGGGCACATTAATCGTTCATTTATGGAAATTCCATTTGAAATGGCAGGGTTGGGTCTCGTGTGGTGGGCGGATGGTGATCAATGTTCGTTTGGAAATGGCGAGATCGAGGTAGAGATCCGTGAATGGTGGCCCGCATAAGATGGTCCGCTAAGGGGTGCGATCTTCAATCATTTCACTTTTTTAAATCAATCGGCAACAGCATGTTCGAGATCCACCACTAGGAAGGACGCGATTGGACGATCGTTTTGAGTTAGCCCTTTGATCAACAGCGAAAGGTCTATGAAAACCCACAAAGGGTGGCCCACAAGGTATTTGTCTTGGTTGTGGGCTCAGACAACAGCTGAGAGTGTAGGGTCCAATAGGCAGCTAGACATGTTATGAAGGACATTTGAAATAGTGAAGCCCAAATGGAATTCCACAGGGAGAACCCCGCAATGGATTCCAGACTTCATCATTTTGACGAAATTCAACCTTGAATGACAGTTGCAAGGGTGGGACCCAATAGGTAGGAGGACAAGGTGTGAAAGTTGTTTGGAATGGTGGAGCCTAGATAGAACCCCGTGGATGGAAGTCTATAGGACTTTTCCTGCAATGGGTTCTAGACTTAGGTTTTTCAGCTTAATCACGTCCGATCGGTGGTGATTGTGGTGGGACCTGTCTGCTGGGAGGATGCGATCAGATGGCCGTTGAAAATGACAGAGTTTTAGAGGCATTTTTGCGGGTGGAGGTCCACACCATCAGACCTGATAGGTTAAAAGGATTAACCTGACGGACCTATGAATTTTTACAAGGTTGCAATGGCCAAGCTAAGGAAGCGTCTTGCAAATGTGGGCCCCACGAAGGTGGTCATCATTTTCAAAAGTTTCAAACATTTTATAAGGGAAAGTGATGGCAAGGGGAGGGTTGTGGTCCCAAAGAGCATGAAAACTGAGCTCAAGAATAGCGGCAGGAATGATAAGTTCAACTAAACCCAAATCATTGATTTTGAAGGATTTTTCAAGTTTGTAAACATGGGCTTTGTGGGGGGAGGTGCTCTTCTATCTAATTTTTGAGGTTTTTACTCAAGAACATTTAACCATTTTTAAATTTTTAGAAGAAAACACATAGCCAAGGGTGATGGAAACCCTACCTTAGAGCCTTGTACTAATGATGATGAATCACACCTCAAACATCGCTTGAATCAGCAAATGTAAGGTGTGGGTGCAAAGGCGATGAGGGCAGGAGGCTCTAGCACGTTCTCTAGAATTCTGTAGGGTGAAAATGATAGATCAAAGCTGCTATTTATAGACATTTTTCCATTTAATACCCCTCATTAAATTCCCCCATGGTGGTATTGAGGGTTGGTGAATAGTCATTTCGAAAAATGGCGTTCGGAATAGCAGAGTTCGTTGAGCGGATGACGGTCATGTGTTAGCCGTTCGAGACAGTTGATGGTGAAAAGAGTGAACAAGACTACTGGTCCCACAAGGTGAGAGGAGGTTGTGAGAAAATCTTTGAAAACAGTGGAGGCACCATGGAAACCCGCACTAGGTGGCCCACAAGGGCATACCTACATTTTTCGGAGGACGCCAGTTTAAGATTTGAAGGCAAACAATCAATGAGGCTCCGCAAAGGCATAAGACTTTGAAAATTTGAGGGTAGAAAAATATGGTTGACTCAAGATGGTTCTTCTAAGGTTCCTCGACCACTTAGGACACAAAAATAGGGGGGCACACAAAATGAGGCGGTGGCAAAAAGTGACCTGGCACAAGTGAAAAGAGAGGGTCCCTATTCCGAAAGGGGCGTGTGTTATAGGCACAACAGTGGGGCATCAAAAAAAATAAAATTCCAATCAATAGTATGTCTTTGAAACAACATAAAAGGTACATTTTCTTAAAGAGGGACAAAATGTAGAAACCTAAAATTGTCTAAGCATTTCACACATTCATATTCGCCTAATTAATATCATTTTCCTCAGTATCTTCTAATTCCTAAATTTTGATTAGATCATTCCTAATTATGTGATTAAATTTCCTAATTTCTTTTATTAATTGAATAATTGATATTATTTGATTAATTCACCAAATTTCCCTCTTTTCACTTTAGTTAAATAATTTTGGATTATTTGATTAAATCCATTTTTTATCTTCTCACTTTGATTAAATAATTTATGATTATTTAATTAAATATTAATTTTCCCTCTCACGCATGATTAAACACCTCACAATTAAATAATTTTCTTTAATTATTTAATTACTAATTTTCATCCAACTTGCACAAAGCATATTCCATTTTTCAAAAGGGAATATTCCAATTTCAAAATATCTCAAACTAATTTCCTTGAATTAAGGGGATATTTTGAGTTAACTAAATTTCTCATTAATCTCCACCCTTGATCTCCTTGATCTAATCTGAACTGTTGATCTTCATCTTCAATCTTTGTCATCGATTCAATATCTACATTTCTATAAAATAAGCCTTCATCTCCATGAAAAGAATCACAATTCTCATAAGGAATTCTTCACCTTTTTGAGGCCATTATTGAGCATTTGATCATCATAACTGTGAGTCAAGATCATCATCAAAGATTTTGCAACATGGGTTATTCACTATTTGAGCAATACACGTCTTAAATTGGCATAATTCCACAATGGGATTATAGGTTTGCATTATCTTGTATCTCTTTTAAATTGATTTAATTGATTTGTTTTTGTTATCTTTCAAGCATTTCATTATAATTTCATTGAGTATGGGTGTAATTTATCTTTCTTTCTTGATTTTTTTAGTGTTTGCTAACCCTATTTGTTTTGACTATGCTTTCTAACCATTACCCATTATTCCCCTATGAAAAAACTATGTAAACAGAAGTTATTCCTCATGGTCCTAGGGTTCTAGTGATTTTGTTTGTTAGTTCTCAACTATCACCGTTGAGGACTTAGTTCATCTCTTGCATCATTTTGGGTGCAACCTTTCGAAACGACCTAGTTGTCAAACCTAGGTTTGGGGAGATTCTTCTTCTAGTCTCGTGAAGTCTTGTGAAGGTTATAACCTTTTTGGTTCATCTTGTAAGTGTCCTCAATAATACTCATAGTTCATGGGGTTTTTTTGAGTAGTTTCTTCCCTTGGGTGATGTCGCTTTGCAATGGGATGTCTTCAAAAGTGTGAGGTTGTCTAGAAATGACTTGTTGTCATTCCAATTTGTGGTGAGTTGTGTCTCTTGGATAGGTAACCTCTTGTAAACGTGTACCTCTATGTTTAGTGTTGTTTAGTGTGTTTGGATGAGGATTGGAGTTTAATTTTTCCCTCGTCCTATTTTGGAACCATGTTGTGAGGGAACACGATTATGGGTTGTAATTGATTGTTGTGTGGATATGTTCTCTTTCTCTTCATGGTGGATCTATCCCATGATTGGTTAGTCTTATGTTATTTCCACCTTTCTTATGCAATAGTTAAGTTCCTTGTTGTCTTTGGCATGGTTATCTACTAGGATGACTTGACTTCCTTTTCCAAAAAGGTTGAGTACCATTGTTTATACCTTGAAAAAAAATTCACTCGAGCTTTAGAGTATGGAATTTATTTGAATCCAAAGGAATGTATGTTTTAGGAAACTGAGGGATTTTTCTTAGGTCATATTATTTCCAAATAAGATATTAGGATTAATCTAGAGAGAGTTGTAGCAATTGAAATAATACCTCAACCTAAAATTGTTAAAGTTATACAATCTTTCTTTGGACAAGTCAACTTTTTTAGAAGATATCTGACAAAAAAAATTGAGAAAACCAAGGCAATATCCAATATGTTGAAGGGTAAAAGAATATCCTAGGGTAAGGATCCTATAGAAGATTTTGTTGAAAGAATGAAGGATCCCTTTTAATGTGTTATCATTGATGCAAACATTAATATAGTATTTTGGTTTGCAATTGCTCATGTAATAAGATCTACTTATGAGGTGAAAATATGTTATTCCTAACTACTATGTTCATCTATGTTCAAGATTTCAGTTGTTTTGGATGTATAATTTGAAAATTATAAGTGACAATAGTTTGACATTTAGGTTTGGATCTATACAGTGTAAATGGGTATGAGTAATCGGGTCCATATTCCTCCGATGATTGGGATCAGATTACAATTTTGAGAGATTTCTTATAGGTATTACTACATTATATATTCTAGGTGGCACATGTTTATGTGATTAGATGGATCGTTGGTGATTGATTAGTTGGCATATTTTGTGATTAGGTCTAATTATTGGCCGACCTAATGCTTCATATGTGTTGTGGAGATTAAATATGTATTTTGGATGTTAATAAGATCTATTTTAGATCAATGCCAACCTATATTGAGTGTTTCACATTTTATTTGAGTGGGAAGATGTTTTTGATTTAAGTATGGAGCCAACAAGGCAATTTTGATTAATTTTTTGGCTACATCTAATTAGGTCAAACTAATTGATGTGTGCAGATGTATTGGGTATATATGTAAGACATATTTGAGATTGTAGGAGAGAGATGACATGTGATATGGTGTGAACATGCAAATTTGTATGTGTGTGATTTGAATATCAGTAGATATATTGTGAATGTTGAGCGATTATAAAGCAGAGTAGTTTTTTGTGTTTTGTATCTGATATAGTGCATAGAGACAACATTTAGAGCTTCAAAGGAATTGAATTCAGCACAAGCAAGGTAAATTTGTATCATTTCACATCATGGTTGTGTGGCCATTTTTGTTTTTGTATCTACCTTTTTGTGGTTGTGAGCCCTATTGGACAATGTGTCCCGGTAATGAGCCTTTGTAATATCTTATAATCGATTATAATTTATTGTAAGCTAATCCTCATCGTGGTTTTTCCCTTTTTGGGTTTTCCAAATAAAATCTTCATGTTCATGTGTCATGTGATCTTGTGACTATTTCATGCTTACATTCATTATTGTAGTTAGATATTTTTGTTGATTGGATCGATTATGATCAAATGGTTTAAGGTAATATTGATTCACCCCCTCTTAGTACTATAGGTGTTCAAAAATTGGTATCAGAGCTTGTTTCCTCTTAAGAAGCCTAACAACTTGAGGAAGATCTTGGAAATTGAACACATGGCTAATAAAGAGTTTTCAGATCTTACTGTTGAAAGTGATTGCATGACTAATAAATAACTCCAAGTTTCTCTTGAATATCTTGACAGATTTGAAGGTGAAAACAAAAATCTAAAGGAAAACCTAGAGGAAGCAAATGAATGTATCAAAAATTTGAGAGAACAAATCAATAAATTTAGAGTAAGACATAGAAAGTCAATGAACAATTGAAGCAAGCAAATGAAGACATCACCAGAATGAAAGTAAAAGTGGAATAAAAGAAAAGAATTGAGGATTTCTTGAATGAAATGGTACAAAGCAAGACTGATGAATGAAAAATACTTGAACAAGAAGTGGTAACTTTGAGATCATATTTGGAAAAAGCAAGAGTTCATGAGGAAAAATTTAAACCAAGTACTACAATGCTCTATGAACTAATTGCGGGATAGAAACCATATAAAGATAAAGGAGGTTTGGTACTTGAGGAAGGAGAAATATCAAAGGCTAATCAAACCCCTAACAAGGTTGAAAATCAAATGAAGACTCAAGGAAATGACAAAAAAATCAAAAATCAAAGAAGCAATGCTAGAAGACCCCCTATTAGACAACCAAGTGCTCAAAGGTACCCATATTTTAATAGTATTTGTTTTTCATGCAATAAATTTGGACATAATGCAATAGAATGTAGAAGTAGAATGAATCAAAATATTGGATCCTTCTCCGGAAAAAATTTTGCATGCAATAAATTTGGACATAGAGCTATTGAGTGAAGAAGTCAGATGATGAATACATATAATGTTGGTAGAATGGTTCAATCTTTCAATGGTTACTATTATACATGCAATTTATTTGGACATAAGGCTAACTAGTGCAGATCAAGATTGAATAGAGGTCAATTTGGTTAGAAAAGTGTAGTATGCTACAGTTGCAACAAACCTAGACACATTTCAAGATTTTGCAGAAGTAAGAATGGAAGGAAGACTAATCCAGGAAAGAGGAATGAACTTGTGAAAAAAATCGATACTACTGAAGTAAATAATGAAATGGAGAATATTTAGAGAAAGAAAGAGGAACCTGAGAATAAAGATGAATAAAATGTATTTGTACCTTCCTCTGGTGCAGATAATTCTCTTGAAAATTAAACCCAGGCATGGGCTTAGGGGGAGCAATGACAAAAAAAATAAAACAATCCCCTAGAAATATGACTTTTCAAGGAGTGACATGAAGATATATGGTGTAAAATGACATGTTTAAGCTTTTAGAAAAGAAATCTGAAGAAATGCAGAGTAGTTTAGGGTTTACAGTGTATTAGTGAAGGATTTACCATCTTTATGGAAATTGAATCATTTAATGCAAAATTAGGGAAAATCAAAAAGATATAAATTGAATTTCTAAGTTGTTTTTAATCACATTTGTGCATTTGAAGAAAGCAGAGTGGATTGAAGGATATTTGAAGGAAAATTTGGTGTAGAATATTTAAACCCTAGATCCCATTGTGTGCATAAAAGGTATTTACAGCTTTTTTTTCTTCATGGGTTTGAAATAGAATTGATTTCATAAGCATTTGAGTTTCAAATGAAGTTAAAATGTCTACCCCAACTCTTGTTAATATTATTGAGAGGCCTAGACCAAAATACAAAAATTATTCAATAAAAATATTTGAAAATGACCTTGATTGTACATTTTCAATCATTCCATATAGGGTTTTACCTATAGAGGATACTAGGGATTACATACATGGGAATTTGGAAGAATACAATCACTAGAAAATTAAAGATCTATGGTTTGATGAGTTGACAAGAGATGATTTCTTGGTGAAACCTGAATACATTAACCTAGTGAAGAAATTTTTTGATATCTAGAATTGGTTTCCTAACTATAGTAGTGATGTGGATACTAAGTATGTAAGGTTAGCATTGAGAAGGCTGCATGACAAGTTTGTTTTTACCAACATGACTAAACTCGTAACCACGGATGTGATCAAGGAAGTTACAGGATTGTGTGATACCAGACCTATATCGATTCTTAAATCTATGAAAAATGAGGTTGTTATGAATCTTACTATTGGCATATGGATTTTGGCGTTGTCATTGATGGAAACTTAAGTCATTGATCCGATCCGCACTTCAGTATTTGTCCATATTGGGAGACAAAGTGAAGAATAGGGTATCCAACTAAAGTTGAGTTTGTCAATCCATATGCATTACCAATCTATCAGTTTGAGTTGTAGATATTAGGGAAGGTCGTTGGGTATCTGGAATATCTTATTCTCTATTTTTGTGTCGTCACATCAATTGGTGTATGAGTTAGGAGATATGGTTGACTGATTTTCTATTTAATAGTGCTAGAAGGTCGAGTAAGTGAATGTGGTGTCTTGCGGATGTTCGAGGAAAAACTATTTGAGGTATTTTCAGGTTGAGGATTTTGTTTTGGGTCCTCACTATGTTGTGGCCAACTTTGGATGGTGTGCATTGAAAATAATTTGTGGATTGAGCCATCGATCGGAAAATATTTTATGTTTTATTGAAGCTCACATATGGGTGATTAAATCTTTTCTTGCAGATATATATAAGCGATCATTTATATCATTTTGGAATGCAAATTAAGTGTGTGAAGTATGATACGAAATTCAAAAGGATAGTAGAGCTATTATGCACAATTTCACTTGTGCATAAAAGGATTTGTGATGCGAATGAAAGAAGACAGAGCAAAAGAGCAGAATCAGCCAAGTAGGACAAGAATGTGACTGATGAGCTTAACTAAAACTATAATCTAGCATTAAAAGAATGCTAATTTCTCAGTTCAAATCTTTTGTAAGATAGTGATTCTTCTTTTTGTATATGAGTAGTGAGCTCTAGGCAATGCGCCTGAATGCATGTGCATTCCCCATTTGTAAAACACTTATATTTGAGTACTCAAATTGTGGATTGACCTCCACCATGGTTTTTCCCCTAACAGGGTTTCCATGTAAAAATACTTGTGTTATGGTGTTGTGGATGATTATTTTATGTGCATGCATCTTTCTTTCGGTTCAATTTTGTAAGTGATTTAAAGATCAAATTAATAAAGTTAATTTTTGCAGAACACTGATTCAACCCCTCTCTTAGTGTTCCCTGATTCCAACAATTGGTATTAGAGCCTAGTTCCTTAGAAGAATTTTAACAACTTGAGGTGGACCTTGGAATGTAATGGAATTTGGTAGTCTTCAACAGTAGCTTTTGGTGGCACTTGATGATCTTGATCAATCCAAAGAAGAAGTCTGGGAATTGAAAGAAAATCTTAAAAGGATGCTGACAAATTCATTCAAACATTGAGGGATTAGATTATTAAGTCCACGAAGAAGAGAAAGGATCTTTGTAATCAAATTAAGCAAAAAGAGATCAAAAGCATGGATGATGTTCACCTGAATCAAACCTTGAAGGAAATAACTGAAGAATGTGAAAATATTGTCAGTAACAATGCTACCCTAAAGCATGAGATGGAATCTATGGTGATGAAGCTGACTAAGGATATTAAAGAGAGAAAGAAGAATGGGGAGAATCTTTCTCAGTCATTAAAACAAGATCTAATGAATGCAGCAGAATTAATGGAGGATTCATTCAGTTGGAAATTGAACTACAACAATCCATAAACAATGAAGATGAGCTTGAAAGATAGATTGTAATTCTCAAGGATGAACTTGCTACTACAAATGAATACAATGAGAAGTTTGAGATTAGTTCAATTAAGCTTGATGAGCTGACTCAAGGTCAGGAGAATGGAAATGATAAGTGAGGTCTTGGATATGAGAAAGGAGAAAGTTATGGATTTGGACAAAGGAATTTTAGGCAAGGAAATCAGATGAACAAAGCAAAAAGGCATCCGGTAAGATAACCTAATGCTCAAAATTTTAATGGATAATGTTTTGCTTATAATAAATTTGGTCATTTGGCTGCTCAATGTAGAAGTAAAATGAAATCGAGTGATCTATCATTCTTTGGTCAGTGTTTCAATTGCAATAAGTTTGGTCATAAGTCAATTAAATGTAGAAATATGTCAAACAACTCTGTCAGTAGAAGGAATGTTAAATTTTATACCTGTGGAAGATTTGGGCATATTGCTAACTAGTGCAGATCAAGAAGAAATCAATGGAATGATTGGTATGGACAAGAAAATGTTGTGTGTTATAATTACAACAAATATGGTCACATTGCAAGATTCTACAAAAACAAAAATATGGATAGAAGGAGTCCGACATACAAAGGTAGAAATACACAGGAAGCTGATAAAGGAAAAAGGAAAGTGATTGTGGATGTAATAAGAGATCAGATGAAGAAGACATGGGTGAAGAAGAGTCCCTCTATTATAGGAAATGAGCCAACACTAGAACCTGCTTCTAGTAATTCCTTCGGGAATTGATTTTAGGCCATTGGCCTAGGGGGAATTTTTCAAGAAAACCCTTTTTCCTCTATCCGTAGTTGGTGCCAAAATGTGGTAGATTGTCAACAGTTGTATTAATGATTTATAGATGCATTGAAAGAAATTGTAGGTCCATAGAAGAATTTTTCTCTCGTTGACTGAGAAAATAGGGTATCCGAAACACCTAGGGCAAAACCATTTAATACAAGAAAAGGTTAGGTGTGTGAGTTATAAAAATCAAGTTGGAACCCTCATTTGCCACTTTATATCAAAGAAAAGAAGAAGTAGAGCACTCTGCAATATAATTTCAAAAGCGTGAAGATAATTCGACGGTAAAACCCTAATCCATCAAGTACTTCAGTTGTACTAAGAAATTTCCATTTAATTTGGTGTGCTGTTGAAGAACTTCTTTGATAGAAACAAGAAATGAGTACGAAAGGTAAAATGGAACAAATCAAAGGAATGATAAACCTAGATGAGTATTGTAGACACATAAAAATGACCTAGGCCTACAAGCTCTATTTTACCACTTTCATCGTAGCATAATTATGACATTTTAATTATGTTTGTGGCCCACCTTTGACTATTAATTAAATAATTTATAATTATTTAATTAATTCATGTCTCTTTTATTCTTCATGATTATTAACTAAATAGATCTTTTTTATTCATTTAATGTGTCACTAACTATCTAAAGTTTATTCGTAATATTCAAAATGGTGATATTCTTCTATAAATCAAGTAATTTCTAAAATTATTGATTTTCTAAATCTCATCTTCTTGTTCAAACTTGATCTTCTTGATTTTACTAATTTTCATCTCACTATCACATTTATTCTCCATCCTTGATTTAATTTCTTGAATTAAATCTTGTCCAGTCATTTGGGAATCTTACCCTAACCCTAATTGAGAGTTGATATTTTCAATCTTGACCATCGATTCTAGGGCATTTCTCAATCTTCAATCTCATCTATCCATCCAAAATTGCATTTTCTATAAAATTCCGATTTTGTCCTCATTTCAACATCTCTTAATTTAATCTCTTAATCTTTTAATATTTGAATCTCTTGCATTTTATTGAGTTTTAAGATTATCTTGTTTTTTGTCATTTAGCTACTTTTAATAATTGCATATAGGATTTAGTTTCTTTTGCATGGAAATTTTAAGAAATCCTTCAACACTTTGTTTAGGGCTAGTCCATAGTATAGAGTTGCTCATCAAAATCTGAGGGCACACTTCACATTTCAGCAAGCTAGAAGGTATAATAGAGGTCAGCCATGGAGATTGAAGACACTGGGTGAGCTTGTTCCATTTGTGTTTTCTTTTCATTTCCTTTGCATTTCATTATTTTATTGTGGATTTGATATAATATGCATGTGTGTTGCTAACATCTAATCTTGCAAGAAAATCCATAGTTACATTGGTGAACCCGACATTTTTTTGACACGTTTTTACAGTTTGTATGGATTTTTGTCGTTTTGTAGGTACAGGTACGAAATGACGCATTCGACAGTTTATGTGACGTAACCGCTATGTTGTGCCACATCTGATACCTCAAGTGACACAATCACTCTATCGTGATGCACTTTCCATTTCGCGTGACACAACTGACAAATTGAGCCACATTTGATAGACAGGGATCCGCAATCGACATAAACTGAACCACATTTGACATACCGAGCCACATCTGCAATCCCAAACGACGCATTCACTCTGCTATGATGCAAGTGACTAGTAAAAATTATTTTTTTAATTTTGTCTTTCGGATTTATGTTTTTTTTTTTTAGATTAAAGATTTTTTTTTTAATACTAATTTGTCTTTTGCAGTGTGTGTCAAGATGGAATCTAACCCATGTTTATTGTTTGTTTTTTTCCAATAATTTATTCAATCATGCATTTCACTCATAGTTAAAATGAACAATCATGCATTTGCATGAGTTTAAAAAGAACAGTCACGCTTTCATGGGTTTAAAATGAACTATTAGATAGCTCACACTACAAACGGTTAAAATGAACCATTTTCTTGATAACACTACAAAAAATTAAAATGAATGCATGTCTATTGTGTTTTTTGATTTAGTTAATTGTCACATCTTCACATTTCAATTTGGGTTTAAAAAGAACAACCATGCGAGTGTGATTCAAACATATTGGTGTGCTCTCTCTTTGTTTTTCAACAAAGATTGATTGAATTATGAATATGTTTGCTCACTTTTATTAACCTTAGAAACTAGGCCTGCTTTGGTGGGAAAAAGTACTCACCCCAAAGAGACTCAAACCCACAACAAAGCTCTTTAGCCAAGATACTCCTGACCAGTATACAAATGTGAATCCTAAGGGAAAGCCTAGGATTACGAGTGTAGATATGTCATACGGACCAAGTAGTACTCCCCAAAACCCTGTTGAGCTTAACCTCTTCAGGTTGGAGTGCCTCCTTAATGGAGCTTAATCTTGTGCCCCATGTATGACCACTCGAATGGGTGCCTGAATTAAAACCCTTGTTTTTAGTGACCAAAAAACTTCTATTCTTTGGTGCAACAATGGTCATTACCAAGGCACCCACACCTGTGCAGTTTTTAGTAGAGATGATCAATCTTCCATGGGATTTTCATGGAGATTGGAAGCTTGGTTTCCCTGAGAAGTGAGTGCACTGTAAGGGGGAGCCTATTTGGCGAAGCTTCTGAATTCATCCACTAAGAATATGCGGTTGGAGTAAAATCCACATGGGATCCAAAAGAATACTGTCTTTACAGCCATAGGATTTTATAAATGTTTTTTATGTGGTTGTTTTTCAATTTCATACTACATCATGTGTTTTCCAAGTGTATTCAGACAACTTGAACAAATGAACATCAACCCAAATCTGAAACAACACTACCAAACTAAAATAAAATCCTTACAATCTGCTGATTTTTTGTCAAAATCACCTTTCTGTGATGCAACTGCTATTTCAGACCACAATTGCTAATTCTTGTGCCACAATCACTCTATTACAACACATTTGCAATTTAAAACACCACAATTGACTTTCTTTTTCTGCAATCGCTTAACTTAACACCACAATTGTAATTTTAAACCACATTTGCCTTCTACAACACTGCAATCACCTTTCCTGCAACACATTTTCTCTATTGCAACGCATCTGATGTGACGCATTTTCCAGTCTCCAAAAAAAAATCTTTTCACTGTCAAAACTAAGACTCATTTTTGTCCTTACCAGATTCCAACATGTCTCTCTCTACTATTTTTGTCAAACCAGATATTGAATTGCTCAACTTCCCTCATTATTGCATTATAGGTAGCATTCTTAGGTCACCATAGGATTCCATTGTATTTCATTAGTTGCATTGTTAGACTTTACCATCCTCTTGGACACTCATTTTTTTGTGGATTTTAGGAGTAGATTCCTTATCACCCTTTTTCAAACCTTTGCATTCAAAATTAGGTTATCATTGGACTCAATCAACCTTTTTTCTTTAGTCAATGCCTTTTTTGAATTATTTCCCACTCATTAGTCTAGTATGGAAATTTCACTTTGTCCTCCTTTGTCCTCTTACAGTCCATTGATATTCCAAACCTGAAGCATTGCCAAAACTTTGTGTGGTCAAGTGTACATCTCCTTATGTTTACCAATAGTGAGTGCATATAAGTCTACTTTGAGCTTGCATACCATTAGTTTCCTCATTTTTAGTCTCATAACATTTGAATTTGGATACCTTTACTCTCCTTTTTTGGTCCCATTTGCATTTCATTCCTTTGTTCTAAAAACAAAAACACATAGTGTCATAACATTTTCATATTTGGATCATCTTCCACCATCCCCAAAGTTGAGTAAAAATTTTTATGGTTGAAACTAGATTACAGAGAAAAAGAAGACTCATGGGTTCTTTTGATCAAGACACCAACCTTTACAACTTTTCAAATGACATGAATGTCAATACCAACAATTTCCCCAATAACATGAATGACATGAATTCAAATACCAACATGGGGAATTCATTCATTAATCATTTCAATGAGATGTCCATTCCATCCTCATCATGCAATCCTTTTGAACAATTTGTCTATAGACACCAAAATGGGGAAGTCTTTGAAGAAGACATATAAGTTGCTGCCCAAAACCCAGAAGTGCACTCTTTTGTGGAAGAATTCATTCTAAACAACTCAACCAAATATCTAGCCATGCTCCTTGACCAAGGGGCTAGGTTACCAAAAGGATTTGACCTCAACACTATTAGAGCAACATCTCCTTATCCCCAATCACACAATACTTCCATGGGAGCCACTTCACAAAATTTCATTAACACCATTAATGCTACCTCCCTTGGTCATGCTACCACCACAATTAATGCATCCACCGTGATCAACACAACATCTATTGGGGGATCATCTACCCAAACCAACACCACATAACAATCCATCCCCCAACAAACATCCACTATTCCTTCACAAATGTTTGGATCAACAATGGCTGCAACCACCTCAAACATCTTTGGGACTTCATCTAGTTCCATGAATACATCAGCAAACCTCTTATTAGGTTCTTCAAATACTATGGCAACCAACTCATCAAACCCTTTTTGGAGGAATAAACGAAGAGTTTTCATTCAAGGCACCCAACCTAATGTTCTGAATTCCTCATAGGTTAATACCAACATTCCTCAAGGCCATAATTACCTATTTGGGCAAGGCAATCAAGGCACCCAATCTTACATTCCATTTGGGCATCAAAATGCTCAAGGCCAACAATGCCCACAAATTCAATCCAACATGGCGGGATCCCACATCCCAACTTATGCTTCTCAAGTCCATACACAACAGTACATCCCTCATCAAAATGCTCATTTCCAACAACAACCAAATTAGAACACTCATTTTTCTCACCAACAAAATATCCCAAACCAACACATCTCATCACAATAGGTGGGCACTCAATCCATACCTATCACCAACATGTGTGATGCTACCAACAACACAATTGTGGAGGCACTCACACTCAAACTTGTTGCTCTTCAAACACAAGTGGAGACCTTGCAATAGTCAAACAAAAATTCTTACATGTCACATGACTTATGTCCATATATTTTTGACACAACCTTGTATATGCCACCATTTCCTCATGGATATGTGGTGTCCCGTTTCCCTAAATACAAAGGCAAGACAAACCCCATTGAACACATAAGAGAATTCACCACCAGTTGCATGGGCATTGCATATAAACAAACCTATCTCATGAGACTCTTCTCTAGAAGTCTCGCAGGCCATGCATTGGAGTGGTTATCGCTATTGCCTAAAGGAATCAAAACATGGGATGAATTGGAAAACAAGTTTTTTGAAAGCTACGCTTATAACATTGACACAGATATTGAAATTACCTCCTTATGCAGACTTACTCAAGAAGATGTAGGAGGGACTTTTATCCCATTCTTTCAAAGATGGAGAACCTTAGCAAGTAGATGTCCGATAGAAATACCTGAAAAGGAGAAAGTCACCATGTTTGTACAAAATATCCTAGGATCGCTCAGATATGGCTTACAAGTCCATTGTTGTACCACCTTTGTTGACCTTGTTGAAAAAGGTATTCAACTTGAAAAAGCCTTGATCTCCAAAGGAGAATTAAAATATGGTGGCAAAAAAATCACCACCACGAACACTAACCCAAGTGCTGCCAATGACAAAACCAAATAATGGGTTAAAAATAAACACATCACCAATGACGGTGTGGTTGATGCAAAAACTGTCAATGCAACAGGTCATGTACTCACCATCAAAGGAGTTCAAAATCAAAATGTACCTATGACTACACCAACACCAACTACCAATGCTATTCAAAATAATCCAGCTGAATCTAATCAAAGGCAGCCATGTCAACCATGACAGTTTCAAAAATGCACATACAGCCCCTTGGGTGAGCCTATCAAAATTGTCTTAAAGAAAATTATCCAAAATGGTGTCATAACTTTGGAAGAACCTAAACCATATGACCCTGGTCATTTCAAGCCATCATGGTGGGATGATAATGCATTTTGTGATTACCACTGTGTCAAAGGGCACAAAAATTCCTCTTTCCATCAATTATCAAATCTTGTGCAAGACCTTATTGAAAACCATACCATTGAGTTGGGAGGTCAACTGTTTGCGTCTAATTTAGATCATACAATCAACAAGAACCCACTATAGGATCATGGTTTTGGTAACCCCTCCTTGTTCGGCACAAAGAATAACAATAATCAAGCCAATCATGTCTATCCTGCCTTAAATTATTCTGGTGGTACCATCATTAACAATCTTCGCGTTCTTGATGAAGATAAATATGTCAATACCATTGCCATCAAAAACACCCCAGAATGCAATGTCACCACACATAAAGGCAAGGTTAGCATCCCAAGTCCCTCTACTCGTCAGCCTAAAATTACCATACCTAGCCCGTCTGCCAAGCCGCCAAAACTTAAGCTAGAGTTCAACCTTATCGAGCAATTGAACAAAACACCCGCTCAAATCTCCATCCTTGAATTACTCTGCATCTCACTCACACATAAGGCCATCTTGGATAAATTCTTGCAAGAGTCTTCTATCCCAAACAACATTGGTGTCAATCATTTCAAAACTATGATCAGATATTTGACTTCACCTCACCACATTACCTTTTCAGACATTGACTATTCCTCACCCAAACCATCTCATAATGATGCCCTTCATATCGAGTTTTTTGTCCATAAGCATAAGGTTAGATGATCCCTAGTAGATGGCAAAGCAAGATTGAACATCTACTCTTTAAAATTGGTTAAAGCTCTCTTTGATGCATGTGTGGATGCTACCAAGAGCATTGTTATCAAGGCATATGATGATGAAGAACACGCTTCTAAAGGCATCATCACAATTCCAATTTGTGTGGGACCAGTTATTATAGATACAACATGTCAAGTCCTGGATTGTGACATACATTACAATATCTTACTTGGTCACCTATGGATTCATGCCTTAAATTCCATTCCTTCCACATACCACCAATTCCTAAAGTTCCCTTTTGATGGTATTGAAATTACTATCCCAGGAGATCCTGATCCATTTTAATATTGTACCAATCTAAGAGCCACTGCTGAGCATCAAGTACCCATCAATCGAGAAGCCTCAACTTCCACCTCATCAAAATATATTGACCCGTCTGCACTCACCAAATCATCCATTCCATTGACTTCAGCCACAACATCCTCCTCGGCCTCCATACCAAGTAATGACCTTCACATCCAGGACCTTGGTTGTGGAGAATTCAAACTGAATATGGCTTATTGTATCACCACAATACCTAAGCCATTTAAATTCTATGGTAGACCATGTTTCATAGTCAAGCCTAAAACAACTTTCAAGGTTCCACCAAAAATAGTATTCACACTATGGGGAGATATGAGTAATGAAGTCATTATCGACATAGCTAACTAGATCTACAAAGACCCAGAATGATTACCTCCACTACCAGTGCATCTCTACAGAAAAGGCTATGACATATGCAAGGAACTAGGTTTTGACGGCACAAGTGGCCTTGCAAAAGCTAATAATGGAAGGAGAGAACTTGTTATTATCTCTGCAAGACCAAGGTACATAGGGCTAGGGTTTGACCAACTCAGAACTGATGATCGATGTACCTATGAACTTTCAAGTGAGGACATAACAACTCCATAAAGTGTTGAGACAAGTGAAGAATCCCTTACCGAAACTGACTCTAATGAATGGGAATGGGGATCTGAGAAAACCCTTAGTAACTATGATATTGACGAACTATTCCTAGAACCTGGCCAACCCCCTTTTGAAGAAAGATTCTGACAAGAATATAACATTGATCCTATTGACCGTCATTCTAAAAATAAGGAATGAGTAAGCATTCTTTGGGATCCAAAAGAACATAAATTGTCGTTGGAAAAATCTGAATCATCCCACCCCTTTCCCAAGCCCACCCATGGGCCTGACATGCTTGAACCTACTATACATGCCTCTAAACTACTAGCCACTAGTCATGATGTTGATACTTTTATCCCCTATTATGATTATGAATACAACTCATATGAATCTAAATATGGTCCATCCATTGAATCTGACACGGAAGTTGAAATTGACAACTTTGCCTTCACACTTGAGGCTTCAATTTGCATGCTTTCTGCATTGCACCTGAGGATCAGCACAAAATGACATTCACATGCCCATGGGGAACATACTATTCGAATGTCATGCCTTTTGGCTTAAAGAATGCAGGCGCCACATACCAAAGAGCTATGACAACAATATTTCATGACATGATGCATATCCTAATGGAATATCATGTGGATGACCTTTTGGCCAAATCTTTGACATGAAAAGATCATCTCAAGGTCTTGGACAAATTTTTTACATGGCTAGAAGATTACAAGTTTCATTTGAACCCAAAAAAATGTGTCTTTGGGGTTACTTTGAGCAAACTATTGGGCTACATAGTTTCACAATGAGGCATAGAGGTTGATCCTGCAAAGGTGAAAGCAATACTGGACATTCCTCCACCAAAAGGAATCAGTGAGTTGAGAACACTTCAGGGTAGACTGCAGTCCATCTAATGCGACATCACATAGTTGGCAGACAAGTGTCAACCATTTCAGTATTTGTTACACAAAATTATCCCCTTTGTATGGACAAACAAATGCCACACAACCTTTGAACAAATCAAAGAATATCTATTGACACCACCTATCCTAATGCTGCCCACTGAAGGCAAGCCATTGATCATGTATGTCTCTGCAACTACAAATGCACTGGGGACATTATTGGCACAAAATGATTATGAGGAAAAAGAACAGGTCATATACTATATCAACCGCACATTAGTTGGATATGAGTTGAACTATACAACCATTGAATGTGCATGCCTTGCATTTTTCTTTGCAGCACAGAAACTAAGACATTATATGTTGAATCACCAAATGCACCTGGTGGCTAAGATTGATCCACTAAAGTATCTCCTAAGTTGGGCAGGACTGACAGGTCGGTTAGCAAAGTGGGTCATTATTTTGAGTGAATATGACATACAATATGTTGAGCGCAAGGCAAAAAGGGGTAGGTAATAGCGGATCAACTTGCAGATGCACCCATCCAAGCCACTCATCCACTGATAACTATTTTTTCCCGATGAGTCTATCTTTCATGTAGAGCCTACATCACCTTGGAAACTATATTTTGATGGGTCCCACACTGGTCACGGCTCAGGGGCTGGTATCTTGTTCATCACACCACAAGGGGATTCCATTCCTAAGGCATTCTAGATCGCCTTCCCTTGTACTAATAACATTACAAAATACAAAGCACTGGTCACAGGACTCAAAATTGCAATTAAATGGAAAACTCAGACATTGCTAGTATTTGGGGATTCCTAGTTAGTTATCAACCAAGCAAATGATGATTATGAAACAAAAGATGAAAATTTGCTCCCCTACAAGCGAATGGTGTATATTTTTCTAAAATATTTCAAAATTATTTCTTTTGAACAAATCCCAAGGACATAAAATAATGCAGTCGATGCCATGGCAACTATTGGATCTCTCTTAAACATCCCCAGAAATGTGTCACAATTTGAGTTCTTAGTGGAATAGTTGTTGATGCCTACATATGATATCCCATAGTCGAAAATGGTATGTGAACTTGTTGGTCCTAGTTCACCTTGGTAAAAAGGCATCTATCGTTATCTGAAGTCCCAAACCCTACCACCCAACCTATCCAATAATCAAAGAAAATCCTTCATCCAAAAAGTTGCCTGACACACCAACGTCAGTGACACCCTATACCGTCGTGGCTTTGATAACACCCTTCTTCATTGTCTTGACACTAATGAAGCCCAAACAACTTTACGAGAAGTACATGAGGGTATATGTGGATCTCATTTCAGTGGCCCAACTTTAGTTAGGAAAGTCACCAGACTTGGATACTATTGGCCGACACTAGAAAAAGATGCTCTTCAGTTTGTCAGAACATGTTGGAAATGCCAGGTGCACATCGACCTAATCCATGCACCTACACAAGAGCTGAGACCGATCACTTCTCCATGGCCCTTCGCACAATGGGGACTCGACCTCAGGGAAAGATCCATCCATCCTCCTCTAACGGCCATTAATTCATAATCATTGCCACTGAGTACTAAGTGGATTGAATTCATCCCCTCACTTACATCACCAGTAAGCAAATATCCAAGTTTATCCTAAACTACAACATCTATCGGTATGGTGTTCTACAGTCCATCATCACGGATAATGGTCATCCCTTCAAAAATTAGGACATTCATGAACTCTATGAGCGATTACACATCCAACATCATTTATCCACCCCATATTATCCACAGGGCAACGGTCAAGTTGAGGCATCAAATAAAACAATTATTCGCATTCTTAAGAAGATCGTCAATGACACTAGCCGAGATTGGCACCTACAACTCAATCCTACCTTATGGGCCTACCGAACCAGCATTCGTACACCCACTGGAGCCACTCCATTTCCCTCATCTATGGATCTGAGGCCATATTGCCCATCGAGGTCAAAATTCCTTCTCTACTAGTCTCCTTGAAGGGAATGATCGATGACGAAGAGTACAGATAATCTCGCCTGCATGAGCTAGAAATTTTACAAGAAAGGTGACAAAATGCATTGAATCACTTGTAGGCATATCAAAATTGGCTCTGCAGGAGTTATAATAAAAGAGTGATGGTGAGAAAATTTGAAATTGGTGACTTGGTCCTCATGCAGAATCCAAGAAATTAGGTTGACCGTGAAAAGCTTGGAAATTTTGAGCCTAATTAGCTCGGTCCTTATATTATTACTATAGCATTTGGTTCTGGAGCTTATTAGTTGACCACACCTGATGGAGAATAATTGACAAAACCCATCAACAGCCTACATTTGTGGAATTTTTACACAGCATCAGAGAGCTTGGCTAAAAACCTAAAAGTACAAAAAAAATGAAAATAAGAAAAAAATCATCCCTTGATGAAAACCTGGCAAACAAGCGTTTGGTGACACCAAAAAAATCAAAAAATGGCAAAAATAGTAAAAAGAAATAAATTCGTCCAATAGTGAAAACCTGGCAAACAGGGGCTTTGGATAAGTACCATGGTGAAAACTTGGCAAACAAGCACCATGCGTAGTCAATCATTGCTCTGCCATCTACTATTACTCTAATCGACCTTTATCCACTTTGCATAATCATGATAGCTTGACACATTCATGACATTCATCATAAGTCTTGTCAATTCCGTCCATGGCTAGCATTGGTTGACATCACCCCTTGCATATCCTTTCCTTTTGTCCCACGTCTGCCTCTTTCCATATTATTCGGCCTAGATAATCCTCCACCTATCTGGGGGCAAGACTGTAACAATGGGAAATTTCTATGATTTAGTAACTATAATATGCATAAACATAAAACCCAAAATTGGTAATGGAGTGCAAAGGAATAGATGAACAATCTTATAGATTGTCTTCATCCTCCATGACTAACCTCCATTACACCTCCTTAATTTGCTGAATATGATTGTTTGCCCTCAGATATTTGAAGAGCAAGCCAATAGAAATGACAAGCCCTAAGCAAACATTGAAGGATTTGAAATGACCTAGATGCAGACTATGCCCTATTGCAAATAGTAAACATCTACAATTTCTAAGCTAATGTCAAATGAAAGCCTAGATATGCTATGATAAACATGCTAAAATCTCTAAAATATGACAATGCAAGATAAAAACATGAAAGTATAAGATGTGAGATGCCAAAATATGGAAATGCAAGATGCTAAGAGATCTCTAAAATATGACAATGCAAGATGATATGAGAGAGAGATGACAATAGATAACCAGGGATCTCAAAATGAAGACAAAATTGACATTTTATAGAAAATGCAATTTTGTATGGACCGATGAGATTAAAGATTGACAAATGCCCTAGAATCTGTGGACAAGATTCGATATGACAACCCACAATTAGGGTTAGGGAAATATTAGGTTAAATTTGAAATGAATGGACAAGATTGATTTTAAGAAAAATCAAATCAAGGGTTGACAATGCATGTGACAAGGCACACAAAACGAAGTTTTTGGGGAATCAAATAATAATAAAATAATTTGATTCAAGAGAGAATGTTGACTTTTTAAATTAAAAACTATTTTAATTCAAAAAGGGGAGGGGTCATGTGATAGTAAATAAATTAAATTAAATTATTTACTAAAGAGGGAATTTAGAAAGGGAGACTTATTTTAAATAAATAAGATTTATTTAAAATGAGCACAATAAAAGAGGAGAAATTAAATAATAAAATTATTTAATTCAAGTGGTGGGACTATTTTAAATAAATGATTTTATTTAAAATGAGGAAAATGTGAAGATGGCCATAATTAAATAAATAAAAGAATTTATTTAATTATAAGAGGACTTTAAATTAGAGATTAATTAAATAAATAAAGTTATTTATTTAATAATCAAGAGGAAATAATGGACAAGGATAATTAAATAAATTAAGAAATTTATTTAATTATAGAAAGACATTAGACAATTAGTGACGTAATTAAATAAATAAATAAAATTTATTTATTTAATAATCATGAAGAATAAAAAGATATGAATTAATTAAATAATCATGAATTATTTAATTAATAGTCGAATGTGGACCAAGGACATAATTAAAATGTCTTAATTATGCTAGGAAGAAAGAGATTAGAAATAGAGCTTGCAAGCCTAGGTCATTTTTATGTGTCTACATTTACCCCTCTTTGTCATAATGCATTTTGTCGCATTGTGGCAAAGAAAATAAGTCAACCATTTGCCCCAGTGCAAAATAGGATGAGGAAGAATGACGAGGAGGGTTGCGGTATGCCCCCTCGGGAGGACAGACGGGTTCCAAGAACACGAGTGTGCTCTCGAAATGGATGAGAAGATTAGAAGACGACGGAACAAGAAAGTGTTAGTAAAAGATATAAATGATGATATGAATGTAATGCTTATATGAGATGCATGTTAGTTCCTAGATCAAATCCTTCAACGTTTACCATAGGACTTTAATATTTATTGCTCTTTCAATCATCATTGGGTAGATTATTGTAATGGCCAATAAACACCACGATATGACATAGATCAAGGTGTGCAAGATCGCACCATCACGTGAGACAAGCAGTCACAGAAAAGGATGATCATGACCCATACTAGAAGCGCGATTGCCCCAGTCCTTTTGTCATAACCAACCGCAAGCAGAAAAAAAGACAAGGACAAACCATGAAACGTCATTGCTTCTCTAAATGCTGTTTCCAGGACATCCTCGAGAAACTAGCAACATGATTGCCAAAAGAACAAAAGTAATGCCACCATCATGATACATAGCTATTTTTCTAAATCTCGTAGTCAGGACATCACTGAGAAACTAGTAACATGAGTGTCAAAAGACAAGACAAACGTCATGAGACATTGTTGTTACTCTAAATCTTGTTGTCGGGATACTAGTAACATGATGAAAAGGCCAAAGACACATGTCGAGTATTTTCCAAGTGTTTTAAGATCAAGGTTGTCAACTGTCGAGCGATATCAAATTTAGGAAGGACACATCCTGAATGATGTTGATATCTAGGAGATCAATTCTTGTAGTTAGGAGAATCCATCAAAATGCCAGATGATGAGGACAATGCTTAGGAAGGACACATCCAAAAGCATAAAGGACTGATGAAAGTTTCTCTTCAGAAGGACACATCTAAAGAAGAACCCCCAAAGTTTTGCCAGGTTCAATTTCCTTGATAGAATTTGATTACATGTCATTGCTGAATTGATCGGAATTGATGATGAGATAGACTATTGATTGCTTGCTCAGGATTGATGGAATATTTCACTTGACTTGAAGAAAACTTGAAATGTGTAAAAATATTGTGCCATGAACCCTAATGGACTGACCTAGTGTGGCCTCGGGGGCTCATCGACAGATGGCCTTGCCTACGTCATGCACTTAGAGACCTCGTAGTTTGACACGACCAATGACATTGTCCAAAGGACAAGAGTTTGAATCATGATTTTATTTTGACAAACCTAGAAGGACTAACCTAATGTCTTGGGGATTCAAAGATGAATCTTGCCTACGTAGCAAATGCACAGAGACAACGTAGTTCGAACAAATGACAAAGATCGACTGACGTGACTGACTGGATTGATAAGATAGACATTGACTCTGTTTTGAGATTTTGACATTGATTTGGATGTTTTTGTATTTTCTTAGGACATTTTTTAATTTTTAAGTTTTCTTTTTTTTAGGACTTTATATGATTTTTAGGATTTTATTCAGGACTTTTTCAGATTTTTATGACTTTTTTCAGGACTTTCCCCAATTTTTAGGACTTTTTTGATGTTTTATGAAAATTGTGACAAATGCATGTGAATGATGCCGATGCACATGAATCTAAGGACAACCATGATTTTGCTTCTAGTCAAGCTGAATACCGATTGACAGGTGACGATGACAATGACAATGTTGTTTGATGTGGGAAGGACACATCCTGAAACAACATGAGGATGACAATGATATGACAAGAGGATAAAAGTCTACAGCAGGGCCAGAGACAAAGCCAAGGAATGTTTTGGATGATGCACTAGGTTTTCCATATTGTTGCATTTTGAATGACTTGATGAGGACTAGATGGGATGATGAGGGATCTTTAGACCATTGATAAGGGAAACCAAGATGGGTGATAGGTATAAAAGGACAATGGATGGCTTCTGTAAAAGATAGGAGACATGAGGACTATTATCATATAGTTGTCAAGGACAATGTCACATGAGGCTATGATGGTAATGACATGATATGGAATAGGGTATGGTCAAAGGATAGACATGTCAAAAAATTTCCCAAAGCATGATTTTTTTTTTTGCCCCAGTCTTTGTCAAGATCAAAATAGGTGGGACAATGGATGGACACGATAAGGTTTAGATGGGTAGATGGAAATTTCATAAGAAATTTCATGTGAAGGGCATGGGAGATGAGACGACTTGCCCCCAAGTGTAATGGTCCACATAGATGATTTATTCTACTCATGATGCCTGTTTTCTAGGTTTTCATCATGGTACTTATCCAAAGTGCCTGTTTGACAGGTTTTCACTGTTGGACGAAATTTTTCTCTTTACTATTTTCAAGATTTTTATTTTTATTTTTTTTAATTTTTGATTTTTTGCCGAATAGCCTTGATGCTTTAGATAACCACTGACTGTGCTTAAGCCTTTGACGGTGCCGATGTAGAAACTAGTGCCATGACATTCCAATAATGACCTTTCTGAAGTAGTTGCCTTGTCAGGATGATAGTGCTTGTATATTCCTGATTGATGTCATTGTGATCCTTTTTGATACTAGAGTTGGCCTTATCAAAATACGCACATCGCGATAGAGTGCCATGAGAGTCCTTATGATAAAGAGTTGCTGCCAAGATTTTATGGATTTGTGACATGGGACGTTTGGAATTTAGGCGAGATGTAGGATTACGATGGATGATGGTAGATGTGGACGGGTTAGTTGGATGTTTGGATGCATTGATTTTTATTTTCCAAACTTGGGGTGTTGGATGACGAAGTTGGGAATTTTTATTAGGATAGTGTTTGGAACCAACATTTTTATATGTCTTGCTTGATGGCCATTTTGATGGAGGTGGACATGTATTGTATGTGGGAGTCCTCTTGTGTTGTGGCTCCACATTTTGATTGACTTTTGAATTTGACATATTTTCTTTATCTGATTCATTCTTTTCTTGACTTGATCCATTTTGTTTTGGGATCCACTTTAACTTTATTTGTCCACTTGAATTTTTGTTTGATTCCATGGCCTTTGACATGTGATTTTGAACTTTCAATTTGTAATAATTTTGTTTTTGTTGGTTCCAAATGGAAGGCTTATTCATGTTGGAATGACAATGTATGGTGTGAATGGAAGGAGTATTGGCAACAACCATATTACAAGGACTACTCATGACGGCCATTTTGATGTTTGTATCAGATAAATTTTCCCCCAATATCGAGGAGGGACCACTAACATCATTAGATTTTCTGATTAATGAATAGCCAAGACCTTGATGTCTGTAATTTTTCTGAACTTGAATGGGTTCCAAAATTCCTTGCTCGTGTAGGCCTAATCCTTTTCCCTGATAATGCATGTTTTCACAGATTTTGTTGGCGATGGGATACTTGTTACTTTGGAAGCAAGATGATAACCCATCCTTATTGGGGAAATTAATGCTTGAAATCTTCTCCTCTGCAAGAAAGCTTGCTCTGACAAACTTAGATGATCCTAATTGATAAGATGTTGTAGCTTTATTGATATGTTGGATAGATTTTTGATTAATATATTCGGTCTGATTTTTTGACATGTCAGATTCTGATGATTTTGTTGGTGCTTCCAAGTCTATGTCAAAACCGTCTTCATGATCATTGTCATAGAGCCCACTGAATTCAGCTATAGCTTGATCATTTTCAAATATGTCCATGCTAGGAGACTCTTTTTCTATTGGTAGATCATCTATGTGTCCCATGGAGGCAAGTGTCAATGTTGGAAGCTTGGAGAGGGTTATCTTCAAGTTTTTCATCATGAAGGGCATATAGGTCAAGGAGTGGATCATTTTGGACTTCTTGATCAAAGGTAGTGTCTTGATCAAATATGGGCTCATTTGGAATGACATGATCGAAAATAGGGTCTTGACCAAGGATAGGTTCGTCTTGAATGACATGGTTTTGCATGGGCTCTTGACCAAGGATAGGTGTATTTGGTATGCCATGATGGTCTAGGAGGACTTCTTGAATGGACGTAAAGATGGGATCATGGAATGGACCACTTTGATCTTGACATGACGGTGATGTTATGACGTGCTTTGGACTTGCCTCTTGACATGTATCCTCAAGTTTATGAAATGGGATGGGACTTTGGAGATCATGACTAGATGTGTTTTCATGAAAATATAGAGTGTTTTGGAATGGATTGGGGTGTAATGGACTAGGATATGACATGGAGTTTTGGAAAGGGTTAGTGGATGAAGGACTAGGATGAGATGAAGGATTAGAATAGGACATGGATGCATGACAAGGATATGACGTGGATGGAGGATTAGAATATGACGTGGATGGACGATTAGGATATGATGTGAATGAAGGAATAGGATATGATGCAAATGAAGGAATAGGATATGATGTGGATAGTTGGTTTGGATTGATGGATGGTTGATCTACCTTGCCAAAGTTAGGGTGGGTATGACCAATGGAAGTTTGTTGTGACTTAGTGTCATGGATGGTGCAAGGGGACCCTTGATAGTAGATGGATAGAGGACTAGCACTCATGGATTGTTGGTAAGATGGATAGATGGATGGAATGCTAGGGGTTATAAATTTGGACTTGGATTGGAGGTATAGTGTTTTGAATTCCCTAGCAAGTTGTGCTTGACTATTACTAATGAATTGGCATTCAGTTTGACTAGCAAGCATGTCATAGTGACTTGAAGACATGATGATGGACAAAATGAGACTAAGGCTATCCAAAGTGATAATGCAAAGTGATAAAAGGGAATGCCTTATGTCAAATGATCTTTAGGAAATGTTTTCTAACCACTCAAAGTTTGGCCAATGTCTCAATTTGGATTGTCAAAGGACTGATTTGAAGGACAAGATGACAAAATGACAAGGTGATATTTCCACACTAGACTTATGAGTTGGAAGCAGCTCACCAAAGGATAATGACTAAGGACTAATTTGTTTGACTTGGTCCAATTACAATTTACTTTTTGAGACAATGGTTTGACAAAGAAAGGAAAGTTTTCCTATTCCAAAGTGTGCAAAATTGAGGACTTGATTTGACAAATGTGGTTCATGATGGAAAATGCATTGCAAGAAGTGTTTTGACAAAATTTTAGGTTGATTGCAAAGATTTGTTTTAGTTTGGAAAAGTTGTTTCAGATTTTGGCAAGTTTGTTGTTCATTTGTTGGAATTGTCTAAAAACAGTTGGCAAACACATGGTGTTAAAAATTAACCATATAGAAGTCATTTTACAAAATCTTATGGCTGCAAGGATAGTATTCTTCTAGATCCCACTAACCGCATATCCTTAGCGGATGAATTCAGAAGCTTGGCCCCATAGGCTCCCCCTTATAGTGCACTCACTTCTCAGGGCAACCAAGCTTCCAATCTCCATGAAACTCCCATGGCAGATTGATCATCTCTACTAAGAATTGCGTAGGTGTGGGTGTCATCACAACAACCGTTGTTGTACCAAAGAATAGAAGGTTTTTGACTTGCTAAAACAAGGGATTTAATTCGGACATCCATTCAAGTGGTTATACATGGGGCCAAGATTAAGCTTCGTTATGGAGGCACTCCATCCTGAAGAGGTTCAGCTCAACAGGGTTTTGGGGAGTACTACTTGGTCCGTATAACAAATCTGCACTCGTAATCTTAGGCTTTCCCTTAAGATTCACATTTATATACCGGTCAGAAGTAGCTTAGCTAAAAAGCTTCGTTGTCGGTTTGAGTCGCTTTGGGGTGAGTACTTTTTCCCACCAAAGCAGGCCCAATTTTCTAAGGTTCAACAAAAGCAAATTAGAATATTCATAGTTCAATCGATCCTTGTTTAAAAACAAGTGAAAACATGAATATCCTAACTCACACTCACATGGTGTTCATTTTAAACCCAAATCAAAATTTGTTGACAAACATAAAAAAAACATGGAGTTCATTTTAACCGTTTGTAGTATTTGTCAAAGCATGAGGTTCATTTTAACCGTTTGTAGTGTGAGCTAGCTAAAAGTTCATTTTAACCCAATGCTATGAAGATATAGATTCATTTTAAGCCAATGAGTTGTAATGCAAGTTATGTTATTTTTAGCCCAATGAGTATGCATGCATGTTTATTTTAACCCATGAATGTAAAATGCAAGTTTGTCTAAGATTTATAAAATGAACAAGTAAAAATCGTTAGACTCCTCGCCACAAGCTGCAAACAAAAAATCAGTAACCCCAAAATCTTTAAACTACCATGCAAAAAAAAAGTGTTTTCCCTAACCCTAATTGAAATAGTGCAAGCCCAATTCCTAGAGTCAATAACAGTTTCTCTTACACCCAGGATCGCACAAGTGTGCAAGGGGAGAGGATACTTCTATTATTGATCACCAATATTAGAGGGTTAGCTAGTCAAAATAAATCTGATTTTTGGAACTAATTATTGCATCAAAAGTAAAAGCACAGAAATTACACCCTTCTTGAAATTCAAAGAGATTTCCAAAAATGTAAAGAAATCCAAAAACTTCATTGTTTTGCATCCAAAATTAATTTTTTATGAAAAATCATAAAAAAATTATTAAAAATTAAAAACAGCTTCAAAAAACTTTATTTTTTTACTACAGGTGCCTGACATCATTCCAAACCTGCAAAAAAAAATTTGTGAACAGATCTGCAAAATTTTGTGAGATATAAGTCAATCTTTGTAAAACCCTAATTTTTAAAGATCTATTTTTTGTCAAACTATTCTGCAAGAAAATTAAAAACATAAAAAACAGAACCCTATTGAAATTAAGAGATCTTTCCAAACTATAAATAAATCCAAAAAATTTGCTAATGTGCTCTCACAATTAATTTTTCATAAAAATAACTAAATAAAATTATAAAAAATTTAAACCAGCTCCAAAAAATCTTTGAAAACTAGGGTTTTATTTCCAAAATGGTGCAAAACCTTGCAACAAAAAGCCAACAAAACCTGCAACAAAAAAAATTCAACTCCAAAATTTATCAAAATAATGTCAAGTTCACCAATGTAACAATGGGAAATTCCTATTTATTAGCAAACTATAATATGCATAAAACCTAAAACCCAAAGTTGGTAATGGAGTGCAAAGGAATAGATGAACAATCTTATAGATTGTCTTCATCCTCCATGACTAACCTCCATTACACCTCCTTAATTTGCTGAATATGATTGTTTGCCCTCAGATTTGTGAAGAGAAAGCCAATAGAAATGACAAGCCCTAAGCAAACATTGAAGGATTTGAAATGACCTAGATGCAGACTATGCCCTACTGTAAATAGTAAACATCTACAATTTCTAAGCTAATGTCAAATGAAAGCCTAGATATGCTATGATAAACATGCTAAAATCTCTAAAATATGACAATGCAAAATAAAAACATGAAAGTATAAGATGTGAGATGCCAAAATATGGAAATGCAAGATGCTAAGAGATCTCTAAAATATGACAATGCAAGATGATATGAGAGAGATAATAATGGATAGCCAGGGATCTCAAAATGAAGACAAAATTGACATTTTATAGAAAATGCAATTTTGTATGGATGGATGAGATTAAAGATTGACAAATGCCCTAGAATCTGTGGACAAGATTCAATATGACAACCCACAATTAGGGTTAGGGCAATATTAGGTTAAATTCGAAATGAATGGACAAGATTGATTTAAAGAAAAATCAAATCAAGGGTTGACAATGCATGTGATAAGGCACACAAAACAAAGTTGTTGGGGAATCAAATAATTATAAAATTATTTGATTCAAGAGAGAATGTTGACTTTTTAAATTAAAAACTATTTTAATTCAAAAAGGGGTGGGGTCATGTGATAGTAAATAAATTAAATTAAATTATTTACTAAAGAGGGAATTTAGAAAGGGAGACTTATTTTAAATAAATAAGATTTATTTAAAATGAGCACAATAAAAGAGGAGAAATTAAATAATAAAATTATTTAATTCAAGTGGTGGGACTATTTTAAATAAATGATTTTATTTAAAATGAGGAGAATGTGAAGATGGCCATAATTAAATAAATAAAAGAATTTATTTAATTATAAGAGGACTTTAAGTTAGAGACTAATTAAATAAATAAAGTTATTTATTTAATAATCAAGAGGACATAATGGACAAGGATAATTAAATAAATTAAGAAATTTATTTAATTATAGAAAGACATTAGACAATTAGTGACGTAATTAAATAAATAAATAAAATTTATTTATTTAATAATCATGAAGAATAAAAAGATATGAATTAATTAAATAATCATGAATTATTTAATTAATAGTCGAATGTGGACCAAGGACATAATTAAAATGTCTTAATTATGCTAGGAAGAAAGAGATTAGAAATAGAGCTTGCAAGCCTAGGTCATTTTTATGTTTCTACAAAGACCTTTATCGTGTAATTGTAGTGGGTATCGCATATGATCTGACATTCATAAAATGTCCTTAAAAAATCTTAAAATTTTGAAAAAGTCCTAAAAAAAGTCATAAAAATCCTAAAAAGTCCTGAAAAAATCCTAAAAATTTAAAAATGTCCTAAGAAAATACAAAAACATTCAATAAGTGTCAAAAATCTCAAAGCAAATTCAAAGTCAATAATATCTTGTCAAGTCAATCACATCAGTCAATCTTTGTCCAGGTCTGAACTATGTTGTCTCTGCACATTTGCTACGTAGGTAAGATTCATCTTTGAATCCCCAAGACATTAGGTCAGTCCTTCTCGGTTTGTCAAAATAAAATCATGGTTCAATCTTCTTTCCTTTGAACAAAGTCATTGGTCATGTCAAACTATGAGGTCTATGAGTGCATGATGTAGGCAAGGCCATCAATCGATGAGCCCTCGAGGCCGCACTAGGTCAGTCCATTAGGGTTCATGGCACTACACATTCACACACGTCAAAAATCTTCAAATCAAATTGTCTCTCAATCCTAAATGGGCAACCTATCGGAAAACCTGTTTTATCAACATTTCAATCAAGTTTGCATGTCAAGCGATGGCATGTCGTAAACTCTATCATCTAGTCAAACTCTATCAAAGAAAATCAACCTGTCAAAATTTGGGTTCTTCTTCAGATGTGTCCTTCTAAGAAGCAACTCTCGTCATTTCTTAATGCTCTTGGATGTGTCCTTCCTAAGCATCATCATCATCACCTAGAATTTTGATGGATTCTCCTGACTCTGAGAATCAATCCTCTTGATATCAACGTCATTCAGGATGTGTCCTTCCTGAATCTAGTATCATTCGACATTTGAAAAACATGACCTCGTCAACCTTGGCATTTCACCATTAAAACACTTTGCATTTTCAACACTTGACATTTTTTTTACTTAGCGAACACTTGGAAAACACTATCTGTCTTTTTGATGGTTATCATGATATTAGTTCCTTACATCAAAGGAACAACGACATATCGTGATGAGCATCCTTGTCTTTTTTATCGTCCTATTATTAGTTTCTCGAGGATGTCCTGATTTCAGGATTTAGAGGAGCAGTGACGTAACATGATGATCATCTTATCTTTTATTGACTTTCATGTGGCAAGTTTCTTGAGGATGTCCTGACATCAAGATTTAGAGAAGCAGTGACGTCCCATGACTAGTCTTGTATGTTTGCGGTTGGTCATGACAAAATGACTAGGGAAAATTGTGTTCCTCATATGAGTCAGGATCATCCTTGTCTGCGACTGTTGATCTATGTGATGGTTCAACCTTGCAAACTATTGATCTATGTCATATCATAGTGTTTTTCAGCCATCATGACATTTTCGCCCAATGATGATTAAGAGCAACAACTATTATAGTACTATGGCAAGTGTTGAAGGATTTTTGTTTCTACACTAACATGCATATCTTTCTTCGCACTAACATTCATCTTCATCTCCTCTTCTTCCATCCTCTAATGATATCTTATGGCATCCAAAAACATAATTGCATAAAATGATCATATGAGCATCACATTTTACATTTGCATAAACCAAATACCATAATTCACATTGCATAATATTATCATCCATTCATCTTACATATATAAAACCATCATTTGCATTAACATATAGGAATCATATCATCATACATTTCACAATGCATACATACATGAACATATCCATAAAGGCATTCATAAAAATAAAACATGATATCCATACATCTCATAACATCATAAATGCATCAGGTAAATCATAAAACACCATAACCCATAAAATCATATAGGCTGCATCAAAACTGCATCGCATATATATATAATCTCAAAAAATATCATGTCATAGGATAGAGTCATAAGATATCCCAAAAATGGAGCTCATAGGCTCTAATGTCAATATATGCAATGTCTCATACAAATAAAAAAGTGCAAGTCCTATGTTGTGCCCCCTCCGTCCCGAGGAGGTGAATCGTGAGTTGGTTGTGACTGACTCATCAAATGAAAAGTAACCTGAATGGGTGTGGTGTTATGAGCCTGACTCTAAGATCCTGAAGGCTCAATGACAGGAGGCTAGCTCCACTCTGTCTGGTGTCCTGATGACACCGATCTATGACCATGCCCTGACCTGTGCTTGTGGCCTGATGAATGGCTATGCGAATGATGTGACCTATGACTTGAAGACTGGCTAGATGAAGTGGACTCGCCAGCACTAGTATGACTATTGATATGTGACCTACTGTTGTTATGAGTCTATGTCCCACTTCTTGTCCTGTTGTACGACCTGGATAACCTTGGGTCCTATCTCTCTGGTGGAACATCCTACTCGTATAATAACCTATATTGACCCCTACTCTTGGCCATCCTGGCCAACTCTCTAGCCATATCCCTTGATGGTCCTACACACAACTGTGAGAACTTAGTCACCCATCTGTCTAATTCCTATTGTCAAATAACCATCTAGTCTCTCTCCACTCTCACTACCTCCAACTCAGCTGCTTGGGCCTTGTTCTAAGACAAGGTTTCATCTAATCTGCTATGAAGATCTACAATCCTCTAATCCACAGTAGCATCCGTTGGAAAAATGGGTGGCTTGTCCCCCTCCTCATCCCCATCGATCATCCACTCCCATAGCCTCCTCTCGGCCTCATCCTCCCCCTCCTCATCCTCCTCCTCCCTCTCCTCCTCCCCTCAGACCTCCTCCACATCAACATCAAGAGGATGGTGCTCTACAAAAGGATCTTCCTCTACCAACATCTATCCCTCTACTCTGACCTCCACCTCCTCCTCTCCTCAGACCTCTGCTTCCTGCCTACTTGGCTTCTCTCCCTCCTCACCCTCCTCCCAGATGGGTGAAAATGGTGTGCCACGCACTCTCTACCTAACTCTCTTGGGCTACCTCCGCCCTCCATCACCCCTCCTCCTCCTCACACCCATCCCATCTCCACCAACATCTCCACCCCCGCCAGCCCCATCATCTCCCCCACCTATCCCTCCATCTCTCCCTCTGGCTCCCCTGTCATCTCTCCCACCATTTATGCCACCCCGACCTCCCCTCTATACCCATAGGATAACTGATATGCGATCTATAGGAGCTGGACCATTTGGATCTGTCAATGGAATGGGCCTGTGAATCTGCCACCAAGTGTCAAACTCAGCAAATGTCCCTGCATCTATTGGATGTCCTCTCTATAACCACCGTTGCATGACTAGGTCATCTATTTGCTTCTCTGCTACTGCCACTACTATCGGTGGCCCCCATATAGTCTCCTTGGATGATTGTGCATACTCGATCATCCCAACTGGCACAACTTGCTACTCACCAAACTATCATGATAACCATTGGGGCAGGTACATCTCAAAGATACGCTCTCTGCACTATACAACCAATCAAGTATCTAAACTATCTGCATAATGAAAGATGGTCATCCTCATCTGGCCACTGGGCACAATCTTGGTACGGCCTCTAGACAAAGCTAACCAATGTGTCGATCTGATGTCGCCAGTACTTGGTATCTCCTACATGAGTCTGGCTAACTGAACCAACATATAGATAAACATAGGGCATCCCATCACCCAGTTGTTGAATCTATACTGGTGGTCAAAAAATTGGGAATCTGCTCCCATGCCCAGATCATAAGTAAAGTGGTACCACAACTAATACTCTATCCCTCCTGGTAAACAACCTCATGAAGTTGATGATACAACATAGCCAACAAGCAAGGCCCCCAAGCAAAAACTATCCTTTGAGCATGCATACGGACTAGTACATCCCCCCATCCAATCGGAAACCCATGTCCACGAACATCTGGAATCAGCACTCTGGCAATCAACATCATAAGCATGGCATCCCATTATGGATAGTGGTCGGCCACAAAATCCTACTCGATCTCATACCCATGAATGCCTAGACCGGCACCATCTGCATCACCATACATCTCTCCTAGGGCCTGTCGCCCTCTATGGGGATCGTAAACTACTCTCTCCCCACTGATTGGGTTGCGCAGAATATGATACGCATCCTCTAGGGTAATGGTAGCCCCTCATGTAGGTAAATGAAAGGAGCAGATCTCTGAGTGCCATCTCTCACAGAGCACCGTCAGTAATCCCCTATTTTCTTGAATAATGGCCATGTAGGTGATGTAATATAACCCAAGTCTCATCAACCGATGTCTCTCCCTATCACTCAGCCAATCTCTAAAAGCATAGGTAGCAGGTCTGAACTCTTAGGTATAAATAGGCACTAATCATCTCTACACATGCAGAAACAAGGGTTAGCACACATGGGTCTGCAATGTAGCACATTAGTACTATCTGAGAAACCAAAAATGCATCTAAAAAAAGAGTCTACACTAAGTCAACTTTGGTCAACCTTGGTCAATGGCAATTGTGTTGCGTTGACTGCAATTACATCACACTAAGTCACATGTGGCTCTACATTTTGCGATTGCGTCGCACTTTATCAAATGCATCATTTTAGCTAGCAATTGTGCACCTTTACAGCGATTGTGTCTTTCAGTATGGCAATTGCATAACGATTGTGTCATTTGGAAAATCGGTTGCATCGCAATATCACAATTGTGTTGCTAATTACCACACTTGCGTTGCATTTTGACACATGCGTCGTTTTCCCTATCACTTGCATTTTTAAAAAATTTGACTCACTTACCCATTGCACTTGCGTCGTGACGCAATCAAATGCATCGAATGCAAAATCATTTTTGGTTTACACAATGGAATTTGCATCGCAACACATTCCTTTTCCCTCCCTAAACCCTAATAAATGCATAGAAATAGAAAAAATTAAAGGTCGGATAGGGTACTTACCGGTGCCTTTGCGCCCTCGGGTCATCAAAATGTCTACACGTGCTAGCCATGGTGGTTTGTCATGGAAATCACCATCTTCTCCTCGTGCTCTGATTTCCAAATTTCTAAATAGCAAATGTGAAAATGACACTTGGTTTGGCTTTTTCAACTTATTTATAGGTTGAAAATTAGGGTTTGACTTGATAGGTTTGCACTGGAGGCTCATTTGACCGCCTTTGACTAGCATTTTCACTGGCTCAGCGTCCTCCATTTTCGAAACCGATCGCTCCATTGTTTTTCTGGTCATCAAATTGACTAATTGGGACACTTTCCAATTTTTTTTGAACCCGAGCCAAAATTCAAAAAATTTCCCGAGGGGGCATAGGCACTTCGTACCTTCGCTGGGGCATATTCTTGACTTTTTTTCTTTGTCATAACGCGATAAAATTCATTATGACAAAGAGGGGCAAATGTAGACACATAAAAATGACCTAGGCTTGCAAACTCTATTTTACCACTTTTGTCCTAGCATAATTATTACATTTTAATTATGTTTGTGTCCCACCTTTGACTATTAATTAAATAATTTGTAATTATTTAATTAATTCATGTCTTTTTATTCTTCATGATTATTAAATAAATAGATCTTATTTTTTTATTTAATGTGTCACTAACTATCTAAAATCTTCTCGTAATTAAATAAATTTATCATTTTATTTAATTAATCTTTGCCACTTATGTCTTCCTAATTATTAAATAAATACATTTTATTTATTTAATATGTCACTAATTCTCAAGTCTTCTTATAATTAAATAGATTTATTAATTTATTTAATTAATCGATCACCTTCCCTAAATTAAAAAATTATTTTAATTATTTAATTGCCTTATTTGACATTTCCCTCATTTTAAATAAAATAATTTATTTAAAATGGCCTCACATGGTTAATTGCCACTTCTTTTAGTAAATAATCTCAAAATCAATTATTTACTATCACACTAAATCCATATTTTGAATTAGTTTTAATTCAAAATGGTAATATTCTTCTATAAATCAAGTAATTGCTAAAATTATTGATTTTCTAAATCTCATCTTCTTGTTCAAACTTGATCTTCTTGATTTTACTAATTTTCATCTCACTATCACATTTATTCTCCATCCTTGATTTAATTTCTTGAATTAAATCTTGTTCATTGATTTGGGAATCTTACCCTAACCCTAATTAAGTGTTGTCATTTTGAATCTTGACCATTGATTCTAGGGCATTTCTCAATCTTCAATCTCATCTGTCCATCCAAATTGCATTTTCTATAAAATGCCAATTTTGTCCTCATTTTGACATCTCTTAATTTAATCTCTTAATCTTTTAATCTCTTGCATTTTCTTGAGTTTTAAGATTGTCTTGTTTTTTTTCATTTAGCAACTTTTAATAATTGCATATAGGATTTAGTTTCTTTTGCATAGGAATTTTAAGAAATCCTTCGACACTTTGTTTAGGGCTAGTCCATAGTATAGAGTTTCTTATCAAAATTTGAGGGCACACTTCACATTTCAGCAAGCTAGAAGGTATAATGGAGGTCAACCATGGAGATTGAAGACACTGGGTGAGCTTGTTCCATTTGTGTTTTCTTTTCATTTCCTTTGCACTTCATTATTTTATTGTGGATTTGATATAATATGCATGTGTGTTGCTAACATCTAATCTTGCAGAAAAATCCTCAGTTACAAGTATAGTTGTGGGAAGGTAAGAGTTGTAAGAAACATGTTGTCGCTCGATGAATTGAAATGGCTGAAAGAAGAAAAACACAAAAGTTTGGATATTTCGAGTGAATTCCCCTATTTCGAGAACATAAAAATCGTTAAGTTTATTTTGGACAGATTGAATGACGATATTCTAACTCTGGATAAACCCTACTATATCTCGAAAGAAATGATTGGAACTGTAACTGGGTTATACAAAGTTGTGGATGTATCGAGAAAGAATTCAATCCAAAATAAAGAAGTTGAAACCCTAACTAGAGTAACTGGAGATCAAAGGGCATTAATAATCTCAACAATTAGAGATTCAGTGACAAGGTACATTGCGCATGGAGTATCTTACAAAATGTTTTTCAGAAATAGAGAAGGTGCAACTTTGATAGATGTTGTTTACATTTCACACAAGATGATAATGGAAGATCAATATTTTGACCTTTGTGGATTACTAAAAGATCAACTGATGGAGAACGTACAATTGACAAAGATGAAAAATTACCCTTTCAGGTTTGGTACTTTGGTTATATGTCTTTTGATGTATTTTTTAAATTTCTTACCGCTAAACAACAACGTAATGTGGGAAGAGAGTGAACCAGTTTGCAAGAATATTTACATACATTCTAATAATTTGGAAAACTATGATCAAGTATATGAAAGTTTGTTTAAATGTTTGCTAGGAAATTTTGGCTTAATTGGTATTCCCCTTCTGGTAAGGGCACCTGAAGTTAGTTCCTCCTCTAGTGAGATGGAGAGAAAGAAGAAAAGAGAAAAAGAAATTGTTGTATGTACACCTCCAGCATGCAAGACTCCAAGAGTTGAAGGGTAAGGAAAAGAATAGGTGATTGTAGATATACCAGATGAGGAATCTGATAAGGAAACTAAGGACACCCAAAGAAAAGAATTGGAAACAGCTGAATCAGAACAAGAAAAGGTAATGACAAAAGAAAGTGAAGAAGAAGGTGATTTAACCAAAGAAGAGCTATTGCAGCTTATTCATGAGGAAGATGGAATGCAGAAAATCACAAACATATAGTCTATCAGACCTTCATATGAGCCGTACATGATTTTAAACATACTAAGTGCACATCTTGTGCACAACCATATTAAATTAGAGAGTTTACAGAATATGTTGCCAGAAGAGATGATTGAATGCATCAAGGAAATCATGGACTCTAAGGCTCAGAAAAAGAAAGAAGAAGTGTAGTTAGGGTAAAAATATTAGTGAAAAATGCATAAACAAATTATAATGAAAAACCCTAACAAGCACAATAGAGTACAAGCAAGCATGAAAATCAAAATAACAAGTGAATGCAAACCGATCTCCAAGCTAGATTTGAGTTATCTCCATTTCTCTTCTCTGCCTGCATGAGAATGCAAGATTTTGAAGGATTGAATGATTTGATATGTTGATTGCTCATTTATGCAACATAACAATAAGATGAAGATAATGTAAGAAAAATAGATAGATAGATAAGAAGATTGAGAGAAATTTTGGTAGAGTGAGGATGCTAGAAGAAGATTTCTCCAAATGACCTATGAAATGACTGATTTATAAGAGAAGGCTGATTTGATTCAATGGCCAAGATTAAAAGTCAAATTTGTGATATGTATGGCTAGGATTAAAAGTTTATTTTAGTGTCTATGACGCACATTAAGTGGGTTATGACATGAGGCTAAAATTAGGATGTGAGGAAATAAGTGGGATTCTTTTATTTATTTTGGAAGAAAATATGCTTATGACGCACAATGAATGGAGCTAAAAATAAGATGTGAGTGAGAATCTCATAATTTAAATAATAAAATTATGTGTGCATGTGAAGACTTGTAGTCATGTGACACATGTTGCAATGTGACAATAAGTGAGGGATTAATTCAAATATTTAATTTGAATTATTTTGAGACATGTGAAGGGGAAATTAATTAAATAAATGAGATTTATTTAATTAATTGGGAAGGTGATTAAGTGGAATAAATGGAATAAGTGGGATAATGTAACGACCTAGGGTAAAATATTACAAATGTCTTTCAAGGTCATGTATTGACTAGATAATATTATGATATGGACAATTTTGGGTGTCTACATTTTTCCCCTCTTTGAGATTATGTTCGAGATGATGAGATTTATGTCGAGTAACATCATTTCAAAGAAGCTAAGGTATGGATAGATGAAAAAAATATGATGCCCCAACCACTTGAAAAAGTGAGGAGTATGATGAATGAAGGAAATGGATGATAGAAGAATATAATGATGCAAAAGATATGAAGAAATGGGATGCTGATATAGGATATGATGATGATGATGATGCCCCCTCTAGAGGATAGGCGGGTTGCATAAACACGGATATGCTCTCGAAATGAATGAAATGATAAAGGAGGGATAAGATGAATGATACAAGAGAAGTAGATGGAAAATAAGAATGGCACGCTATGCTACAATAAAGTGAGCAATCATATGTTTGATATAGCACTAGAAATTATGCACCAAGGTATAAGGACCAAGGTGACGATGTGTCTCGTGCCCTAGTGTAATACAACCTTGTCTAGATACATGATATTAATATTAGCTGGGAGTGATTCGGATTTGATGCAAATGCAAATTGAAATGATAAAATACACAAGCAAGTAAGCAATCTTCTTCTAGCATCCCTCCTAGCAAAGCAAACCGATCTCTTGTGGGAACGATTAATGATTAACAAGGTATTACCCCTGTCAAGCTATAAACCGATGATTAATTAATTGATTGATGATGATGATGATGATAGTGTTGTCATTATGCAGAACAATATATCCCTAGATAAACACAAGGATGATTGATTGATTGATTTATGATGATGATAGTGTTGTCATTGTGGGGAATGATATATCCCTAGATCAACACAAGGATGATTGATTGATTGATTTATGATGATGATAGTGTTGTCATTGGGGGAACGGTATATCCATAGATCAACACAAGGATGATTGATTGATTGGGTTTACAACAAGATTAGGATTAAGACAAAAATGTGATTGGATAATTTGACTTGATTGATTAGCTTGGTTGGTATGGATTAAGGATTGAATTGCATTTGGATTATTGCTTGGAATGATTGAAGATGCTTTATTTGAAGATTTGGATGATGATTGATGAATTAAATTGAGGAATGATTTACTTGGAATGATTTTGATTGATTGGATTGATGGAGAAATGATTTTATTTGATGATAATGATTGGATTGATTAGAAGAACGGGTTTGATTAGAATAAGTGATGTGATTGAATAATTTGATGAAGAAATTGATTTGAAGAAGTTGAATTGATTGGAAGAAGTGATTTGGTTTGATTTTGTTGCTTGGATTTTTTTAAATGTTTTTGATTCTTTTTGGATTTTTAAAATGTTTTGATTTTTTTGGATTTTTTAAATGTTTTGAATTTTTGAAATGTTTTAATTTTTTTGGATTTTTTCAGGACCTTTTTCAATTTTATTTTATTTTCAAGACTTTTTTTAAATGTTTTGAGATGTCAATGGATGAAAATTTGGGTAGCCTTTATGCTAGATACCAATGACAATGGAAAACCAAGTCTAGGTGCAAGGAGATAGAGGGGATTGATGGATGAAAGGGTGGGTGATAGGATAAGGGGAAAAAGGCTCATGATACATGGATGGATAAAAAATGATAGGTCATAGTGAATGAAATGGATGTATGCATCATAAGAGGGCAGGGATGTGATCTCCAAAGACTATGTCGCATAGGAATAACATGCCCCATTCTAGGTACAATACTTAGGATTTCTTATGATACAAGGATAATGATAGGCTTGTTTGGAATGATGAGGTATATCAAAAGATATCCAAAGCATGTTTCAACATTATCTTTATCAAGATCAAAAGGAGGAAGAGAGGATGAATGGACTCAATATGATAATTATATGGGTATGATGGCCAAGGATGATAAGATAGGAGATGGTAAGATACGATATGATAGGATAAAAAATGATATGATAGGATAAAAAATGATATGGTAGGATGAGACAACATGCCCCCGAGTGTAAGTGACATAGAAGATCAACCTACACATGATGCCTGTTTTCCAGGTTTTCATCATGGTAATTATCCAAGGCACCTGTTTACCAGGTTTTCACCATTGGACGAAGGGATTTCTCTTTACTTTTTTCTTTTTCTGACTTTTTTGACATTTTTTTGACTTTTTTGAATCTTTTTTTTTTTACTTTTTTGACTTTTTTGATTTTCGGATAAGAGAAGGGGAATATGGATAGGAGGGACTCAAGTGTCTAGTTCCATGAAAGTTGATAGTCGCACTAGAGATGGATGTCATCGCATGGACCATGTCAAATTTCATTGTGCTCATAGATGTTGGTAAGGGATGACATGAAAGGGAGATGGAATAGGTAGATGATGGATTATGATGTGGATTATGTAGGGAAGATGGATGGGAGGCTTATCCAAAAGCATGGACCATAGGAAGGTGATGTGGGAGATATGTAGGATAATGAGTGAAGGGTGAGGAGATGGAGGTATGTGGAATTGTTATGAAAGGGAAGGGAACCATGACAAATGGTTGCACACACTGTGATAAATGTTGAATATTTTGATGTGGAGGGGGTGTAGGAAGAAATGGAGATGTTTTCTTAGGAGAGGGGTGATGAAGTGCTTTAGGTACCCACATAGACTTAGTATTTTTATGACTTTTATTTTGCTTGTGGGATGGAATATGAGATTTTTGAATACAATGGGAATGTGAGGTGGAAGTGGATGGTTTGGATTTTTGAGATGTAGATGCTTTGTTTGACTTGTTTTCCTTTTTCTTAAGTACCCAAACCATTTTTTTTAGACTTTTATTTTGAAGGTATGGGCTTATATTGTTTTTTGGATGGGTTTTTCTTTGATTCTTTGCTTTTGTGTCCTAGGGCATGAGGACCCTTCAGATTTTTTTCTTTATAGATAGAGGCATCAAAATTTTCTCTTTTGAATCCCATGGGTATGGTGGAATGAGTGGAAGCTTCATGTTTAGACAATGTGTGCATTGATTGGTCATGATTAGGATTTTTAGAGGATTTATGGATAGGTGGATAAGGGAATTGGATAATGGGGATATTAGTTGTTGGGAGTAGTGGAGGTAGATTAGATGGAGGGATATTAGGAGTTGGAAGCAATGGTGGAAGGTGTACAGACACATGCTTTTTACATTTGTAAGACGATGGAGGAGGGATGGCAACATATGTTTTAGGCATATGATAGGATTTATGGTGGAAAGAGGACTTATGATGGATGGAGGAAGTACCACCATCTTTAGATTGGTGTCCTTGGGGTGTATATCCAATGCCATAAGAGTGTGGAGGGACTTTGACATGGATTGGCTCCAAAATAACTTGTTCATAAAGGCCTAAGCCTTTACTTTTATAGTTCATATTTTGAAGCATGCGATGGACAATGGGACTAGGTTTTTTTTGGACACTAGACTTGAGTTCATTATTAGATGAAGAAGGTGAAGTGGATAAAGGTTTTTTTTGTCCTAAGGAGGAACATTCATGAATAAATATAGATAGACCAATAGGACATGTTGGTGGATTTGAAATGGGGTTGATAGTGGATGTGGAAGGATCATTAGGATCTTGATTATGTTCATTTAGATCCACACTATTGGTTTGATCTTCTACATTTACTTGGGAGGCATGTGTCTCATCATGAAAAGTGGATAATGCAGGATCATGGATAGGACTAGGTAGGGGTTCTATAGGAGAAATGGAGGTTTCTTGCTCATGGATAGGTTAAGTGATGGGATCTTGACCATAGAATGCATAAAGTTGGATAAGAGTATCATCATGGCCTTCTTGATCATAGGTAGGATACAGATCATAGAGGGAAGCTTCATCATGAATAAGACTAAGTATGTTATGAGTGGGATCATTAGAAGGGCCTAGATCTTGATTAGAATGAGAGGTTAATTTTTCCTCATGCTTAGGATAATGCTCTTGACATAGCTCTTGGGTTTGAGTGGAAATGAAAGTGGAAGACTCTAGAAGAGGCTTGGTATGCTCTTTATGATCAACAACATGAGGGCATGATGATATTTGACTTAGGCATATAATATCAATAGTTTGTGGACCACATCATGGAGTTGGAAGAATAGACGTGACATTCAAAGGTTCATTGGTAAGCTCATTAATGGGTGCTTGACATGGGGATGGTCTATTTTGTGCTAGTAGTCTTTGGAGAAAACCGTTAAAGGATTATTTGGTTGATGGATTAGAGCTTGAGAAGTTGGATGGTGGTGTTGGTGTAGGACTAGTGTGCTTTGAGATAGGCATTTTATTAGATGGGGATGGAGGACTAGTAAATGGAATGGTGTATGATTCCAAACTTATGGTGGTATTTCCCTTGTCAAAAGTATCATTAAGGTGACCTAGGATTTCTACAAAGTTTTCATCATCACTAGGAGAAAATTTTGACCCACCTTGGAGAATATATGGTTTTGGATTATCTTCATGATTAGGTGAAGGGGCTTCTCGAAGTATGACCTTGGGCTTGTGACTAGAATTGTTAAGGATTAGGACCATTTTAGCAAGTGTTTCACTAGGATTAGGGTGATGATGATGATGTGGAATGATTAGATTGATTATGATTAAATTGATTTGAATGTGATTAGGAAAAGGATTATTAAGATGATTAGAATGATATGTTTATGTGTTGGTGTTCATAGCTTGATATGGAAATTTGCAAACAAATGATTACACATGTACACACATGAATCACACATGCAAATAAGCAAGTTTGAATTTTAAACTATGAATGTGATGATTGAGCACACACTTGAAGAAGACACATCAACAAGTCCTAGAAATAGTCAAGTGGGTATGGCCAATTATGTTTTAAGCTAGGATGCACGAGGTTGACTAGGGATAATTTGAAAGAAAAATATTGCCACACAGCTGGGAGAAAGGGGTAACCACCCTTCACCTTCACTTCCCAAAGGTATAAAGTTCTTTGGGTCTTAGCCAAGAGTGACAAGATTTTAACTCTCAAAGAAGCATGTCTTTCGATTCACACTTTGATTGAGGTCATCCCTAGGGGTGATGAAATTCCCTAGTAGGCCTCCTATGAAAGGTATGACAAAAGTGAACCAAGTGAACTGTTTTTTATTGCACATGCACTTGATTCACACTTGCAATTGCTAATTTCCCTTTAGAAAATTGAAATTTGTGTAAAACAATTCAAACACTTGTTATTTTTAACCCAAAGTCAAAATGTGTGATGGAAGACAATGGTTCTTTTTAAGCCCAATTTTAGAGTGTGATTGCAAACAAGATGTTTGTTTTAAAGCCCCAAATTGAAGTGTTTTGCAAACAAGATTGATTGATCAAATGAGAGATAAAGATAATAGAATGAGTGTACCCGAAAGTGTTCACTTTCCAATCTGATGTGTATGACTAATATTCCTACTACTAAAGCTCCTTATGATCACCTACAAAATCAAAAAAATAATATTATGATGCCCCCTCGAGAGGATGTGGGTCATTGTTGAGGGTTCACCAAATGTAGTTAGGGTAAAACTATTAGAGCAAAATGCATAAACAAATTATAATGAAAAACCCTAACAAGCACAATAGAGTACAAGCAAGCATGAAAATCAAAATAACAAGCGAATGCAAACCGATCTCCAAGCTAGATTTGAGTTATCTCCATTGCTCTTCTCCACCTGCATGAGAATGCAAGATTTTGAAGGATTGAATGATTTGATATGTTGATTGCTCATTTATGCAACATAACAATAAGATGAAGATAATAGAAGAAAAATAGATAGATAGATAAGAAGATTGAGAGAAATTTTGGCAGAGTGAGGATGCTAGAAGAATATTTCTCTGAATGACCTGTGAAAGGATTGATTTATAGGAGAAGGCTGATTTGATTCAATGGCCAAAATTAAAAGTCAAATTTGTGATATGTATGGCTAGGATTAAAAGTTTATTTTAGTGTATATGATTCACATTAAGTGGGTTATGACATGAGGCTAAAATTAGAATGTGAGAAAATAAGTGGGATTCTTTTGTTTATTTTGGAACAAAAGATGCATATGACGCACAATGGATGGGGCTAAAAATAAGATGTGAGTGGGAATCTCATAATTTAAATAATAAAATTATGTGTGCATGTGAAGACTTGTAGTCATGTGACACATGTTGCAATGTGACAATAAGTGAGGGATTAATTCAAATATTTAATTTGAATTATTTTGAGACATGTGAAGGGGGAATTAATTAAATAAATGAGATTTATTTAATTAATTGGGAAGGTGATTAAGTGGAATAAATGGAATAAGTGGGATAATGTAACGACCTAGGGTAAAATATTACAAATGTCTTTCAAGGTCATGTATTGACTAGATAATATTATGATATGGACAATTTTGGGTGTCTACTATAGAAGTTGTCAAAACCAACTTTAGACTCCAAGATCACCTACATGCAAATGGATACCTATCACAAGGAAGAGAATGGATGGAGAAAAACAAACAAGGGTTTGAAGCTCTGAAAAATGGAGAAAATATCTTATCAGAACAAAAGGGAATTCAATGATATGAAATATACAATGAGATCAATCCTTATAAAAGAAGATCATGCAAACCCTAAAAGAAACCCTAATAGGAAAAACCGAAAAGAATCCCTAATAGGAAAACATTTAATAATTAATATAATTATTAAATGTCACTTTATGCAAACTAAAGTGAAATCTTAAGAAGGGAATAAAGGTAATTTAATCAACATAATTAAGTTAAAACCTTTACTCTAACACCCCCCCTTAAGATGAGCAAGAGTGCAGCTACAAACAAGTGCAAGAAAGCAAAGGTAGCTACAATGCAAGAAAGGAAAACATGGGTCCTGGCAACTAGGCTAGATTAGGTACCCAAATACAACCAAATCTCTGTAAAATGGAGAAATAGAGAAAACCTCATGGGAAAAGCTCTACTCCAAAAGAGATGTAGAAAGCCATGAAGAACATCACTAAAGCAGAAGAAGCTGCAAACGACTATCGAAAGATGACTGCTATGGTGCTGAAGAAACTCCGTTGAAGATAGGATGATCAGGATCAAGAAGAGAAAAATCTGCATGAGTGACCCAAACGACACTACTCGAATCAAATTGCAAACAAAGGCAAACACCTAGAATGAAGATACAGATGGAACAAGTACCAATAGTCTGAAAACAACAATCTACGTGAGTGCCCCAAACAACACTACTCGAATTAGATGGAAAACAAAGGAAAACACCTAGAACGAAGATACAGATGGCATAAGTACCAATAGTCTGAAAACACTAATCAACTAAGAATGGAAGATTCCTTCCAAGGCGAAACCAAGGAAGAATTAGCACGAACAGTATAATACCCCCCTATAATGCTGAACTAGGAGAGCCTAACAGATCCATTGAAATGTTGTGTAATACCCTGTAGTGCATGAAGGAGAAGAAACAACATCTAAAAGTGCACAAGAAAGCACCTGCAACTGAAAAAGTGGTGTGCAAAACAAAGTGCACATGCATGAGGCTGGAATCATATGGATCCACTGTCACCGTGGAGGGACACTCACCAGACAAAGGTGTGATGGCAAAAAAAAGGCACTACACAACCCCCCCATGGCACTTTATAATACAATGCGAGTACAAAATATGGCACAACCTTATGTGCAAAACCCCAAAAATACATATACAATAGTGTGGCACTTTATCTCAGTGCGTTTACATAAAAGAGATTGCTTACAAATGATGCTCAAAATGCCCACAAAGGACAAAAAATTGGAAATACATGAAGAACTGCTAAAAATGAAGCATCCCATGCAAACAAAAAGTTCCCAAGAGCAAATATGTCTAGGTAATTCACCAGAGTGTGAAAACACAAAAAATTGAATAAAATATACCTAGAGTGAAATCTAGAAAAATTACATGGATGGAACTGAAGAGCTCTAAAATATGGTTCCAATGCCGCTAAGATTACGAAAAACGGAGAAACAGGTCAAAAGTTATGAGCTCGGGACTGAAAAAACATCCTTTGACTTCAACTAGTTGTAGAATGCACCAATAGATAAATGAAGTGATGAAACCCACACCACTAGAAATTTCACAGAACCAGCTTTTCGACGATATCTCATTTGCCAAAAAATTATATTATATGCCCAAGTTACAACCTCTGGAAGAAAATAGCTCGAAAAGGGAAAAAAGCCAGTGTTGCATTAAATTTGACGGTCATATGGCCGTTGCAGCAAAAATATGGGCTTAAATTTGATGGCCAAATGACTGTCACCGCAAAAGCGCAACAGGGCTTATTTAATAAAAAAATGTTTTTTATATAAAAAAAACAATAAAAAAAAAGTTTACAAAGTTTAATTTTTTTTTTTAAAACAATTAATTAAAAAAAAGGAGGGAGGGGTCTGCATGGGGGTTGTCCCCTACCAAGGTGGCAGGGTAGTACCCATGCAGTACCGTCGGTCGCAGGGGGCAGTGCCCAAGGGGCCACTGCCTGCCATAATGGTAGGAGACGGTACCCTTGGGTACCGTCCCTGCCTGCGCAGGGAACCCGTCAGGCCTAAGCAAGCCTTAAAAAGGCTTTTTTTTGCCTTTTTTTGATTTTTTTTTTTAAAATTCAAAAGCATTTAAAAACTGTATATTTTTTTTATAAAAAAAAATTCTGAAGAAAATGCAGAAATAAAAAAAAAAATTACCAAGCTTTTTCTTCCGATCCACGCTCAGTCGGACGGTCATACGGCTAAAAAACATTTGCCCCTTAAATCAACTTTGTCCAGGATGAATGAACAATCGATTTAGGGGTTTTGGATCGCTGCGGACATAAATGTGAGGTCCGTTTGGACTCAAAATTCTTTGAAATTGCAAGTGAATCCCTGGATCAAAAAATGCAAACCCCAAAATTATGAATTCCTGATCCAACCTTGTAGCTCCAAATAGCTCCAAATTCTTCAAACAAGAACAAGCATGCAATAGGAAAGCTCTGATACCATGTAGAAGTTGAGAAATCCAACTTTAGACTCCAAGATCACCTGCATGCAAATGGATACCTGTCACAAGGAAGAGAATGGATGGAGAAAACAAACAAGGGTTTGAAGCTCTGAAAAATGAAGAAAATATCTTATCAGAACAAAAAGGAATTCAATGATATGAAATATACAATTAGATCAATCCTTATAAAAGGAGATCATGCAAACCCTAAAAGAAATGCTAATAGTAAAAATCAAAAAGAAGCCCTAATAGGAAAACATTTAATAATTAATATAATTATTAAATGTCACTTTATGCAAAATAAAGTGAAATCTTAAGAAGGGAATAAAGGTAACTTCATCAACATAATTAAGTTTACTCTAACATCTACAAGAAGTAATTTTACACCTAAGTCAATGCATAAACACAACAAATAACATCTACAACTATTGTCTTTGATGGCCTCATGCAATCGGCAAGTACAAATAAAAGTTGGAACAAATTGAAACAGAGCTGAACAGTATTGGACAAGACTTTAACATGTTTCAAGATCAAGATGGTGAAATTAAGAAAAGGATTCAAGAATTAAAGACAGAGCAATCAAATGTTCAAAACACCAGAAATAGGATTATTGACACCTTTTGGAAAGTGAAGTACATAACATAATGCAAACTGGAATAGTTGATTGAGATATTGAGGAAAGGAGAGATATTAGAAGAATCCATCGCCATTTTGGAATCCCTCATCAATATTTTCAACCGGACATCTGAAAACAACAACGTGATCATAATTACTAGGATTGCAGTAGAAGCATGGAAAAAATTTCTTTTGAAGATGAAGGAAAAATACAAAATAATCTTCTAACACAAGTAGCGGTTGTATTTCTTCAAAATTTTGAACCAATTTTTGAATAAGTTTTTGGTTACACTCCAAAAGGGATTACTATAAGAAAAATGTTTTTGGTTTGTCATTGATGTCAAAGGGGGAGAGAGAGCGGTGGAAAATTCCTTATCAAATTTAGGGGGAGTTGTGTTAGCTAAGACTTTTTGAAGTCTTGAAGGATTGCAGTATGTTGGTTTTGACACTTAGTAATTTTTCACTAAGTGTTGCCATCAATTCCAAAGGGGGAGATTGTTTTCATATGGTTTTTGGTGTTGTCATTGATGGAAACCTAAGTCATTGATCCGGTCTACACTCCAGTATTTGTCCATACTAGGAGATAGTGAAGAACAAGGTATTCGACTGAAGTTGAGTTTGTCAATCCATATGCATTACCAGTTTATCAGTTTGAGTTGTGGATCTCAGCGAAGGTCGTTGGGTATCTAGAATATCTTATTCTCAAGTTTTGTGTCGTCACATCAATTGGTGTACGAGTTAGGAGATTCGATTGACTTATTTTATTTTTAAAAGTGCTAGAAGGCTGACTAAGTGAATGTGGCATGTTGTGGATGTTTGAGGTGAAATTATTTGAAGTATTTTCGGGTTGAGGATTTTCTTTTGGGTCCTCACTATGTTGTGGCAAAATTTGCATGGTGTGCATTGAAAATCATTTGTGAATTGAGCCGACGGTTGGAAAATATTTTATGTTTTATTCAAACCGACATATGGGTGATTAAATATTTTGTTGTGGATATATATAAGTGATCATTTATATCATTTTGGAATGTGAATTAAGTGTGCAAAGTATGATGCAAAATTCAGAAGGATAGTAGAGCGATTATGCACAGTTTCACTTGTGCATAAAAGGATTTGTGATGAAAATGAAAGCAGACATAGCCAAAGAGCATAATCAGCCAAGCAAGACAAGAATGTGAATGATGATCTTAACCGGAACTATAATCTGGCATTAGTAGATGCTACTTTCTCAATTCAAATATTTTGGATGTAATCCAAAACTTTTGTAAGACAGTGAGTTTTATTTTTGTATCTGAGCAGTGAGCTCTAGGCAGTGCACCTGAATGCATGTTCATTCCCCATTTGTAAAACACTTATATTTGAGTGCTCAAATTTTGGATTGACCTCCACTGTGGTTTTTCCCCTAACAGGGTTTCCACATAAAAATCCTTGTGTTATGGTGTTGTGTGTGATTGATTTATGTGCTTGCATATTTCTTTCGGTTCAATGTTGTAAGTGGTTTAAAGATCAGATTAATAAAGTTAAATTTTGCAGAACACTGATTCACCCCCCCCCCCTCTCAGTGTTCCCTAATTCCAACACTTATCGGTGCCACCTTTGATAGGAGGGCTTTGACAACAAAACCTATTAGGAATCCTACTATGAAATAGGCCTCTATGATGATAGGCCACAAAATTTACTTCACAAATAGGGAGAACTCAATTTTAGCTACTACTATTTATATCACACATGAAATGGTAATGAATGGAAAATAATATGATCTATGTAAGTTTCTCTGACAACTTCTTGAGAACCTGAAGCAAACTAGAGAAAATAAATATGCATTCAAGTTTGGAACTTTGGTAATGTGTTTATTATTTTACTTTTTGAGAGAACTTCCTGGAAGAAAGGTGTTGTATGGGATAGGAGCAGACCTATGGGACATCAAATTCTCGGTTATATGCATAGTTTAGGTAACTTGAAATATCAATATGATGCTTTGACTTCATTCTTTGTAGTTTTTTAGAAGAATATGCATGAAAGGGAAAGAATTCTCTGCAAACTGGTAGAAAATATGCTAAGGAAATTCCTTTCCTTGTTTCAACTAATGAGTGTATAATTGAGGTTGTTGAACCTAGAACAATGTGGGTTGAGCCTCTTGAATATTAATTTTTTGAGAATGATGTTGAAGGATATGTTGAATTGTTTATCAAAAGGCCTAAGTACCCCTCTCTACCAAGACATGGAACATACAAATAAAAATCTGTAGAAGTACATTTGGAATTAAAGAAACCTAAAATCAAGAGGAATGTCAAGAAAATTGTAGAGAAATGGACTAGGAGAGAAGGCTACATAGAAGAAGAAATCAAGGAGGCCAGAGCAAGAGAAGCCAGCATGGCTGGTGAATCCTTCAGACCAAGGAGATTGGAAAGAACATGTTCCACCCCTACCTCTGTATTACCTAAGTCCTCTAGAGCTGATACAACTACCGCTACAAAAGGAAAGAAGGTGGAGCCTAGTGCTCTAGTAATTGAAAAATTCACTGCACCCTTTGGACCTAGCACAAGGACTAGAAAGAGGAAGAGTGTGCCTCTGGTAGCAACCCTTGCTACCTCTAGAAGAAGAAATAAGAAAAATCCTAAATAGGTAAAATAATTTAAGTATTGTGGTTGAATAATAAATTGAGCTTGGGCTAGAACATGAAGAACAACTAACAATAAAAAGAAGCAGTGCTACTACAAGAGGTGAAGGTGCTTCACAAGAGACAAGCACCATAGCTAAGAAGCCAAAAGTTGACATTGTGGACACTTTTGAAGAAGAATAAATAGAAAGAGAAAAAGAGGCTTTCATTGTACACATCCATAAGAATCCTAAGAAGAAGGAAAATAAATCAAATGAAGGCTCTTTGGAGCAAAAGAAAAAGAAGACAAGAACTCTGGTAAGAGCTCGTACTCCAATGAAGTTAGATGTTTTGGTTAGTAATATGTTGCAGTATATTATTTGCTAGAAGCTATTGCAAAGTTATATAAATAAGTGGATGAAGAAGATAAGAAAACAATCGTTGAAGCAATCATTCATTATATTATTGTTTTAGAAGAAAACATGAATAATTTCAAGAAGAAGGTCCCTAGAGTTGTGTGGGATGCCTTGGTGGAAAGAAGGAATGAAGTAATTCAAGTTGAAGACAAAATAAAATCTGATTCCTTGGAGGAAATTGGATCCTCCATATCTGAGGATGACAAGGCTACATTGATTGAAGTGTATACTAAAGAATTCAGATTCAAACAAAGAGTCGCCATTCTTATGGGAAGAGAAAAAGAGCAAGTGGATAAATTGAAACAAGAAATAGTGAAGATTGTCAAAGATATAGCAGAAAATTTTTGGATGATAACTACTTCATCATCTAGTACTACTCGAGAAAAGGAGCATGTTGAATAAAAAGTCACTAATGCAAATGAAAATCTTCCTCTGATTACAAATTTACTTGTTTTCAAAGAAGTTTTAGAAGAGAAAGATATATATGATCATACTATAAAATAAACTCCATTATTTTATGTTACAAAGAATGTGATGTCCTCACCACCACCAGTAGAAGACACACATGCTTCCTTAGAGGCTTCTTCTCCTCTTGAAGACACTGAAAAGACCACCAGTGCTGATGAAAAATAGAGTGTAGAACAATAACAAGAAAATTATAAGAATGATGTAGATGGTATTGAGGACCACCCTGACAAACAAAATGAAGATATTGGAAATGACAATAAATATAATCAAAATGAGAATGGAGAAGAAAAAGAAGGAGAAAAATAAAGGGATGACAATAGGAAATATGATGAGGATAAGGAGTATGAAGACAAAGACAAGCAAAAGGAAAATCCCTTCGATAAAGAGGAGAAAGAAGAGAATGAAGAAGAGTCTAAGGTTGGAAAGAATGAAGAAGATACACAAAAGACCATGGAGCAACCTAAGCCATCTAGAGAATCCTCTGGTAATACACTCAAGGGTCTTTTGTCCAAACAGATTAGGTTCCAATAGGTAATTCCACCCCAGTTGTTATAGGTCCCAATGTACTAAGGCGGTGTGGATATTGAAAAGATCTCACCAATTCAAAAGCTAGAGCTCGGAGATGTCTTTCATGCCTCCAATACAAAATAAATAATAGAGACACGTCAAAATGGGACAAAACTAATAAATAAGGCTATCAAGACTCTACAAGATGCTACTCTTGGTGACACAATTGACAATTCTCTAACTCCTATTGAAAATATAAAGTTTCTAGTTGACTCCCTCAAGGAGTATGCCTCCAGTCTGAAGGAGTAGACTGAAAAAGAATTTGATTCAAGGTTTTTTGAGAAGATACTTCTTGAGTTGCAACATAAATGTGCATCTACACATGGGAAAGTGGAGAAATTCTTAAAGGATGTAAAGGAATGTGAGGATGAGGCTAAAACTTTGTTTTTATACTATATGAGGTGGTCAGATGCCACTCAAGGCATTAAGGAATTAATGCACTCTATTGAGTTACAAATAACTAATGCCTTTGGAGCCTATGACCCAACACAAGATAGAGATCATACTACTTGGACTACCATTACTGGTCTACATAATGGATTTTTCATATTACAAAGGTAGAAAGAAGACGTTATAAGTAAATTTGGATAGCTTGGGGACTTGGTAAATACCAAGCATACACCGATGTCAAGTGCCCTTGTTGATGTAGAGAAGCTTGTAAAGATAAATTCAAATCCAAGTACTCTGGAAGAGGGAGAGGAGAATACAGTAGAACAAGAATCCATGTATAAATTGATTGTAGCAAAAAAGACTTGGAATGAAGGGAAGTCTGCTTGGAAAGAAATTCTTAAGGAGCTTGAAGGTGCCTCCTCCTCTAGTTAAACATTTTTCACTTGTATAATCTTTCATTGTTTCAGTTGCTTTCAATTTTTCACTGTACATATGGATGGATTAAATTTTTTTGAGGATAACTCCTTGAGGGGGAGTCAATACATTTCATTCAAATTGTTCACCTATACATATGCATCAAGTTTGAATTTCACATGTGTGTTACTGATACACCCTTTATCCTTGATGTCAAAGGGGGAGAAGTTAGATGAAGGTGGAGATGGTGTTTTGAGATAGATGGTGTAGAGATGGTGTTTTTGGAGAGATTCATTTTTGGCGCATGTTTCCATCAATGACAAAGGGGGGGATTGTTGAAAGAATGAAGAAGGAACCCTTTTAATGTGTTTTCATTGATGCCAACATTAATATGGTATTTTGGTCCACAATTTTTTATGTAATAAGATCTTCTTATGAGGTGATAATATATTATTCTTGACTACTATGTGCAACTATGTTCAAGATTTGATCTATTTTAGATGCACAGTTTGAAAGTTATAAGTGACAATAGTTCAACATTTAGGTTTGGATTTCTACAGTGTAAATGGGTATGAGTAATCCGGTCTGTGTTCCTTTGGTGATTGGGATCAGACTTTATAATTTATGGATATTGCTTATAAGTGTTAGTACATCATATATTCTAGGTGGCACATGTTTATGTGATCAGATGGATCATTGCTGATTGATTAGTTGCAATATTTTGTGATTAGGTTTAATTCTTAGCTAATCTAATGCTTGATATATGTTGTGAAGATTAAATATGTATTGTGGATGTTAATAAGATCTATTTTAGATCCATTCTGGCCTAAATTGAGTGTTGCACATTTTATTTTAGCGTGAATATTTTTTGATTTAAGTATGGAGTCGACAAGGTAATTTTGATTTAATTTTGGGCTACATCTAATTAGGCTGACCTAATTGATGTATGTGGATGTATTGGGTATATATGTAAGACATTTTTGAGATTGTAGGAGAGAGATGATATGTGATATGGTATGAAAATGTGAATTTGTATGTGTGTGATCTGAATATCAGCAGATATATTATGAATGTTGAGCGATTATAAAGAATAGTGTTTTGTGTGTTGTATCTGATATAGTGCATAGAGACAAAATTTAGAGCTTCAAAGGAACTGAATTCAATACAAGAAAGGTGCATTTTGTATCATTTCACATCTTGGTTGTGTGGCCATTTCTATTTTTGTATCTACCTTTTTGTGGCCATGAGCCCTATTGGACAATGTGTCATGGCGGTGAGTCTCTATAATATCTTATAACCGGTTATAATATATTGTGAGTTAATCCTCACCATGATTTTTCCCTTTTTTCGTTTTCCATGTAAAATCTTGGTGTTCATGTGTCATGTGATCTTGTGATTGTTTCATTTTTTCATTCATTTTTACAGTTAGATATGTTTTGTTGATTTTATGGATTATGATCAAATGGTTTAAAGTAATATTGACTCACGCCCCTCTTAGTATTCTAGGTGTTCAAAAACTTTTTAGAGCATAAAGGAATCCATCAAATAAGATCCTATGTTTAAATCACTAGACTTCTCTAAACCCTTGCAATTTTTTTATTTTGCATCATTTCACACCGCTAGTATCCTGTTATAAAAAAATGAAAAGGGATTTGAGTATCCAATTTCATTTTTCAGTAAATCTCTACAAGTTACAAAACTAAAATATGATGCCATGGAGAAACAAGCATAAGCCTTGGTAAATGCAATAAAAAATTAGGTCTTATTTGGTAGGTACTAAAATTGTTACATATGTACTTAATATTGTTGTGAAAGATATTTTTCCACTGAAATAAGTCACGAGAATTCAAGAATTTTACATAGACATCCAAATCACCAAGTTTTCTAGAGGACAAATACTTACAAAGATGATGGAAAATTCTAACTTGGAAGTTATTTAGGTCAATTGTCTTAAAGATGAAGCCACTTTGAAAGTATGTAGTCTACACACATCCTTATGGTATAAGGATATGATGTATTATCTACAATATATGGTATGTCCTAAAAAAATGGTCAATAATCAAAAAAGGATATTAAAATTACAAGCAATAAAATATGTCATCGCAGAGGGTGACCTATATAGAAAAATAAAGATTGTATATTGTTGAGATGTCTACATCAAGAACAAGCCTCTAAGGTATTGATTGAAATCCATAGTGTGAATTGTGAAGGTCATTTTATGGCTAAGACAATTTCTCATAAAATCCTTAGAGTTAGGTACTGGTGGCCAGATTTGTTTTCTTATACACAAAAGATGGTGAGAAAATGTGATTTAACTATAGATTCTCTAGTAGATTGAAATATTTTGGGACAATGTCATTAAGGCTTATTGATTTGAAGACTCCATTCCAATAATGGGGAATTGATTTTGTTGATGAAATTACAAAGAAATATAGTGGAGGATTCAAATGGATCATTGTAGCAACCGATTATTTTACCAAATGGATTGAGGAAATTCCAACAAGGAGAGAAACCAGTAAGGTATTCATTAAATTTGTAACAAAACACATTGCTACTAGATTTTGTGCTCCAAACAAGTTAATTGCATACAATGCTATGTGTTTTAGATTAGAAGAGTTCAGTGGTGTTTGATGTGAGTATGGAATCAATTTGTCTTACTCTTCTCCCTATCATCCACAAGTGAATGGAAAATAATCTTGCAATAAAATTTTGATGAAGATTATTAAAAGGATTTTATGGAAGAATAAAAATCATGGGACTCAACTGAAATTAGCATAGTGGGATAATAGAGTGATAATCAAAAATTCCATAGGAAAGTCAACATATGAGCTTGTATATGGAGCTAAAATTCCTATGAATAATTTTCTACCAATTTGCAAATTCATTCAAGAGTATGATGAAGATATTGCAAATGACATGGCCTTAAAAATTAATTAGTTAATTGAGTTACATGAAATTAGAAGGAAATCTCATTATGTTAATTTGAAAATGAATCAACATATCAAATATACTTTTTATGAGGTAGTTGATAGAAATTTTAAATAGGTGATTTAGTGTTAATGTAGAATGATAGATTGCAATAAAAGGGTAATAAGCATAGAAAATTTGATCCTAGATGGTTATGACCTTATACTATTAATAGTAATCATGGATAATGTGCTTACTTCCTAGAGGGTATATTAATAGTAATCATGAAATTCAATAATCACCAATGCATGGAAAATTCCTAAAACTATATTTTTCTTGATTATTTTCTTCCATGCATAGATGTAAATTTTAAATATAGTGTTTTTCATTTCTTTTTGTTGTGTTTGTGTTTTTTTCTATCTATTCTGCAACCCCAAGATTTTATGAATCCTCGCCATGCTTCGTTGTAGCATGCATCCCCAACTAGAGCCACTATTAGATCTAACATTTTTGTAGGGTTTATTTTGCATTTTCATATAGGTTTAAAACCTAAAACCCTTAACCCTAGGGACATGCATTTGGCTAGTCACTTCATTTTTTTTCATTGTTGACTTTCTTGGCTTGTGGCTTGTTTTAAGTTGTTCTCATTATACCTTTTTTATTGTTTGTTTACTAGCCTTTTTTTCTTAGTGACCAACTTAGAAAATTTCATGTGTGTGCATTTTAAATCACTTAAGTTACCTTTTTTGTGTGTTCGCTTTTGTGGTCCCCACCTTCCTCCCTGTTGGAATCCATGTGATATATTCTTATTATGCCATGCTAGTTATATGCATTGTAATTTATTATTATGTGAACCATCCAAAGTTGTGATCATGTGTTTTTTTGTCATTTTTCTCTAGCAATATTAAATTGTCCACCAGCTATATGCCACCTTGGTCCTTAATGGAAAGTTCTCATTAAAATCACATGGCTCTAGCTCATCATGCAGTCCTAAAAGGCTCAAAAATCAAAACTATGATGACATACTCTTGTGGCATGTGCTAGTGACGTGGTGTGGGCCAGAGCTTTTCTTTGTTCTATGTGAGGCCTATCAATAATGAATGGGATCCACTTATCATCATATCATGCACTATCTTCATGTTGTGAGTTCTAAAAGTATGAGTCACACCCCAAGTTGTCATAATGTGAAATGGTGACACCTATCCAACTCTTTTCCATTGCATGCTAATTATGCATCCTTGTCTGAAGATCCAGTGACTTAAGTGGGACTATTCCTATGAAGTGTAAAGAAACTTTATAAATGTCATGTATTGTGGATTTAAAATAAATAAATGAAAATCCATGACCATTGTAATCTATCCCATGTCAATTGAAGATCAATGGCTCGTATTCAAATTTTAAAAATGGTTACCGATGAACACTATGTTCATCCATATGAGATTTAATGGTGAAAATTGACTAATATCTACTAGATTTTCTCTAAATTTTCAATCATTTATATTCATTCAAGTTCTCAAGATTCATCATAAGTGACTTGTGTAAGAAATTTGTGTAATTTGAAGTATCCACTAGTTGCATAGGTGAACTAGGGTTTCTGAGTTAAAAGCATGTAAGGTTTCATTTCCTACCCAAAATTGCATGATTATTGTGTTCTTTCATATTGTGATGGATTCATTGTTGTTCTAAATGTGATGAAAATTCCTTAGACTATTTTAATTTCCAAAACCCTTACTATATCCGAAAACCCTAGCAATCACAAAACCCTAAAATGAGTTAGACCAACTCGCCACTAGCTAAGGGCAAGAGGAGATTGGAGGAAGACCTTTTGGCTAAAATTTCAAGCTTGTCAAGGATATCCATGCATGCCCAAGGGGCAAGAGTCTTGTAAGATTGACTACTTCAGACAATAGAAAGGGTAAGAGATGCAGTAACTCCTATAAACAAATGGAATTTGTTTGAATTTTGTTGCAAAAGAAGCAATGCAATTAAACCCATTTCAAAAATTTATAATTTGGATCTTCGCAAGGTGGTGGTCCCAAATGTGTTTATAAATGTGGACTTAATTAAGGTGGTTCCTAAAACGTATGATACAAACAATATAATGGTTTTAAATTATAAAGGTGGTATGTTGATCATAACAAATAAGGCATACATTAGTGAGGTATTTGGGTTGAATACATTTGGAAATATCCCCATTGACATCAATTCCCTATACAAAAATTATGAGAAAGATAAATACAACTATAGAGTAAATTTTCTTCCTCAACATAGGATTAAAGGACAAGACAAGAATTTGGTGAAATTCCAACAGAGCAAGAAAGAAAATTTTGAAACGAACATTTTTGAAGATTATTTTGTTGAAGATTATGTCAGATCTTGGGAATTGATGCAAGAATTCAGATGCATATGAATTTGATGATGATGGATGTTTATATTCAACATGTAAAACTAAACATAATTCTTGACTTTTCTACATTTATTTCTAATGGAATTCACATAGAATTAATGATTGTTATGAGTGATGACAAGAGTACTTATTTCAAAAAACTTGTTATGTCATATATTCCTATACACTAGAAGGAATATTTGGGATGAAACCTTACAAATTAAGGTTGTTTTTTATCAAAAAATTCCATTACTAGTCCAGTGTTGGACATACATCTGGGCAATGCACTGTCAAAACTCAAATTATGTGTTTTTTAAGGATTGTTTTTTCCAACCTATATTGTGAAACTTATGTGTCAAAATAAATATATTTTTAGATGTAGCCATGGGTTTTTAAGGCCTAGGGAGAGACAAACTAAATTATGAATCCACCATAATTATGGAGATTGGTACTTGTACTCAAATACAACAATGTGATGAACACCCAGAATACTAAGAGGTGGTCAATCAATATTCTATTAAATTATTTATGTTGAGAATTTGTGTCTCAAACTCACTGGTATAACCTTGTACATGTCTCCAATAAGCAAAGAGTTCATAAGTGTTAATTTCATGCTTGTACCACTGTATCACTAGATGATTGTGAGAGAGGTGTGGTAGCGCAATATACTACCATATCGCGGGTACCTTCTCACTAAGGTGTGGTAGTGTGGTTACCGCTATACCACATAATCCTTCTCAAAGCCAACCAGTAGTGTGGTATACTTCCACCCTGTGGGATCCTTTTGAATGTCTAGTGATTGTACGGTGTATACCGCCATACCGCAGGAGTCTTCAGCCTATCTAGCGGTAGTGCGGTAGTGAGACCGTGGGTGAATGAGCACAGACCTTTTTGACTGCTGAGGTGTACGTCAAATAGTGGAGGATGATTACTGACTTGGAGATTGTCGTTCAAAGATTGGAAAGTTTAACAGTTGCTCGACAGAGGAAATTGAACTGAACCGTCACTATAGAGAATGAATCAATCATGGTCATTGCTATACAATGCAACGCATTGTAACTGTTATGGTTTGATGGTTGGATGGTAAAATGATCAGTAGGTGTTGTTCATTGTATGTTGAATATGCATTGTAACAGTGAAACATTGTTGCTATGAGATTGATTATCTAAAAGGAGAGTTTGTATCCTGTATGTAATTTGATTACTGTAATACAAGTGATTTTCTTTGGTGTGGTGGGCTTTTCTCATGTAAGGGTTTCCCACATATATCTGGTGTCAATTGTGTTTGTGTGTTTGTTTCTCTATTCTATTATTTCCTTCATGTGCATCTTAATGAACTGCAATTGTAAAATTTAAAGACATATCTCCATTCTCCTCTAAGTTTTGACATTAGGAGAGTTTGTTCTGCACTTTACTTTTCCTAACAAGTGGTATCAGAGCTTGGCCAATTGTGTTATCCTTGTGGGTAGGTTGGGTTTTTTGTGTCAATCCTGTTCAGTGGGATTTTGTAGAAGTCTGGTAACTATCAAATTACAAATTGAGATGGCAATGGTGAGTACATCAGGAAATATTGAAATTGAGAAATTCAATGGCAACAATTTTGAGTTGTGGAAACTCAAAATGGAGGATCTATTGGTTGATCGTGATCTTTGGGTTGTAGTGTCTGGAACGAAACCTTTAGGCATGAAGCAAGAAGAATGGGAACTGGTAGATTGAAAATAAAAGGGGTTGATTAGGCTTTGTTTGGAAGAATTAGTTCTTCTAAATGTTCATGAAGAGAAGACTGCATCTTCTTTATGGAAAATAATAGGAGATATTTATCAGGGAAAGTCCTTGGTGAATAAGTTGTTCTTAAGGAAGAAGTTATACTCTTTGAAAATTTAGGAAGGAGCATCTTTTCCTGATCACTTGAATATTTTTAACATGTTGATTATTCAGTTAGCATCTATGGGTGTGAAGATTGATGATGAAGATCATTGTATTCTATTGTTATGTTCTTTGCCAAATTCTTGGGATCACTAGTTGATGGTGATTGGGAGCACGAAAACCACTTTCAAGATGTAAGATGTGGTTGCTTCTTTGTTATCAAAAGAGATGAAAATGAAATCTTTTGAGATGGTGAAGTAGGTTCTTGTTGTTCAAGGTAGATTGAAATAAAAAGGAAAGAAGAAGGATAAGAAGTCCAAATCAAAATCAGAAGGGAGATCAAAGTCTCCTAGAAAGAATTCCAATGTGAAGTGTTGGAATTATGGGCAGCCTGGTCATGTCTGCAAGGATTGCAAAGAGGAGAAAAAGAAGAAGAAGAAGAAGAAGAACTCTTCTGACAATGATTCTTCTCAGAGTGATGCAGATGCCTTCATTACAACCTTGGAAACTCAGGCATCAAATGATGTCTAGCTAATTGATTCTGGAGCATCTTTCCATATGATATCTCATAGAGATTGGTTCATGAAGTATGAAAAATATGATGGTGGAAAGGTTTACTTGGCAAGCGATTCATCTTTGGAAATTATTGGTTGGGGAAGAGTCAAAATTCAATTTCTTGATGGAAGAATTAAGGGAATTGATGGTGTAATGCATATACCAAGTTTGGCTTGAAATTTACTTTCTGTAAGTAAGTTGAATGATGTCAGAGTGAAAGTCTTTTTCTTGGGCAATGGCTGCAAAATTACTAGAGGCTCAATGGTGTTGGCTAAGGTTTCTCGAATTGGTACTTTGTACAAGCTTGACACATTGACAGTTCAGTGTAACAGTGTCTCTGCGAAGTCACAAAAGGTTGTGCTTAAAGAGGAGAAAGAAAATGTTCCTATTGGGGAAAATTCTTTGGAATTTAAACTTCTAGTAGAGAAGACTATGGTCTAGCATCAAAGGCTCGGTCACATTGGTGAAAATGGTTTGAAATCCTTGAAAAGAAAAACCTGGTTGAGGGGCTTGCTGATTGTAACCTGGAGTTTGAATTTTGTGAACATTGTATATATGGTAAACATCATCATGTTTCATTTTACTCTAGTCCTCACAAATCTTCTGTTGTTCTGGATTATATTCACTCTGATGTTTTTGGTCTAGTGAATGTACCTTCATTATCGAATTTACAATATTATGTATCTTTTATTGATGATTATTCAAGGAGGGCATTTGTATATTTTTTTAAAAGTAAATTAGAAGTGTTCAATCATTTTAAGGAATTTAAAAGCCTTCTAGAAAATCAGACTGGAAGGAAAATAAAGTGTTTAAGGAATGAAAATGGTGGTGAGTTTTTTTCTGATGAGTTTGAAAGGTATTGCAAAGACCATGGGATTAAAAGGCATAAAACTACACCTTACACTCCGCAACAAAATGGAGTTTCTAAAAGGTTGAACAGGACGTTGATGGAGAAGGCAAGAATTATGTTGAGCAATGCTGGTCTGGAGCAGAATTTTTGGGTTGAGGTTGTGGCTACAGCATGTTACTTGATGAATTGGTCTCCTTCATCAACACTTGTTGGCAAAACACCTATGGAAGCTTGGTCTAGTAAGAATCCCTCTCTAAGACATATTTGTTTCTTTGGCTATGAAGCATATGTTTATGTACCTAATGTGAAAAGATCTAAATTGTAAAATAAAGCTTTCAAATGTATCTGCATTGGCTATGGAATTGGTGTGAAAGGATACAAGCTTTGGAATCTTGAGACTAAGAAGGTATTGTACAACAGCAGTGTAATCTTTCATGAGTTGAAACCTTCTACATTAGATCGGCAGTCAAAGATGAAAGAACAATAAGAGAAAAATGATGTTGTTGAAATACCTCTAACTCCTAAAAAAGAGGAACGACACATTTATAGTGTACCTAAAACTGGGGAGAGTTCGAGCAGCCCTGAGATTTCTAAACAAGAAGAAGAACTGCAATCTCAGCCTTAGCCTATGAGGAGGTCTACACCTGAGAAGAAGCAACCTGATAGGTTTGGATTCTAGTTGTGCATATTCTTTGATTACTAACATGGATGAGCCTAGGACTGTAAAAGAGGCAACTAAAATGTCTTATTCAGATTCCTGGTTGGAAGCCATGAATGAAGAAATTGCATCTTTAAAGAAAAATGATACTTGGGATCCGGTTCCATTTCCTGAAGGTAGGAATCCTGTGGGATGCAAATGGGTATTTAAGAAGAAAATTGTTCTGGATGGTAGTGTTGAAAAATATAAAGCAAGGTTGGTTGCGAAAGGATATCCCCAGGTAGAGGGAATTGATTATGGGGAAAACATTTTTCCAGTAGTAAAGCTAACATCTATTGGATTTTTTTTGTCACTTGCATCAACATGTGACTAGGAGATTGAGAAGATGGATGTGAAGACAGCATTTCTTCACGGTGATCTTGAAGAAGAAATTTATATGTCTCAGCCAGAGCACTTTGTGAAAAAAGGTAAAGAAAATCTGGTTTGCAAGTTGAAAAAATCTATGTATGGATTAAAATAATCTCCTAGAATATGGTACCAGAAGTTTGACACATTTATTTTGTCACTGGGTTTTGTAAGATCAAAATTAGATCATTGTGTGTACTTCAAAACTAAAAAATGGTCGGGCTCTTATTATTGCACTCTATGTTGATGATATGTTGTTCATAGGGAATAGTAAGTCTATGATTTCTGATCTAAAATCTTAGTTGTCTACAAAGTTTGATTTGAAGAATCTTGGTGCAGAAAGGTATATTATGGGAATGGAAATAACTAGGGATAGAAAGAGTAGAAAACTTTGGCTCAGCCAGAGTAATTATATTAACATTGTTCTAGAGAGATTTTGTATGACTGATTGCAAGCAGCTAGTTGTTCCGTTTTTGCAAGGAACGAAGCTATCTATTGAAGCTTATCCAAAATATCCTACTAAGATAGAGGACATGACCAACATGCCTTATGCAAGTGTTGTTGGTAGTTTAATGTATGCAATGGTTTTTACTAGGCTTGACATTACCCAAGCAGTGGGAGTACTTAGTCGGTTTATGAAAAATTCAAGAAGGACACATTGGGATGCTGTGAAAAGAGTGTTTAGATATCTGAAGGGCACTTCAATATATGCTTTGTGTTACCATGGAAATTTGGATGAATCACAAAGGACTCTGAGTATTTGTGGGTATGTGGAATATGATTGGGCAGGGGACATTGACAGTCGAAGATCCACCAGTGGATATATTTTCATAGTGAATGGTGGTGCAGTTAGTTGGATGAGCAAGCGACAAGCTATAGTCACTTTGTCCACTACGGAGGAAGAATAGATGGCAGCTACACATGCTTGTAAGGAATCAATATTGTTAAAACTTTTGTGTTCTAACATTGGTTTGGATGCAGGGTAGATTACAATTTACTGTGACAGTCAAAGTGTTATTTGTTTGGCAAAAAATCCAACTTTCCATGCCAAGATGAAAAATATTGATGTGCAATACCATTTCGTACATGATATGGTGGAGGATGGAAAGGTCTATTTGGAAAATGTGAATACTCTGGAAAATGTTGCAGATGCATTAATGAAACCAGTGAGCACAGACAAGTACAGGTGGTGTGCTAGTTTGATGGGCCTTGAGGCCCATGAATCTCAATAGTTTATGAATGCTCTGGAGGGATCAGTGAGTTCTTCATCAAGTGGGAGATTTTTGAGAATTTGTGTTTCAAACTCATTGGTATAACCCTATACATGTCTCCAATTAGCAAAGAGTTCATAAGTATTAAGTTCATGCTTGTACCACTGTATCGTTGGATGATTGTGAGAGAGGTGCGAAAGCGCAGTATACCACCATACTGTGGGTACCTTCTCACTGAGGTGTGGTAGTGTGGTTACCACCATACCATGGGTACCTTCTCATTGAGGTGTGGTAGTGTGGTTACCACCATACCACGGAATCCTTCTCAAAGCCAAGCAATAGCGCGGTATACCGCCACCCCGCGGGATCCTTTTTAGTGGTAGTGTGGTGTATACCGCCATACCGTGGGAGTCTTCAGCCTGTCTAGTGGTAGTGTTGTAGTAATACCATGGGTGAACAATTGCAGACTTGGTTGACTATTGAGGTGTACGTTGAATAGTGGAGGATGATTGTTGACTTGGAGATGGTTGTTCAAAGATTGGGAAGTTCGATATTTCCTCGATAGAGGAAACTAAATTGAGTTGTTTGTACAGAGAATGAATCGATCATGGTTGTTGCTATACATTAATTGTTATGGTTCGATGGTTGGATGGTCGAATGATCAGTAGGTGATGTTCATTGTATTTTTAATATGCATTGTAAGAGTGAAACATTGTTGTTGTGAGATTGATTATTTGAAAGGAGAGTTTGTATCTTGTATGTAATTCAATTACTGTAATACAAGTGATTTTCTTTGGTGTGGTGGGTTTTTCTCTCGTAAGGATTTTCCCATGTATATCTAGTGTCAATTGTGTTTGTGTATTTGTTTCTCTATTTTTTTGTTTCCTTCATGTGCATCTTAATGAACTGTAACTATGCAATTTAAAGACATGTCTCCATTCTCCTCTGAGTTTTGACATTAGGAGAGTTTTTTCTGCACTTTACTTTTCCTAACAATTTAGTCATAATCCAACCAATTATCAAAACATATTTAACTATAGCTATGAATGAGTACATGAATAAAATCACAACACAACATAACACATGAACACCAAGATTTTTACGTGGAAAACCCAAGAAGGGAAAAAACGTGATGAGGATCATCTCACAATATATTATAACCAATTATAAGATATTGCAGGGATCACTGCTAGGACTCACTATCCTTAAAAGGCTAATAGCCTAAAAATAGGTACAAGACAAAAGTGGCTACACAGCCAAGGTATGAACTGATGTAAGATGCACCTTCCTTGTGCTGAATCTAGTTCCAATGAAGTTCTGAATACAAAATATTGCTCTTCTCAATAGTCGCTCGACATACACAACACTTCTACCCTTATTTTGATTTCACTCATACAAGTTCGCAAGTTCGCAGTATATCATATTTCACACACACCATCCTATTCCTATATATTTCTGCAACACAATATTGTTCCACATATATACCCTATTGCATCTGCATACATCAATTAGGTTGGCTTAGTTAGATCTAGCCCCATTTCAATTCAAAAAACACTTTTTCAACTTCATTCATGGAATCAAAACTTCTTTGCACTCAAAATGAATGTGTAAAACTTGAATTTAGGTTGGCACATATCTAAAATAGACCCCCTTAACATCCACAATACATATTAGTCTTCATAGCACAATTTCAAGTATAAGGTTGGCAGGGATTAGACTTAATCACAAAATAATCCAATCTATCCAACATCGATCATCCATATAATCATATAAGCAATTTCCATCTATAATATATGTAGTACCGGCATTTATCAGCCATCTCCCAAAATTGTAGAGTCTGAAACCAAACAATAGAGGAATGTCGACCAGATAACTCATATCATCTTGTACAGTCTAATCTAGAACACTATATGTCAATCTACTGTCATTTATAACTTTCAATTTGATCAACCAAAATTGTTGAAATATTGAGCATAGAAATATTTAGTAGTCCCAAACACCATACTGTAACCACATAAGTTGATCTTCTAATACAAGAAAATCCGAACCAAATTACTGGATCAAGGTGTCATCAAAATTGTTTACCAAATCAGACAAATAACTATCAACAAACAATGTTGGCATCAATGACAACACATCAAAGAGTTCCTTCTTCATTCTTTCAACACAATGACTAGAGTATATGGTTTCCTAGTGCAACCTCATATTTTACCTTAAAGTGTGTCAGATAGGATTACATTCTTAGAAATCATATGGAAGATAAATTAAACTAACAAGTATCACTTAAGAAACCATAATGGGTCATTTTTCCTAGGGTCTACTATTTTTTCTAACTTTTTTTATAACATCAAAGGAGGGAATGAAGTTTCTTTATGCAATCTTGTAGGCTTATAGGATGAACTGAGATACTCTTAGAGACTATAACCTTGAACATTTTATTGACCCAATCAATGTGAGTTCCAAGAGATCTAACTATTATCATAGGTTTAATTTAGTGGAGGATGTTATAAGGAATTGTTTCATTGATAAAGAAGTGAAGACAATAAAACAAAAATGGGGCCTAATCATGAAGGGAGAGGGACAACGAAAAAAGGCCAATCCAAATTATGCATGGGAATTCATTGAAATTGAGGATCTAATCTTTATAATTTAAACTATGATGGACAATGTAGTTGCCCTTGCTTAAAAGCCCTGAATATTAGAAAGAAAACTAGAAGAAATATCATTTTCACATGAGGAACAGGTTGAGAAATAAATTGAGCAACCTATTTAGTAGATTGAGATACCAAAAGCATCAATTACCGCTTTAGTGCCACCAAGGAAGAAACAAAATATTTTTCAACCTCTTGTAGATTATTCCATTGATTATCTTGAAACTAAGAAGATCGGTTAAAATATAGTGGATCAATGAGGTTAATCAATTTTTCCCTTCCCCTCCCAAAGTCCAAATTTCTAGTGTGGCACAAGACAAATTGGAAATCAATCTTAGGTTAGGTGGAAAATAATTAAATGATATCAAAGCTAAGACATGTATTGAGTTCATGTCAAATGACCAATTTGTAGAATATATAGAGTTCAAAATTTCATGATAAAAAATAAAATGGAACAATGCCTTAGAGAATTTAATAGAGAAAAAGGAAAGATCACTCCATAAGAAATTGAAGAAGTCACAAAAAAGGTAATTACAATGTTTGAATACAAAATACATGATATTATTCCTAATGAAGGAAAGAGAATTATGTAAGGGAGTAGACTTTTAATGTTGTATGGATGGTATATTGCATCAATTGTCACTTTGAGCACTATGAGAAGGTAAAATGAGGATGAGATAGCATTTTATTTTGAGGAGCAAGCATATAAAGAATATTTTGATTTAGGTTTTTGCACCAATTATGAAACCCCAACTATATCGGTCATTGCCCCAGAGACCAAAAAACCACAAGTGATAGATAACATAAATAATAATTTAATAGGTAATCTCATAGTCAAGAGGCTTTTTGACACTACAACTCCTTAGGAAACATATTTGTTGGTTATTATTATATTGTTTAATAAGGTTGTAGCAAAGAAAATTTTGGAAGATTTGACAACTATAGAAACACCACATCAAATTGCTTCAAGAATACAATAAGTTCCAGTATTTACTTCCACATATATAGAGTTTTGTTCCAATACCTAACACACTTCAATCAAAGCTCATTGGATACTTCTATCCAAAATAAAAAAATTGTCCCTGAGAATAAAAGAACTAAAGGAGAAATTAAGAGAAGCTAAGGAAGAGGGAAATGAAAGGGTTTTCAATATAGTAGATGATTTAATTGGCCACAAATTATCTAGAATAATTTCCAATCTTGAAGAAACTTGGGGTACATACAATAATTTGAAGAATGCCTATATCCATTATATGCAACACCAATAGGTCTTGAAGGATACTTTAGGTACATGTATTCCCAAAGAATTAACAATGAATGAAGTTAACAGGTGTTCTAGATATGACCCTGATATTCTTGATGGGTTGGTAGCTACAAATGAGCTTATTGGATTATTAGGAGAATTTTCAACTTACCAATCTACGCTTGAGCAGTAATTAAAGAATAAATTAAATTCATTTGAGACTTTGGAAGAGGGATTCATGCCCAAAATTTTGGATAAAAATGGGATTTTCAAACCATTTAGTCAATGGAGGATTGAATTTGGCACTGTTATCCCTTCCTTATATTCATTTATATGTTCCAATGGAGAACCAGACTCAATATTGTTGAACAATACTATGGATGAACTAATAAAGTTGGATTTAAGCCTAGATAAATTTTGGCATTGGTTGTTAACACTTGGGGATATTTGTGAGTTTTTGTTTAACATGGGTTATCATTAGTGCATGTGTCTACACTCAATTTAGTTTGTCATTAGTACTTTTTATTGTGGTGATTTCAATTGTATATTGTTGATACTCTATGATGATTGGTTGTATGCCATTCCTTTGATGTTTTTGATGTTCATGGTTGGATGTCATGCCTTATTTGATGACAAGTAAAGATGTATTGAGTATGTTTTTTTTCAGTAGAGATAATATATTAAGATATGGTTTAGAAGCATTAAGATGAGGATTAGAAGTCATGCTAAAGTTGGAGACATGTTGCTAATGGTCTCTAATATGTTGTGTGCTCTCTCCTATTTTTCCTAAGAAAGTACATGTTGCTACAAGGAAGTTCTGGTCTCCTCAAGTTGGTAAACGTTTCTGCTTCAAGAGGTTTCCTTGCAGACTATTTGGGAGAATGATTTGCATTTTTCTATTGTTGAAGGTATGTTCTTATGGTTTTGGATTCAGTTTTTGTGCTATATGTATGTTGCACTCCTATCTTTTCTAGTCACTAGTGTTGTCGAGGAGGTCTCTGGTATATGTATTGTATTGGCAATTTTGTCAATTTTCTAGACTAGTCCAAAAAATTCTTTGCATTGATGTTTTTTCTCTTGTGGCTTGGTGGAAATGCTCTCAATGTTTATTCAATGTCTCGGTTTAGTTTTCATGTAATGAAGTGTACTGCAAGTTTGTCTATTAATGTTCCTTCTCTTAGTTATGTATTTTTCACTTCTAGGATGAAGCACCTTTTATATGTTTAGTTTCTGGTGGTTTTTTGTGGCATGACCATGTGAAATAATTTTCTATAGGTGTTGGATATTTATAGAACATTTGTTTGTGATATGCACATTAGTGGTTGATCTCATTGGTGTTACATTGTGTTTGAGTTGGATTTTTGGGAAATTTATAGATGTTTGATCAACAGGGCTTGTTCTCTTGGTTTTTTCATGTGCTTGGAGGTTTGTTTCAGCATATGAAGTTGTATTAAGATGTATTTAGGTCATGACCTATCTTTTTTAGAACCATATTGAGAAAATTCATTTGAAGTTGTTTTTTTGGGCCGACTGGCAATGTGCTACATGCTTCGTCATCACATTTTATTATTTCCAACTTGGTTTAAAGTGTGTCATCATGTGTGTTGTTTGGGATGACATTGGAAGATGTAATATATAAAAAAATCTCCTCTTTATCTTCTATATAGGACCACGTTACATTTTTGTGGCCGACTTGTTGAAATTATTATTTGTATCCTTTTCTAGCCGACCTAATTGATGCTTTGAGATCTTGCAGAGGATATAAACGCAAGAAAATTTTAGTTTCAAGATGTGAGTGGCAGTGGTGGTTTGTGAGGATGGAATAATCAGTGAGTTGTGAAAAAGAAAAAATTAATATTTAGCGCCTCAATCAACAAATTATATTATTGACATAATTTTTAATTCCTAATTCTTCATGTATCTTTCTCTGAGATAGTGAATCTCATCAAGTCATTATAATTTGTATCTAGCCCTGGGGTTATGCACCTTAGTACTACAAGTCCCTTATATATTTCCCTAAGTTTGTGTGTCTTATTCTACAAGTCCATAGGCAATGAACCTTAAATTTGTAATTCTATAAATAGTGAGATTCTATATTGAGAGATTTATCTTTGTGGTTTTCCCTTCTTAGGTTTTTCATGTAAATTTGGTGTTATCTTGTGGTTCATGATCTAGAAGATTTTAATTTTTTGCAGATATTTATTCATGCCCCTTCCCCTCTCAATATATGGGTGTGTTCAACAATTGGTATCAAATCCAATTTCCTTTGAAGAAGCTTAAGTTCTTGAGAAATGGTCTAGGATGGATCATGATGGACCTTACAAAGGTCCTAGGTTTGATGGGACAAATTACACCTTTTGGAAATTAAGAATGGAAGGCCATCTAGACTCTCTAGGGTTCGGTGTTTTTAAATCTATCAAGGATGGTTATAATTTTCATGTTTCTCATCCTACAAATACAACTGATATTAGGTTGTATTATGATGCAGGAGCATCCCTGGTTATAAAGAAATCCTATATCAACCAAAAACATTTCTTTTCTTGCATTGCATTTAGTAGCAGTTTTAATTTTTCATTATGTATTTTACCACATCATTATTTCTCAACTCACAGAGCAAGATATATCATCTACACATCAACATCTATCACATATCTATATTTCACATCTTTTTCATTTGTCTATTGAAAGTTATCGCTCTCAAAATTTTACTATGTTTACCAATTAGAGAATTTGGGGCCAACCTGGTCCAGATTCCCTAGTGTGAACCTATTCCAAATCATTCAAAGCTTAATGGCACATCATACAAGCATCTTGGGTTCATTGGGACCTAACTTGGTGATTCACAACTTATTTCTTTTTGTGTGGGATTATCTCTTCATATTTTTAGGTTGACCTTCATGTATGTCCATCATCAATTTTATGAACCCTTGTGGCTAACACAAACCTTTGAGAATCATATTTATAAGCATTTGTAATCATTTAGGATTCATTCAGGTCAGTTAGTATTTCATGATTAGTTAGACTTCCTATTTTTGCATCAACCCTTTGGGGAATATAATAAGGCCTTTGGCCAGTTGAATTGTTGAATGTCATTGTGGTAAGCCTATGAGCCTTGTATATTCACCCATGAGGCATATGTTTCATTTAGGATTTCAAATTAAATAAATTTTCATATTCGCATATTAGTTTCTTGTGTTATTTTTGTTTTGTTGACTCTAAGTTGCACGATCTAGATTATTCTTTCTTAACCCTCCTACCATGACTACACCTAGTGTTATCAGAGACTTTGTGAGTCCTGAAGGAATTCCTTGAGGTGAATAGATCACTGAACTAAGGTAGACTACATGTTTATTCAACCAATCACCGATTGTGAGGCAATTGAAAACCTTGTATCCAAATCATTGAATTGAGGTAGTTGCATAGAATTCAAGGGGAGATATATTTCCAACGAGAGAACTTTCTATGGTGAATTTTGTTGGAAGAATGGATGAAATGTTGGAAATGATTCTTGAGATTGAGTTTGATTAAATATTTTTGAAGAAGACTAAAGGCGGGGCCTAAACCCTAGGCAGGAAGATGAAAGTGATGATGAAGCAAAACATGTTGCAAATAGAATCGTAGAAACCTTTGGTGAAAAAGAAGAGAATCAGATCAAGTGAATATGTTGAAAGTGATCTCGAAGATTGGGAAAAGACCTAGAGCTGAAATTCAAAATCATATAGGAAATTTGAATTCTAAACAATTGATTGATTGGATCAATGAGATGGAAGATTACTTTGAATATGAAGAAATTGAAGATCCAAAAAGAGTTAGATTTGTGAAAAAAAATTTGAAAGGTCATGATGCTTTATGGTGGAAATAAGTTTAATTAAATAGAAATAGAAGAGGCAAAGAAAGAATCATCAAATGGATAGAATGGTGACAAAATTGAAGAATCAATTCATACCAGTCGACTATGAACTAGAATTGTTGAATAGATTGCAAAACTTGAGAAAAAAGGAGAGATCTATGAAGGAATAAATTAAAGAATTCTACAAGATGATAATCAGAAGTAGTCATGGTGAAGCAAGAAAAGAGAAAGTGGCAAGATATATCGATAGACTGAAAAATAAACATTCAAGAAGAATTGAGCTTGGTAAAGATGACATCAGTTGAAGAAGTATATCAATTTTCATTGAAGGTAGAAGAGAAGTTGAACAAGAAATTTGAACAAAGGAAAAGAAGTGAAAGAGGAAGATTCCTGAGAAATAGACCCCAATCCAGAGAAAGAAGACCTTATATAGAGAAGAGCAAAGATGTAAAACCCTACTAGAGTAAGAAAATGATGTTAATTCATACCGCAGAGGCAAAGAAGATAGAAATTTCTACTATAGTGATAGAGGAGGTCATAATTCTTACCAAAGTGATGGATACCCGAGAGAAGACCATTCAGTGGAACTTGTTTCAAGTGTGGAGGTGAAGGACATAGAGCATTTTTGTGTCATCAAGTACCGAAAAAGAAACCTAAACGTACTGAAAGAGATTCCTATGTGGAGGAAGAACATATTGAATCCACTAATTTAGTTGGGAAGCTAGAGAAAGTTGAATGATTGGTGATGAGGAGAGCTTTGATGCATGAAGTGATTGAGGAACCACCACATAGGAAAATTCTATTGAGAACCAAATGTAAGTCTGAAGGAAAGGTATGTAAAGTTATCATTGATAGTGGTAGTACTGATAATCTTGTTTTAGAGGAGATGGTAACCAAATTGAATTTGGAGAAATTGAAACATCTAAACCCTTATAAGATAGCATTAATTCAAGATGATCATAAGATACTAGTGAATGATCAATTTTTTGTGAAATTTCATATTGGATCATAGAGATGAAGTATTGTGTGATATTATGTCTATGGATGCTTGTCATTTACTATTAGGAAGACCATGGAAATATGATAAGAAATAAATTCATGATGGAAGAAGTAATACCTATACTGTGACATCAAATGAAAAGAGAATCAAATTGATACCTTTAGAGGAAGAGGAGAAGACTGAAGTTTGTGGCACTGCCAGACTATGTTTGGTAGATGGAAGGAAATTTCTTGATGAATTGAGGTATGATAATATGTGTTTTGAATTGATTCGAAGAACTGGTGAAAAACCAGAGGTAGAGAACCCTACCACAAAAAGTGAAGAGGTAGTAGAATTGTTAACAGAGTATGAAGATATCATGTCAGAGAACGTATCGAATGGACTCTCATCTATCTAGAGTATCAGTCATCATATAGATCTTATACCAGGAGCAAGTTTTCCAAACAAGGCAACACATAGAATGACAGTGATAGAGAATGCAAAGTTGAACTGGAAAATACAAGAGTTGTTGAGGAAATGATTGATGAGAGAAATTTTGAGCCCATGTGTGGAACCTACTATACTTGCACCAAAGAAAGATGGAGAGTGAATAATATGTATTGATTCAAGAGAAATCAATAGGATCACTATCAAGTATAGATTCCCATTGCCAAGGATGGATGACATTATGGATTATTTTAGTGGAGAAAATTATTTCACAAATATTGACCAAAAGAGTGGATATCATCATATCAGAATCAGAGAAGGAGATGAATGGAAGACTACATTTAAGACTAGTGAAGGATTGTATGAGTGGTTATTGACGCCTTTTGGATTGACCAATGCATCGAGCACTTTCATGAGATTCATGAATGAGGCATTGAAGAAATTCTTGGGTAAGTTTTTCATTATGTATTTGGATGATATTTTCATTTTCAATAAGACTAGAGAAAAATATTTGTGGCATATTCGGAAAGTATTGTAGACGTTGAGAGAAGAGAAGTTGTTGATATGTCAATAAGTATAGTTTCATGAAGATAGAGTTAGTATATCTTAGATTTTTTATTTTTGTTGAAGGACTGAAGATGGACCCTGAGAAATTCAAAGCAATTGTAGATTGGCCTACATCGGTAAACATTGCAGAGGTGAGATCATTCCATGGATTAGCTAGTTTCTACCAAAAGTTTATCAGGAGTTTTAGTAGTATCTTTAACCCTATGACTGAGACAATGAGCGGAGATAAGAAGGAATTTAAGTGGACATTAGGAGCACAAAGAAGTTTTCAATTGTTGAATAAAAAGGTGACAAAATAGTCAGTGTTAGCATTACCGAATTCTGACAAAGTATTTCAAGTAGATTGTGATGCAATTAGAAATGAAATTGGAGCGGTATTGAGTCAAGAAGGAAGACCTATAGCTTATTTCAGTGAGAAGTTGAATGATGCCAGAAGAAGATTTTTTGTTTATGATCAAGAATTCTATGCCATAATTCAAGCCTTGAAGAAGTGAAGACATTATTCTTTTACCAAAGGATTTTGTGTTGTATACATATCATCAAGCTTTGCAGTATTTGAACAGTCAAGGGAAGTTGAAACAAAGACATATGAGATGGGTTGAATTCTTGCAAAGTTACACATTTGTGTTGAAACATGGGAGTGGTAAGTCAAAAAAAGTTGCAGATGCATTGAGTATGAGAAGGAATTTGTTGACAGAGATGAAAGTGGAAGTATTGAGATTTGAGGAATTGAAGAATATGTATGAAGATGATGCAGATTTTGGGTAAGCATGGAGAGCATGTAAAGAACCAGTAGTGATAGACCAGAGCCAATGGTTGGACTATTTCATTCAAGAAGGTATGTTATTTAAAGGAAATCAATTATGTATTCTGAGGAGTTCAATGAGAGAGAATTTGGTCAAGGAAAAGCATAGTGGAGGTCTAGCAGGAAATTTTGGAGTGGACAAGATAGTAGCTTTGGTAAGTGAACATTAGTTTTGGCCACAAATGTAAAAGGATGTAATTATGTTCAAATTTGCACAATCTATCAAGTTGTAAAAGGGAGTAGTCAAAATATTGGATTCTATAAACCTTTGATAATACTAAAGAGACCTTGGGAAAACATAAGCATGGATTTTATATTAGGATTTCCAAGAACACAAAGAGGTTATGATTCAATTATGGTATTAGTGGATAGATTTTTTGAAATGGCACATTTTATTCCTTGTAAGAAGACTAATGATGGTGTGCATGTTTTTAACGTATTTTGCAAGGAGATTGTAAAATTACATGGATTACCTAAGAGTATTGCTTTAGATAGAGACACCAAATTCATTGGATACTTTTGGAGGACATTATGGAAGAAGATGAAGATAGATTTAAAGTTTAGTTTAGCATATCACCCACAAATAGATAGACAAATAGAAGTGGTGAACAAAATTTTGGGTAACTTGTTGAGATGTTTGGTTTGAGATTAGGCAAGAAGTTGGCATATATTTTTACCACAAGCAGTTTTTTTCATACAATAATTCAATAAACCAAAGTACATGGAAGACACCATTTGAGATCATTACCAGATCACATCCTAGAGGAGTTGCAGAATTAAAAGACAACAGTATGGAGAGTAAAAGGAGTGCCCAAGCAGAAGATTTTTCAAAATTCATGGATATTGCATAATCAAGTCTGAAAGCATTTAGAAGGTATGAACAATAAGTATAAGGAGAGGGCAGATGAGCACCATAGACATAAGGAGTTTTTTGTTGGAGATAAAGTAATGGTATACATGAGGAAGGAGAGATTTCTAGTTGGTACATATAGTAAGTTGAAGATGAGGAAGTTGGGACTGTGTAAGATCCTAAGGAAGTTTGATTCTGAAAATGCATATGAAGTGGATTTACCAGAGACATTGGGTATATCACCTATTTTTAATGTTGCAGTCATATATGAGTTTCATGAAGGACAATAAAGTGGTAGTAGTAGTGAAGAAAATTTGAAGGAACGGCTACCACATCAAGAACCAGAGGAGATTGAGAAAATTTTAGATACCAAAACTGGAAGGAGCACTAGGAACAAGCAATACAAAGAATATCTTGTGAAGTGGAAAGGCAGACTAGTGGAGGATTCATCATGGATTTCTCAAGCTGAGGTGGACCATTTTGGTTTTTCTCTTATCCTTGGAAAGTGAGGGACTCACTTTTCTTCCAAACCTAGGTGTTTGATGTAGGAGTATCCCTGGTTGTAAAGCAATCCTTTATCAACCAAAAACATTTCTTGCGTTACATTCAGTATCATTTTCAATATTTCATTTTGAATTTTACCGTATTGTTGTTTCTTAGCTCGTGGGGTAGGATATAGGATCTACACATTGGAATCTATCACATATCTATATTTCACATGATTTGCATTTGTCTACCAAAAATTATTGCTCTCATAATTTCATGATGTTTACCAGTCAGAGCATTTGGGGCCGACCTGGTCTAGATTCCTTTCTGTAGACCTATTCCAAATCATGCAGAGCTTAATGGAACATCATACAAGCATCTTGGGTTTATTGATACCTATCTTGGTGATTTGCAAGTTATTTCTTTTTGTGTGGGATTATCTCTTCATATTTTGAGTCCAACCTTCATGTATGTTCATCGTCGGGTTTATGAACCCTTGTGGCCAACACGGACCTTTGAGAAGCATATTTATAAGAATTTTTAATCATTTAGGATTCATTCAGATCAGTTAGTAGTTCATGATTAGTTAGAATTCATATTTCCGCATCAACCCTTCGGGGGAATGTAATAAGGCCTTTGGCCAATTATATTGTTGAATGCCCTTGTGGCAGGCCTATCAACCCTGGATATTCGCCCATGAGGTATATGTTGCATATAGGATTTCTAATTCAATAAATTTTAATATTTGTATATCAGTTTCTTGTGTTAATTTTTTTGTGTTGACTCTAAGTTGCACGGTTTGGATTGTTCTTTATGAACCCTCCTACCATGACTACACCATATGAGAACAATACCAAGGTTAAGAATGCTATCTTGTTTGGGCTAGCTGATTTATAACTTCTAAAGGTGATGAATTACAATTATGTTAAGGATTTCTGGGGAAAACTTAGCAGCATCTATGAAGGATATACTAAAATAAAACAAGCCAAGTTGAAAATCTTCAAGAGCAGATTTGAGACCTTGAGGATGATAGATGATGAAGATATTGCTAATGATATGCTCTAGGTGGATGAAGTTGTTACTAGCATAAAATTTCTTGGTGGAGAATTAAAAGAAGATGATATTGTGATGAAGGTTTTGAGATCTCACTGTAAATCTTAGAGTCATAAGATGTCAGCTATTGAAGAATCTAAGAACTTGGATCAGTACTCAGTAAATGAAATGTTTGGTGCTCTCATAGCCTTTGAAATGAGATAATTTTACAAAGATTTCCCAAATATGGAAGAAGTCAATAATAAGGTAGAAGATGGAGAAGTTGATCCGAATGATGACTTTGATGAGGTAGAATTAAAATTTGTAAGATTGAAGAAGGCATTGGAAAATATAAAGGTAAGTTACCTTTCAAGTGTTTCAATTGCGGAAGGATTGGTCATTTTTCTTCTAAACTCCCTTATAAATAATCAAATGATAGTAACAAAAGAGATAAGTTCAAAAGAGGTTTATATTCTAAGGAGAGCAGTTGTTCCTGAGAAGATGAGGACAATGATTCAAATGATGAAACCCTATTCATGGCTTTGAAAGATGAAAGAAGTGATATTAAAAAATGTTTGAGGTCTGGAACTTTACGGGCTACCAAAAATAATGAAATATCTATGGTTGTGTGGACTACCTTTCATGCAAAGGTAGAAACAAATGCTTGGGTAATTTATAGTGGTTGATCTAACCACATGACTAGTGGTAAGGGAAGGTTCATTAATATTAAAAAGTGTAATGGTGGAGTTGTTAAGTTTGGTGGTAATGAGTCAACACAAATTTGTGGAAAGGGTGTCATAGAAATTGATGGAAAGAATAGGATTGAGGATGCCATCTGTCAAAGGATTAGAGCATAATCTTCTCAATGTTAGTCAAATGTGTAGAAAAGGATATAACCTTACATTTCATGCCAATGGTTGTGAGATCGGTAAGGAAGGATCTAGAAGACTAGTTGCTGAAGGTACAAGGACAAATGGAAATGTCTATCATCTAAAGGAGGAAAATGGAAGAATATACTTATTAGCTCAATTCAATGAGTGTTGGTTGTGACACAAAAGAATGGGGCACATCAAATTTGAAAAAATGGTGAAGATCAATTCTACTCATGTAGTGAGAGACATGCTTAAGATAACTAAGCCTAGAAAGGAATTTTAAATGGGAAAAAAAACAAAGACTAGTTTTAGAATCAGGGAGTGCTCTGCTACAATGCCATTGGATTTGATTCACACTAACCTTTGTAGACCTACAAGAACAAGGAGTCAACAAGATGAAAGGTATTTAATGTTTTTTATTGATGATTATTCTAGAATGAATTGGGTTACATTTATAAGAGATAAATCAAAAGACCTTGATAAGTTTAATATTTTCAAAGAAAAATTTGAGAATGAAATGGATGCTAAGGTCAAAAAGTTTAGATAGAGGAGTTGAATTTACTTGAAATGAATTTGAAAAGTTTTGTGAAGATCATGGCATTAGGAGACATTTGTCTACTCCTAGAACCCCTCAGTCAATTGGGGTTGTGGAAAGGAAGAATAGGACTATCTAAGAGATGGGTAGGGCTATGTTGAAAGATGTTGATCTATGTGATATGTATTGGAATGAATAATTTCACAATACTATCTACTTACTTAATAGAGTGTAGTTGAGGGTCAATAGCACTAAGAACTCTTATGAGCTATGGTATTGTAGGCCTCCCATTGTTAGATACTTCAAGATCTTTGGCAGAAGATGCTACATCAAAAGAGATGAAATTTTGATTCAAGGTGTGATGAAGGGATCTTCCTTGGTTACTCAACTAGAAGAAAGGCCTCTAAATGCTACAACAAGAGATTGGGAAAGATTATTGAAAGCACAAATGTTAAGGTAGATGAATATTTTTGTCAGATCTCACAAGAACTAGAGGTTTTTGAATCTGATATACCTCCCTAGATTTAAGAAGAAGGGTAATAAGAAGAGAAAGAAGAAAAGGAACTAGAACCAATGAAGGCTCCCAAGACTCCAACAAAATATGTTCAAAAGAACCATTCTACAAATTAGATTATTGGAGATAAGAATGAAGGTGTGTTGACTAGGAGAAGGCTTGCAAGATAAAGTGAGCAAGTGAGCTTGTGTTTATTGTAAAAGTTAGAGCCCAAGAACTTTGTTGATGCTAGAAAATATGATGGTTGGATAAAGGAAATGGAAGAGGAATTGAATTAGATTGAAAAGAATCGGGCATGGGAATTGGTTCCTAGACCAGCTGATTAGAATGTGATTGGAACTAAGTGGGTGTTTTGGAACAAGTTGAATGAAGATGGTGAAGTTTTGAGGAACAAATACAGATTGGTATGTAAGGGATATTCACAAGTTGAAGGTATTTATTTTGAGGAGACTTTTGCTCTGATAGCCAAAATGAAGGAAATAAGGATGTTTCTTTCCTTTGATGCTCACAATAATTTCAAATTCTATCATATGGATGTCAATTTATTCTTCCTGAATGGTGATCTAGAGGAAGAATTCTACATTGAGCAACCAAACAATCTCCAACTATCGCAAGATCTAGACATGGTATGCAAACTCAAGAAAGCTCCTAGAGCTTGGTATGCTTAGTTGGATAAGTATTTACTTCAACAAGGATTCAAGAAAGGTAGTGTAGATAGTAATTTTTACATCAAGGTACAAGAAGACAATATTTTGATTGTGGTTGTATATGTTGATGACATCATCTTTGGTGGAGATGATGATATGTGTAAGAAGTTTGTAGAAGAGGTGCAAAAAGAGTTTGAGATGTCTATGATTGGTTAGTTGTCTTTCTTACTTGGAAAATTGTGCAACTAAATGATGGTATCTTTATTTCTCGAGCTAATTATTTTAGAGAGATGTTGAAGAAGTTTGGCATGAAAGATTCTAAACCAATAAGTACTCCTATGGTCAATGGTTGTCACTTGAAAAAAATGATGAGTCTCCAGAGGTTGATCAGACTCTTTATAGGTCTATGATTGGAGGTTTACTATACTTGATTGCTTCTAGACATAATATTATGCATGTAGTATGTTTGGTTTCCAGATATCAAGCTAATCCTAAGCAAACTCATTAGAAAGAAATGAAAATAATATTCAGATACTTGAAGGGAACTCTAAATTATGCTTTGTGGTATAAGAAGGATTAAATTTTTTCTTTGAGTGCTTATATTGATCTTGATTGGGTAGGATGTGTGGATGACCAGAGAATTACTAGTGAAAGTGCATTCTTCTTGGGAGACAAATTGGTCTCTTGGTTCAGTAAAAAGCAGGACTTGGTGTCCTTATCAACAATAGAAATTGAGTATATTGTTTCAACATCTTGTTGCACCCAGGTGCTTTGGATGAAGCAAACTTTAAAGGATATAAATATGGTGTATGATGAACCCATTCCCATGTTATGTGATAAAACTAGTTCAATTAATATTTCCAAGAATCCAATGATGCATTCAAGGACCAAACACATTTCTATGTGGTATATCTTTCTAAGGGAGAAGGTTGCAGAGCAAGAAGTCAAATTGGAGTATGTGCCTACTAAGAATCAGATTGCATATATATTCACTAAGGCACTTTCAAAGGATACTTTTGAGTATCTCTAGAAAAAGTTAGGGGTTATTGCCCCTCCTTTTTATAACTAGATGCTTAGATGGTGCATCTATCTAGGGGAGAAATTCATGTCGTATCCTTTTCTCTAGGATTGATGTGTGCTACCTCTCAAGGGGAGCAATTAGTTGGATGTTTTTTGCTGACAAGGTAAGCTTGTATAGTGGTTTGAAGAAGAGGTGTTGTTGGTCAAAGGGGAAAAATGTGCTAATGATTTAAATGAAGATATTTTTTTCCTTTGTCCTTGATGTCAAAGGGGGAGAATGTGTAGGTGTGTGTTGTCATCAGTGCTAAAGGGTGAGATTGTTGGCATTGGTTTTCATTAATTTCAAAACTTGGGGAGATTTTTGAGATTGTTGTTTGACATGGGTTATCATTGGTGTATGTGTCTACACTCAGTTTAGGTTGTCTTTGGTGCTTTCTATTGTGGTTCTTTCAATTATATGTTATTGATACTCTATGATGATTGGTTGGAATTGGTTGTATGTCATGCCTTTGATGTTTTTGATGTCCATGTTTGGATGGCATGCCTTTTTTGATGACAAGTAAATATGTATTGAGTATGGTTGTTGCTAGAAAAGATTATATCATGATGATATATTAAGATATGGTTTAGAAGAATTAAGATGAGGATTATAAGTCATGTTAAAGTTGGATAGATGTTGTTGGTGGTCTCTAATATTTTGTGTTCTCTCTCCTATTTTTCTAGAGATATTACTTGTTGTTACAACGAATTTTTGGTCTCCACAAGTTGGTGAAAGTTTTTGCTTCAAGAAGTTGCCTTGAAGATTTTTTGGTAGAATGCTCTACATTCCTCCATTGTTGAAGGTATATTCTTGTAGTTTGGGATTTAGTGTTTGTTCTCTATGGATGTTGCACTCCTATATTTTCTAGTCACTAGTGTTTTTGAGGAGGTCTCTGGTATTTGCAGTGTATTGGCAGTTTTGTCGGTTGTTTGGACTAGTATGGAAAATACTCTGCATTTCTCCACATTGATGTTTTTCTCCTTCAGCTTGGTGGATGTGCTCTTAGTGTTTTTTAGTGTCTCAATTCAGTTTTCATGTAATGAAGTGTACTACAAGTTTGTATTTTTTGTTCCTTCTCTTAGTTGTGTATTATGTACTTTTGGGGTGAAGTACTTTGTATATATTTAGTTTACAATGGTTTTTGTGGCATGACAGTATGAAAGTAGTTTATGGAAGTGTTTTTGGATGTTCATGGAACATCTCTTTGTGATCTGCACATCAGTGGTTGATCTCATTGGTGTTGCATTGTGTTTGAGTTGGCTTTTTGGGCAATTTTTAGATGTGACAGGGCTTGTTATCTTGTTTGTGTCATGTACTTGGAGGTGTGTGCTAGCATATAAAGTTGTTTTAAGATGTATTTGGGTCTTGAACTATCTTGTTGAGGATTTTATTGAGTAAATTCATTTGAAGTTGTGTTTTTGGGCTGATTGGTAATGTGCTACATGCTTCATCATCGTGTTTTATTGTTGTCAACTTGGTTTGAAGTGTGACAGCATGTGTGTTGTTTGGGATCACATTGGAATATGTAATAAGATTGTTTTTGGTGCTCTTTGTACTTTGGATAGGACCACATTATTTTTTGGTGGCCGACTTGTTGAAATTATTGTTTGTATTATTTTCCAGTCGACCTAATTGATGTTCTGAGATCTTATGGAGGATATAAATGCAAGAAAATTTCAGTTGAAATATGTGAGTGGAATTAGTGGTGTGTGAGCATGGAATGAAGCAGTGGTTTGTGAAAAAGAGAAGAGAAATGAGCTTTAATGCTTCAGTCAACAGAGTGTATTGTTGACATATGTTGTAATTCCTAATTCTTCATGTATCCTACTCTGAGATAGTAAATCTCATCAAGTCCTTGTAATTTGTATCTTGCTCTGGGGTTGTGTGCCTTAGTACTACAAGTCCCTTGTATCTTTCCCTAAGGTTTTGCACCTTATTCTATAATTCCATAGGCAATGAGCCTTAAAATTGTAATTCTATAAGCAGAGAGCTTCTATATTGAGAGATTTCTCTCAATAGTTTTCCCTTCTTTGGTTTTCCACATAAATCTGGTGTTATCTTATGGTTCATGATCTGGAAGGGTTTAAGTTTTTGAAGATACCGATTCAACCCCCCCCTCTCAATATCAGGTGTGTTCAACAATAACTTCAATAGAGATGCCAAAGTAGTTTTGGATGCTAAGTATAATGCTCACACTCATAAAATTGCTAAATTGTTAAATTTTTAATGGCTCTCAGAGGAGCTTTATGCTTCTTGGTTGGAGAAGTATATTGAATAAATACAAATCAAGAATTCAACTGGTCATCTGGTTTCTTCCACCTTAGCATCTTGATTTTGGAAACTTTAGCTTTCAGATCCATTTTGTCTTCATTGACAGCTTCATCTTCAAATGTTTCTTCAATAACTTTAATGGCCTTTTGGTTAAATGTGCAAGGAGAATATTGTTTTGTAATAAATTGTACCCATTTTATCACAGCAGAGAGTATAGATATCAAATGTAACATATGACACACATGACTTGGCTCATGAGCCTACATGCTCTATTTGTCTATTTAAAGGGATATGAACCTCATTGTAAAGGATTCTAGGAAATATAATTTTAGATGGGTTTAGTCTAGAATTGTCAATTATGGTGTAGGGTATAGTGGAAGAAGGTTTGTAAATGATTCTTTGTAATGGAATTGTATACTACAATTGAAAGTATATGAATACATGCTTCAACATAATTGTCTCTAAGTTGTAATACAAGATTTATTTTGAATAAAATAATCAAGGTCTATTGAGTTCTGCATTGCATATTTGTGCTTTGAGTATTCTTTTAATTTCTTATGTTCAATTAATGGATTAATTTCTTTTACAAAATTCTAATAATGTTGTGTTTCATAGGGATTATTGAATAAAATTTGTTGATAGTTATTCATAGGATACATCTTAGCAAGGCAGTGATATTTAATTATCCATTGGAATGTGTTTAGTTGCTATGAGGAGAATTTTTCATGATCATATCCCTTTGCAGCCATGTTTGGGAATTGGTCTAGGTAGACTAATTTCTCTCAAAACCCATAACCAAATTCTAAAATGAAAATCTCAAACAATGTCTAAGTTATTCTTAATTATTATGTATTTTCATGCTTGGATCTAAAAGAATGCAAGGAATATAACTCATTTATATGTTCTATTTCACAAATCCTTGTTATAATGTGTGAGAACTATTCTACTAATATAGTATCCAATTAAATTGATCACCATCTCTTGATACTAGTGAAAGGGATACCCATCTAGGTTAGCATAACCTAAAGTATAGAGGGAATTGAATTCCCTATTCATTGGTGAATTCCCCGAGTCTCTTAATTACAAGATATGGCTAATCTTTAGAGAAATTCAGGGAATCAATTGCAGAAACCAACAATGCATATAATAATAGACTATGAAGGTTACTTCTCTCAATTGAAAAATGGTTCTTTTGAGTGGTAGAATGCTATAGCCTTCTAGATGAAAAGGAAAATTAAGAACATTGTAAATCTTGGATGAATGGTATGTTGTGTTTGTATGTTTAACATAGACTATGGATATTTAAAATAACTTTAACAAAATAAGATTGTGGTTTGCATAATATATATTTTGCTGGTATGAGGTGTTATTTTGAATATAGACCTATAGCTATATGACTATTCATTATTTAATCAATCTCGTAGAGACTAACTTATGGCAATAATTATGTTGCCTTTTAATATTTTTAGTAAAAGTGGGAAGATCATAATTTTCAAAAAAGGTAGATAAATGATGTAGGAGCATCCCAGGAAAACGAGCTATCCAACATCAGCCAAAAAATGATTTTATTTATTTTTTGTCTTTTTTTTTTCATGTTGTTGGTGAATAAATTAAAATTGCAAGCCAATATTTAATAAATAATTTGGTTCCAGTTTGTTGAAAAGTTGATTATGCAAATTAATATTTGATTTTATGCATTTTCAAAGCACATTCCAAAAGAAGCCTTCTTGGGTGTTGGAATTGGAAGATGAAGAGAAAGAATAAAAAAATCAATTCTTCATTTTCCTTGTCAATTTCTCTTCTTTCAATCTTGGGCGTTGGAAATTGAAGAGTCTTTTGTAACCATTCTTGGTGAATGTGGCAACTAAAAGTTCATAGTGTGGGATTTTGGGAATGTTTTCTTCATTCATGGTAGTGAATTCCATAGGTATTTTTGCAGCTGGAAGTGTTTATGTATGTTGAATGACAAATTGGAGAGAGGTCTTCAACGTAGTGGAGTTTTGTAGGGAAGATTTTTGTGGAGAAGACTAGAGATGTGGTGATTGGTTTGCTAATATTTTACTTGTTGTAGCTTTCTTATTTTAAATCTAATTTAAATCAGATTTGTTGTTGTTTGCATCAACCATAAGGCTATATAACATTGTAATTCTAGTTTTCTTGGTAATTTGCAAGTTGCAAGGAAGTTTAAAATAAATTGTGAAGTCTAGTTTTTATTCTTGATTTTTTGGAGTTCAAGCCTTGTGTATGATTTTATAATTAATTAATTTGTTTGTTGAGAGTTTGTAAGAAAGGGTGTGTTGGACTCTACATCATTTGGTATCAGAGAAGGGGATCTTGAGAGTGGAGAGGACCTGCAGGAGAGTGAACCAGTTGTGGAGAGCTCGTGAGAATTGTTGCAGGTAGAGAAGCCCTGAGCAATCAAGAACTAGGAAGCTACTAAATTAAAAATATTGTAGATTGAGTTTGATGGCAGAATGTGAATTGAGGTGAGATTATAGCAGCAAATAAGATGGGTATAGTCATAAGGAAGAGACCCGTGATCTGGGAAGCATGGATATGGTATAAAGAAACCAAGACATGGAGGATGATTGAAAATATAAACAAGCGATTAGATAAGATGCAAAAAGAAATGAGAAAATAAGATGAGGATGGAGTGAACAGCGAATAACCTATAGTAGATATAGTTGAAGAGGAGAAAAATGAAGATGTGATGGAATACGAAGAAGTTGCAGTGGATACATGCTATGAGGAAGGCATGGAGAAAGAAGAAGAGAATAATAAACAAGAGGAAGCAAGTGCATCAACAATGGTTGAAGATGGAAAAAATGAAGAAGATTTGTTATTGAAGATGTTGGCAATAGAGGAGTGGATGAAAAATCTTGTAGTTGCAGGGATAGGTGAAGAAAGAAAAGTTGCAGGTGATAATAATGTTGAAGATGTTATAGTGAAGGATGAGGTAAATGTAAATTTTGGTTTGTTTGCAAAGATGAAAGTAGAAAATATAATTGTATATTGGTGCATGGATAATGCATATTTACATATAGAAGTTGTAGAGGATGGTGAGGGATTTTGGTGGAGGTGGTTGGTTTGTGGTGGGTTGGAACCCATGAAAGATGAGAAGAATAGAGAGTTTGTCTGGTGGAGGAGGACAGTTCATGGTGGACATGAGTCCATGAGGGGAAGGAATAAGAGGATGCAACATTGTTGAAGGAAGGAGGCATATGTTCCAATAAGATGGCTGGAAAAAAAGGAAGAAGCAAACAATTTTCAGTGCACCTCAAACAACGATGGAGTTCAATGCAGGTTGCATTCAACCTGAAAGAGTAGTCCCACTAGTCAACTCCATTTTGTGAGTCCTACTCAAAAAAAATTCCTACTTGGTGTGTCTAATGCAGGAGCATCCTGGGAAAACAAGATATCCAACATCAACCAAAAAATGATTTTATTTAATTTTTGTCTTTTGTTTGTTTTTTCAAGTTGTTGGTGAATAAATAATTTGGTTCTAGTTTGTTGGCAAGTTGATTATTCAAATTAATATTTAATTTTTGACCTTATCAAAGTACATTCCAGAAGAAGCCTTCTTGGGCATTGGAATTGGAGAATGAAGAGAGAGAATAAAAAAAAAAAATTATTCATTTTCCTTGTCAATTTATCTTCTTCCAATCTTGGGCATTGGGAATTGAGGATTCTTTTGTAACCATTCTTGGTGAATGTGGTAGCTGAAAGTTCATGGTGTAGGATTTTGGGAATGTTTTTCTTCATTCATGGTAGTGAATTCCAGAGGTATTGTTGCAGCTGGAAGTGTTTATGTATGTTGAATAACAAATTGGAGAGAGGTCTTCAACAGAGTGGAGTTTTGTAGGCAAGATTTTTGTGGAGGACTAGACATGTGGTGATTGGTTTGCTAATATTTTACTTGTTGTAGCTTTCTGATTTAAATCTAATTTAAATCAGATTTGTTGTGGTTATGCATCAATAATAAGGCTATATAACATTGTAATTCTAGTTTTCTTGGTAATTTGCAAGTTGTGGGGAAGTTTAAAATAGATTGTGAAGTCCAACTTTTATTCTTGATTTTCTGCAGTTCAAGCCTTGTGTATGATTTTTTAATTAATTAATTTTTTTGCTGAGAGTTTGTAAGAAAGGGTGTGTTGGGATTTGTTTCATTTGGTATCAGAGCAATGGATCTTGAGAGTGGAGAGGATTCACTAGGACCTGCGGGAGAGTGAAGCGGTTGTGGAGATCTCATGAGGATTGTTGTAGGTAGAGAAGCCCTAAGCAATCGAGAGCTAGGGAGTTGCTAAAGAATTTGTTTTATAGATTGAGTGTGATGGCAGATTGAAAATTGAGGTGAGATTGTAGTAGAAGACAAGATGGTATAGTCATAAGGAAGAGGCCTGTGATTTGGGAAGCATGGAGATGGTATGAAGAAGCCAAGACATGGAGGATGATTGAAAATATAAACAAAATATTGGATAAGCCAGAAAAAGACATGAGAAAAGAAGATGAGGATGGAGTGAACAACAAAGAGCCTATAGTAGATATAGTCGAAGAGGATAAAAATGAAAATTTAGTGATGGAATACGAAGAAGTTGTAGCGAAGACATGTCATAAGGAAGGCATGGAGAAAGAAGAAAATGATAAGCAAGAGGAAGCAAGTGCAGCAACAATGGTTGAAAATGGCAAAGACGAAGAATATTTTTTATTGAAGATGTTGGAAATAGAGGAGTGGATGGAAAATTTTGTAGTTGCAGTGACAAGTGAAGAAATAAAAGTTGCAATTGATAATAATGTTGAAGATGTCGCAATGAAGGATGAAGTTGCAGTCGTGGAGAAGGATGGGGTAAATGTAAAGTTTGGTTTGTTTGCAAAGATGAAAGTAGAAAATGTAATTGTAGATTGGTGCATGGATAATCCATATTTACATATAGAAGTTGTAGAGGATTGTGAGGGATTTTGGTGGAGGTGGTCGGTTTGTGGTGGGTTGGAACCCACAAAAGATGAGAAGAACAAAGAGTTTGTTTGGTGGTGGATGGTTCATGGTTGACATGAGTCCATGAGGGGAAGGAAGCAAAGGGTGCAGAATTGTTGGAGGAAGGAGGCATGTGTTCCAGTAAGATGCTAGAAAAAAAGGAAGAAGCTAACAATTTTTAGTGCACCTCACACAGCGATGGAGTTCGTTACAGGTTGCATTCAACCTGAAAGTGTAGTCCCACTACTGAACTCCATTTTGTTATGCCTACTCACAAAATTTTCCTACCAGACATGTCTGATGTAGGAGCATCTTGGGAAAACGAGCTATCCAACATCAATCAAAAAATGATTTTATTTATTTTTTGTCTATTGTTTATTTTTTTCATGTTGTTGGTGGATAAATTAAAATTGCAAGCCAACATTTAATGGAAGTGTAATCTGAATCATAGTTGAATGTTAGTGGAGAATTGTATTAACAAAATTATGTAATGCATTGTTACCCTTTCTTCCCAATTTTTTATGTATTGCAAGGTGGAATGGTTTTGTCTTTTTGCATGTTGAATTATGCATTTGAGAAGAACAATTAGTGGAGTGATGTGGGAAGAGAGATAATGTAAGAGTAGCATTAGAAAACTATGTCTATCTCCCCTACTCTAGCATGGCCAATAAATTTTTTGTACTTATTTGTATTATTGTTGAATATATTTCTATAAGGCTTTTAAAGTATGCATGTGTTGATTTCTAGTAATACTCCATACTATATAGTTTACCTATTATGGAACTTTTTCCCCAAAGTGAAAATAAAGATATGAAATCATTAAAGGGAGATAGAAAATAAAGGATAATATGTTCCTTTGGTTTAAATGAATACTAATGAAGAATATTTAGGGAAACTCTTTTAAAAAGAGAGAAATAATTATATTTATTAAATAATAATTAAAGGCAACCTTTTGTGAAAGGGTGTGATGGTTTGGAAACCACCCCTTAAAACATATAAAGCATTTAAGTGAGACTTGGAAAGGGACATGGAAAACATTCAAGAAAGAATAAAGTGGTTTGGTGAGCTACAAGCATTGGAAAAGGGGCACACAAAGTGTGTCCAGCTCGAGGTATAGAGTACACTCGGGATCATCCTAGCCAGGGCTTTGTGCAAGTAGGCAAAGACTATTTTTATACAAGTCCTCCAAAGTGTACCATAGCAAGAACCAATACAATTGACATCTTCCTAGGGTGAGAGTAGGTTTTCCAAGTGTTGTGATTTAGATAAGTATTAAAAACCATTGATGCTATGTTATATTAGGAATATTATATATATGATTTTGATGTTAATATAATTGGATTATATGGATGTGCTATTCAATTTATCATGTTAATTATTCTTGTGGAACTCTTACTAAATTATCATATTTTACCTTTTACATTGGTTATTCACATCTATTTTAATAATATTACAACTTGTAAATTATCTTAATTCTAATATTCAATCTATTAAATCCATTGCTAATACTTAAATATTTTGGGAGAAAATTTGTATTACATTTAGTTTCAGAGCCTAATGGTCATGCCTTTCTATCTTTGAAATTTTCTTATGTTTTGAAATTTTCTATTAATCATTTTTTGAAATACTCCTTGTGTATGTCTATCATCATACAATTGTCCTAACCTGAGTCATAAGATATAACCTTTATCCATATGCTAAGTTGTGTTTCTCTATTTGTTCATATGCTAACAATGGTTTCTTCATTAATATTATTGAAAATTTTGAATCATATTTCTACGTGCATATCCTTGTTTAAGATCTCAGTCAAAGTTAATATTGCTTTAGAACTATCTATTTACACCTAGAATCAACTTAAGACATTATGCTCATAACTTATTGATATAATTTTTATATATACATGTAAATAAGATATTGACCTATAAACTCATAATCTTCTTGAAACTACCAATATTTAAAATAAAAATCATTTAGTCTATATCCAAAAACTTATCTGCATATTTATTTAAACCATTCAAGTTCATTCGCTATTCACATTCCATTATATGTTTCATGTGGCCATCAATATCATCCTTGCAAACCATTGTTGACTATGAATCATCACACTATTTGGTATCTAAATAGTTGTCTAAGTTTATATAGAATACAAGACCCTCATTGAAAGAACATATTTCTAAAGGTTGAAACCTCTTGTGTGGGATCATGTCTCTAAAACATGATATCATATTTGTTGTGTGTTGTCGCATGTGCTATAAATTAGTTACATTGCAATGCTCAAGTAAAATACAAAAATATCTTAAATGTATATTATATTGCAGGAGCATGAACTTGTAACACACATGGGTAGTCAAACTACCAAATGTCTTCATTCCTCCATGACACACAACCCTCGCCATACAAACTGTAATATATATATATATATATATATATATATATATATATATATATATATATATACAAAACAAATTTCCAACATTTCAATATTATTTTCCATAAAACGAACTCATCTTGTGCTCAATCATTTTCCATGAGGTTTACTTTCCTTGAGGCATTCTATCAAGAAATTGTGCATTTTTTCCATGGTTCCACATTATATGAAAGTATAATTCTTTGACACATTTTGGCATGGCGTTAGCAATATTACTCTAGCTTGCATCAACACCTTTTAAATTACTTCCTCTAACTTGTTTTTTAGAGACTCTTGCCCGTTTTCTAGAGTTTGATGAAAACATAGATAATTAGCACCATTTTATTACTACAAATGATAATATTAAAATAGCTTTTATAGTTCACTTATCAAATCCTGGGAAGAGCAATGGATGGTGAGTGGCTTCCTTTCTTAGAGGAGAAGGAACATCTTTTATTATGAGCTAACTCTGAATAATGTTGGCCTACACATAGTAAATAATTTTTAAGTTATTCTCATTCCATTTGTTTAGAAAGTCATTCGAATTGAGAAATTTTTTTTATCTATATATTTTTTTTTCTCAAAACATATCTGAGAGCAAGAGATGATTTTGCACAGCCAAGTTACTAGCTTCATACCAAAGGAAAATTTACGATCTTCATTCAGTTAGATATCTAAATTTGTTATAAATAAGTATCCCTATCTATTTTTTCAATATATTTTTAGTCATGAAAACATTCAACAATTTATTTTTCATATGAGAAAGATAATAATCATGACCATCCATAATTTCATAAGAAGATTGAAATGTTATTTCTGAGATTCTAGATAATTTTATTTAGTTTCATGTAGTAATTTATTGGTAAATTATATTTTATGTGAACATTAGTAGGCATATACATTTGACTTATCACTTTGAATGATGGGTGTCTCTTTTGATGGTATTTTATTATATGATCATAATATAAATATTGTTTGCTTGGGGGTAAACATTCCCTTTAAGAATTGATTTATTTTAGAATAGTTTATTGAGTAAAGAAATGTCTTTCTATTAGCATGGTTGTCTAAATAAGGAATCTCTCTAATGACATTTCATTCAAAGACCTTCTCAACTATAAAGGATTTAATTGCTTCTTTTTTTGAAACATTTTTATCCATGTATAGGCATGCACCAATATGTATTGCTCCAAATCTTTAGAACTCAAAAACTTGTCATCTATTGAGTGGTGTGTTCTCACTAATGACCTTGCAAGTTTTGGCCTTAAAGCAATTTGTTTTTTCCTTTAGCATGTGCCTAGTAATGGCTATGTAAAATATGTCTTGGGACCCATAAATGAGGATAAAACCTATCTGCTAACCACATAACTAAATAGGTTCAAACTACACATTTATATCTGGATATTGTTCTAGTCCACCTTCTCTATAAGCAAGGAAAGAATGTGGTTTTTGGTAAGGGGTGATTGTTTGGTATGTGGAAAAGGATGAATAAGATAGAATATGGTGTACAAGACAGTAATATAGAGCTTAATTATGGGAAATACATATTCGTGTTAAAAATTGAGTTGGAAATGTGTTCATTCTTATCAAAGTATACATGTAATTTAGAAATGATCCTATGTCATGAAGTAAGATTGATAAACTAACACTTGTGAGTTGGATATTAATTAAGAGTTCTACACATAAAAGGTGATCAACATAAAATAAAAATATTAAATATATTTTCTAGAGATATGTCTTATAGTTTTCATATAGTCTACACATAATTCACAAATATTAATTGAATCAACTTTGTGTTGTATTGGTAGCTTATTTAGCCTATTGACTTATGTGAATACTTTGGATTTAGAAGTTGAAGAAACATGTATTAATACATTTTAAGAGTTCTAGAAGTATTTTCATCTTAAAAAATAACATAATCAAATAGAAAGAAATTGATTTCTTAAAAATAAATGGTTGCATAATATAATGGGATTTGCATTCTAATCCTATCCAAGAAAAGAACTAGAAACTCTAGTCCATATTTAATTGTATGGATTATGTAAATTTAGGAGGACCATTTTCATATAAAAAACCCACCTAGATTTGTTAATTAAGTCTAATACAGATTATATTGTGGGCCCATAACCCACAAGTTGCATGGAATTACTAGGTTGGTTAATCATTACATATTACCTTTAATCCACAAGTGTTCACTTACATAGGAATTCTATAGTTGATATTGGAGTGGCTAGTAGTATAATAATTTTCATGGTGTCATATGTCACTCTCTAGTTGGTCAAGCTAGTATATGCATTAGCATTGGTGGGCTCATAACCCACGAGTTCAAGGATCATTTCCACATAGTAAACCTTGTGTTGTTTAAATGCATTGGTTGGAATGAAATAATATTTTATCAAATGCACAACATAATTTTTCTTAGGATGAGACATGGGGACATGTTGAATTTTACAAGGGAGGAGACAACCTCTAGGAAAATTAAAATTATACATATATATTAATTATTTTTCATACACAATCTAATAATATCATATATCAATAAGTGTCCAAGCCTAGGGATATATTTATGGAATGACATAATATTTTCTCTCCTTATGTACTAATAGTTATTTAATTTTATGAAGAGATCTTTAATAAAAATCATGTTCCACTTTATTTTGAGGTTTACAACATGGTTCTCAATAAAAGGGAATCCTCATTGTTATTAGGCAAAAATCATCCAAAAAATTAATTGAACAAACCTTCATCCTAGAAGTAAATTGAAATTTAATTAACCTAGTTTCTTAAAGGAAGATTAAGCCTAGTATTTATTTTTTCTATGAAGTACTCTTTAGATGGTAATAATTTCATTATTATTCTATTATTGTGTACGATGCATTATGGGATTATTTGTACCATATTTTTTTTAATATACTTTGTTATTGGGCTTGATGAACCCAATAAATTTTTACATGTGTCTTATAAAGTATTGTATAGAAATGATATCATTAGGATATTTATATCATGACTTTAAGTGCCCATGAGTCTACGACACCATGGTGATAGCAATAAACCAATTCACATTGGAATCCTTATTGGATTCTAAAACTTGCCCCAAGTTTTTATTTAATTTATTATGTGAAATGATATCTTTTAAGGGTAATTGTGTACTTATCTCCAATTAATTGTATTTCGTAGAAAAAAGAGGACACTCATGTGGTCTAGAATGCATGGTTATCATCTTGGGATATATTTTGAGTTTCATCAATAGTTGAATTTATAGCATATGTTATGCATGTCATCCATTAATCATGTTCTATGTATTAATATGATATACTCAATAAATTTGTATTGAAGAAGAATAGAACATTTTATTTTACAATAAGAGTTTACATGAATGAGAAAATTGTAGAAGTTACATGATGGAATATTTAGTATGTAAACTTGCATTAGCTCCTTGTAATGTTTCATGCAAAATTTTATCTATATTTTTAATCATGTTATTTATTAGCAAAGTATTTCTATTTGGTCTAATTTTGAATTAAAATAATTGATAAGATATACAAATTGTGAAATAAAATTATAAGTGAAATATATTTATTATGATATTGATATTGTTACATCTACACTTATTTAATTGATTATTTTGGTGAGTTATGATGTAGATTCAACTTAAGCTATTGAGGACAACAACTAAATTACAAGGGGAGAAATTTTATTGAACGTTTTCTCCAAAGTGAAAAGAAAGTTATGAAAGCATTAAAGAGATGGAAAAATAAAGGATAATATGCTCCTTTGGTTTAAATGAATATTAATGGAGAATATTTAAGAAAACTCTTTTAAAAAGGGAAAAATAATTATATTTATTAAAAAATAATTAAAAGCAATCTTTGTGAAAGGGTGTGATGGTTTGTTAACCACCCCTTGAGGATTATATAAAACATTTATGTGAGACTTGTAAAGTGACATGGAGAACACTCAAGGAAGAATAAAGTGGTTTGGTGAGCAATGAGCATTAGAGAAAGGGCACACAGAGTGTGTCCAAATCAAGGTATAGAGTACACTCGGGATCATCTTGGTCAAGGCTTTGTGCGAGTAGGCATGGTGCAAGTAGACACACCTTTTTATGTAAGTAGGCAAAGACTATGTTTTTACACAGGTCCTCCAAAGTGTGTCATAGCAAGAACCAATGCCACTAACATCTTCCTAGGGTGAGTGGGTTTTCCAAGTGCTATGATTTAGATAAGTATTAACAACCATTAATACTACAGTATATAGAGAATATTATATATATGATTTTGATGTTAATCTAATTGGATTATATGAATGTGTTATTCAATTTATCATGTTAATTATTTATTTTGGAATTCTTATGAAATTAACATATTTTTTTTACATTGGTTATTCATATATATTTTAATAATATTACAACTTGTAAATTATCTTAATTATAATATTAAATTTGGGTCATCACACAATAATGGGTTCCAAACTTGGGACATCCTAATTTTTTCTCAAAATCGCATTTTTTAGAAAAAAAAATGTTTTAAGCCTTGAAAGGTTCCATCTAAAGGGTTTTAATTGAATAGAGTTAGATAAGACACCCTTAGATAAAACCTTCTTAGATAGAATCCATCTAGTCTTAAATCATACCCATAATGGAGTCTCTTTCTCACCTAACAAAATGTTAACAAAAAACATTTTTTTTTACCTTTTGAGGGATCAAAAAAGTAAGTTAGAAATTATGTTTTATAAGTATGTAGCCCCTATTATAAGCTTTCCAAAAAGTATAATTTTTAATTTATTATTTTATTATTATATTTATTTATTTTCTTGTGAATGAGGATTTTTCATAAAACATCAAGGTATTTGTTTCACACATGCAGAAAAATTTAAAAATAGAAAAAGAAAAAAGAAAAAAAAGATATGTATGCCCTAAGTATTTATGTCCTTGCTTGAGTAAAAGAAATTAATTAATTTCAATACATAGAAAGCAAGTTATATGTTACAACATACACCTATGTCCAAGTTATATTTACTCACTTTGAAAATTAATTAAAAATATATATATGCAACAAAAAGATAGAGAAGATTTCTAAAAAATATCCATGCACTAGATATTGATGTTACAAATCTATATTTTAAAAATTATAATTTTATCCTTTCAATAAAAAAGTTATGCATTATGACATAAACATCACTTTTTAAAACATTTGTTTACTATAAAAAAAAAATTAGTAAAAACTACGTAAAAATAATCACAATATATTTCTTTTTTTTTAAATATATTTAGAATCTACACACAAATCCTCCCAAATCACTAGTTCACATCATCTCCAAATTAGTTTCTATAGGTTTCATAAAGTAAAAATTTGGTGAAAATTGTTGATTTCAATTCCTACTTTGACCAAAAAGTGGGACACGGTATTGTGGGTTGATCTATCTATTAAATCCACAACAGTAAGTATAAAAAACCAAGCAAATAAATAAATAAAATAGTTATTACAAGAAACCAACCTCCTCATATAAATGCCCATGTTTTAGCATTCTATTGTATCGTTGCCCAAGAAGGAAATACCTGTGTTTTGTTAACATACTAATAAACTCATTCTTGGTCAACTTCCCTATTAGTGCCCAAGATAAATTGAAATGAAAGACTTTATAATGTTGTCAACTTGTTAAATTGGAGAATGTTTATTAAATTAAATAAGAATATTTATTATGTAATTCAAAGACTGATTGTTGACCGACCTATTACTAAGTGAAATAAATTATAGACAAGGTTGACCCCTCAATGGTGTGTCTACTTTGAAATGGTATAGAAATTAAATTTTGTCACCCTTTAGACAAAGTCATCCCTCCTTGTGATGAGATGCCTCCTTTAGGAAGAAGCGCATTAGATGCTATTTAAGGAAGATGAAGATGTGAGTTTTAAAGTAGCAAGCAAGAAACATTTTCTAAGTATTAAAATAGATCGAAGCAATCAAAGATAGAAATCAGTATGCATAATAACTGTATGCAGAACAACAGTTATTGATATAAATAGTGATTGGTATGCATTTGATATATATATTATAATATTTGAAGGCATATAAATATATGTATAGTCACTTTCATAATGAGTAATATGCAGTAAGGGACATTTGTTATGTCTAATTCAGAAAATAAGGGAAATAGTGAATCTATTTCTATTATTATAATTTATATCTTTCTCTTTAAGCAATCATGTGTAAGACTGGGAAGGACACTAGAGGAATTGTCTTGGTTGGATGTTCCTTGTTCTGGTGCCCTATCATGCATTTCTCTCCCATCCCTACCATGATTAGTTATTTGAAAATATTTTATAGATTGGATTCATATTTAAGTTATTCATTATTTCATAATGTTAATAGTTCATTTATTCTTAAGTTCAATATCTATTATATAATTTTCTATGGAATATTATTTGTTACACAATTTTATGTTATGTAATTGTCCCTTAAGGAAAATTCAGGCATATTCCAAGTAGGGTACATTACAACTGGTATTAGAGCCTTAATCCTACCAACCTATTGGACAAACCGAATTTAACCACCATTCAACTAGGATTATCTATTGAGCCCTCTTCTTAAGCAGGCCGCTAGTGCATTTCTATATGTGTATGTCTTTCACATGTATACTTTGTGTATTATGTGTATTTATGTGTATACTTTGTGTATTACATGTATTTATTTGTGTGCTTCGTGTCTTACATGTATTTATGTGTATACTTTGTATATTACGTGTATTTATGTGTATACTTTATGTATTGCATGTATTTATATTTGTGTTTTCTTCATACCTAATGTGGCTTCAAAAATTTTACTCCATGTGTGTTTATGATTACTTTATGCTTTAAAATTATGAAAAATGTCAAATTTATAAAATATTTATCTTTCAAATGCTTCTTGGGTTGAGAAGCTCTAACAAATTAACTTATTTAAAATTAAATTATTATTAGTCTCCAAATGCACTGATGAAGAGTTATAATTATTGAGGTAAAATGTGTGGCTCCCTCAGACTTGAGATATAAAAGAGAGCATTTCCTTAAGAAATACATCCTTAATATCATTGGAGAATTCAATTGAATAGAACCTTAAGTGATTTTGTAGGTAAATTAAATTAGGTTCTCAAGAATAGTAATGATGGGAAAAAGGATGTGACTACTAGTGTGAAATGTTGTGACCCTTCAAAAATGAAAGGTTGTGACTCTTGAAATTTGAAAGGTTGTGACCCTTCAAGTGTGAAACAATAAGATATAAAAAGGGGAATCATTTTCCTTATGAAGAAATCATCAATAAGGAATAAATCTACCAATCAATTTGGAAGTAAAGTATTATTCTCAAAGTGTAGTCATGAAGGTGGTGACTCCTTCAAGAAATGGATATAAAGGATAAATTAATTCATTGACATTCAATAAGAAATCATCACTCACCCATCCATCAAGAAATCAATACACCAAACAATAACTTAATAAGGAGTATGCAGCCAAGAAAACCTTTTGTTGTCCACGTAGCAACAAAGGAACTTTTCAATGGAATCAATGAGCCCTTTGGCTCGAGAAACTCCAACCATGGAAATCTTACACCTTCCAAGATATGAGTTCAAAATGAAGTCTTTATTGTTCAAGTTCAAATACTAATTTTTACTTTAGAGTAGATTTCATCTCTCACATAGAGATAGGGGCTTACATGAAAGACACCATAAACATCTAGACATATCACATCAACAAGCCCTTAAAATCCATATTCAACCCATAACACCTAGTTGGAACATCATAGAGTGAAGTATTATCAATAATAGACATCTAAGTCTAAATTCAATCAAATTTTGATATGCCAAAACAGAAATTTTGAGCAAATGCAACAAAGACAACCCAAATATTTAGGAACATATAAATAACAGATTTTGACTCTTAGAGAGACCTTAGGAGAAATATGGAAATAACCATGCGCACTATAATTTGAGGTTGGTATTGTGAGATATATCGAGCTTCATTAAGGAAAGAACACATTTGTTCTAATAAAGAGTATTTTTTTCTATTCATTCTCGACGAGATCATAATGCAAAATCAAATCCATAACACATATGATATATCCCACACTCATAGAAACAATAGCAATGCATGGATCAACCTTGTAACCTACAACATTGATCTAGTAAAGTTTGAACCAGTGATATAAAAAATATTTTGAGATTATTCTTCTTGATTAGAGTAGCTCTACATCCATGATTAGGATCAAGGACATCAATATAAAATTGATACAAATCAAGATATATTATGGGCCCATAACCCACAAATCTCAGGATCATTTCATCTCTTAAACTTGGGAAAAATTGATGGTGTTTTGAACTAAGTGAAATAAAACAATACTTTTCTGAGCTATGAAAATTATCCTAGTGTTAAACATGGGAATATGTCAAATATTTACAAGAGTGACAACCTCCCATTGATATGGAAATTGGATGTTAGTGTTCATGGGTGATAATTGTTTGCTATGGATTCTTAAACTTTTTACATCCAATAATTTGTACTTAAGGATTATCTAGGGAATATATACTTAGAAGGTTATAACATGCCATTAATTACCTACAAGTCTATGACAAGATGATATATGTTGAAAAATGTTTGGACTAGGTTAAGTGTTACAAACACCTATAAGCTATTTTAGATTACATCCTCATTAGAATCAATCTTGCCTCAAACCTTGTTTGAATGATTAGGTGAAGTAAAATATACTTTATGTAAGGGAAATTGCACTTACTCCTAGTTGATGCTGTAGGAAAAGAGGGCACAACCCGTAATAAAGGAACTTGATATTCACAACATTCCCATAATCCATCATGACAAAGGATGCAATATTTTTCAATCATTTTGGATTTCAACAAGGGTAATGAAGAATTTGCATCATTTCCCAGGATCTCTGTGGTAATGAAATGATAGAAAACTTTGTTGGAAGTTTGTGTTGTCATTGATGTCAATAGATTTATGTTGTTCTTTCATTGATGTCAACCTATGGAGATGATTTGATTGGTTGCATTATGTTGTCATTATTAATCTCACTTATGTCAACCTCTAGTGTTGCTTTGATGAGCATATGTTTGTGGATTTTCAACCTCTTGTATGGTTGAGATGATGAGAGGAGTGTTGCAAATGTTGAGTTGGTATTTATGGTGCTTGGTTTCCAAATACTTTTGAGAAAATTTGATTAAAAGAGAGTTCAGTGTGGCAAAATAATGTTCGGTGTTTTTCTCTATATTTATTCATGGTTGAATATTTGCTTGTGTGGCTTAGATATGTTGATCAGAGGTGTGCAGAGGTGTTATATCTAGAGTTTCATGTTCTAGATCATTTGGCAGAAGAATTTGTGTTCACCAGTGTGTGAATTGTAGCACAGTGTTGTCTGGGAGAAATGGTTTTGCTTCATGTTGTGGTTTCTAGTCTTGTGGATCTGAGAGTGTGCTTATATTGTTCATATCTATCTTCAATTTGAATTGTTTGAGTTTTGGTGCTCCCAAGGTTGGATTCATGTGTTACAATGTGTGGAAGGTTAACTGGGTGTATAGAATGAATATATCTTTCAGGTGTATGATGTTGTAAAGATTTTGTTAGATTTTAGGGTGTTGATGGAATATTCCAGATTATGTTTAAGTGGTGTGTGGTTCACGAAACGTCTTTGGATTTGGTGAAGCATGCACTTAAATGATTAATGGTGTTAACACAGGTTCGGTCGACCTTGGGTGTTTCCACTAATTGTGGATATGCTTCGGTATTTTTGGAAGCGTGGTGTGGAGTGTATATGTGGATTTAGGTATGATTTAAGGTGTGATGTGGTCCACCTTCATTCCTCTCCACCGCGGGAAATTTTTGGTGCCAACCTATTTTGAATTTGCACATTTGAGGTGCATAGCTGACCTTGAAATATTTTTTAAGGTTGTGAATGGTATAAATGCAAGGTGAAATGTTGGAGAAGTGTGTGTAGATGCAAGGATGTGTTGAGATGTGAATTTAATCAAATGCAGAGGTTTGAAGTGTGAGCTTAATGCCTATGACTCCAATATAGTGAGAAAAAGGGTCTACATTTGCAAAGTACCTGAAGTTTCTGATAGCAATGAGCTAGAGGTTATTGATGGTGCAGAGTTGTAGTGGTGAATATTTTATGTTGCTTAGAGATGGATTTCTCATTGTAACAATCTTCTTTCTTCTTCTTTCTAATCTAGTAGTGAGTCATCAACAGTGATCCCTTCTTTCCTTTTGGGTAGTGAGTCCTCCAGTAGTGAGCCTATTGTATTTGGTGTTGCAATTACTTTATATTGTGAGCTAATCCTCACTGTGGTTTTTCTCTTAGGTTTTCCATGTAAATCTGGTGTTCTCATGTGTTTGGATGTGTTTGCATTATTCTTTCTCATGTTTACATTTTGTTAATGCATGATAAGGGTTCAATGGTTTTTAAGGGTTTGAGGACTAATGTAGATCTGAATATTAATGAGGCTTTTTTATGTTCTAATGTACAACTGATTCACCCCCCCCCCTCTCAGTTGTCTTGTGTATTCAACAAACTTGTCTTAAGAACCTATCTTACCAATTTCCAACTCTTGGATTTTGAGAGTTATTTGGAAATAGTAATACATAAGACATAAGAATATTGGACAATAAACTATCCTCATACTTTAGAGGATGGTATTAACCTTAGTGGTAGTATACTAACCACCACTCTCCAAGGACATCATTGCAGTATTAAGTCAAACATAACCAAGAAAATCATGACTAGCTATAGAGTTTTCAATTCTTAAATACATCAAAGTATCACAACAAAAGCTAATTACATCACAAGGAGCAATTCAAATCTACAAGGTTGATTCAGGATCTTGGTAAATTTAGGAGCATCCTAGATTGTGAGTACTTGAGGACAAGCAATCTTGGGAAGGGCGAACTGTCATGCCCCCATCATAATCAAACTGCAACACTAAAGTATAAAAAACAAAGTAAATAAATAAATAAAATTAAAGAACTGTGAATATAAAATTCCCAAGCTCCCTTCAGGATATTTTATTTTGCTTGAAGTACCGACCACGCTCTCCTCTAAAAAGGCAATATCGGGCTCCTTTCATAAAGAATTTATGTGAATGTCACCACTTGTCAGTCGAGTGCTCCTCGCAAGGTTTCCTTCTCTCACTTTTCAAGAACCAACGCCATGCTTCCATGTGTCAGCAGTTTGCAATCTTCAATGCCTCTTTCCAACGCTCTCCTTTTGACACCCGACCGCAAGCCACATAGCATCAATCTACATAAATCTCTTGGTGGCCCCCACCTTTCACACAGTATTCTTGGAGACCTCCACGTGTCTTCGCAATGCAATTTTTTCATCACATAAAGGGAAGGATGAATGTCAGCCCCAATCACTTTCCACGTGATCTTCTAAAAGCTTCATCGCAAAGGAAAAATTGTAGGCGACAACCTCACACCAGCTGCCATGTTTTGTAACTTCCACCATGAGTAGATAGCACATGTCAATGCTCTGATCTATTGGGACCACTGCCATCATTCGCAAGGGATGCATCCGGCTCTAAGGCGTCCTCGTTCATGGCTCGAATATTTTTGGTTGCAACGGCAAGGGGAAATCATTGCTAAAACATCATTTCTCACGATTGGAGGATATTTTCTATTACGGGCTCACCAAGATGGATTTTCATTATAAATACTACTTCTTTCGAAGCAGGGGTTCAGATTTTGACAAAAAAAGAATTGGTAGAAGAGTCAGGCCTTTCATTGCTTTATTAGATTATTGTAAAGAACTCACAAACTATGCCATTGTTCGACCTTTATGTTTTCTTTGATATTTGATAAGTTTTACTGTGCCATTATTGTACTGAATGTTCTATTTACAAAACTTCTATAAATTTAGTGCAAGTTTGTTGGTTTAGATCATGTCTTTGACTCCTCTTTCTAGAAAATGTGTATGAAAGTTATTTTATGTCATTTAGTGAATCATTCAAGCTTCTATCTTTATTTTTTCTATTCTGGAATACAGCAGACTACTGAACGGGCCCTTAAATTGCATTTGAAAGATAGATTTATCGTGCCTATATCTAAATCTCGGTGCATCACCTTAGTTAGATCCTTTTATTTTATATCTACTTCCTTTTCCCATTCAAAACCCCAGTTACAGAAGAAGTTGGCTTCTTTAAAATTTGGAGGTTACTTAGTTTAGCGCAATAGGTCCCCCCTTTAACTGAGTTTCCCACAAAGGGTTCTTACCTTGCCAATTTTTGGCATCAACAGTTTTTTCTTTTTCCTAGCACGCCTGCTAGGACCGCTTAAATATACCAAACCTAGAGGGTGTATAAGCCATCGGCCTGTTACTAGGTCGTGAACCGCAAATAATCGTGGCTTGTTAGTGCCTCCGCTAGTAACAATGCATAATCCAAACTCGTCCAGTAGAACTATCGGATCCCAGCCATGATGCAAATCGCGAACCTAAATTATGTAGCTTGGGACGTTGGAAGTCCCCTTGTAGCCCCAGTTGCACCTATTATTTGGGCCCCTATCCCGGTCTCTACTCTCAAAGCTATTCCAATTTTACCGAAGATGGCTCAAGAACACCATCTGAACATCTGCAAGATGTTGCGGATGTGTGTTTGGTGCATGAAGTGACCGATCAGAACATAGCGCTAAGATTGCCTACGTATTCTTTGTCAGGAAGAGCATTAGATTGGTATCACACTCTATCAACCAACTCTATCGATACTTGGGATCAGCTCAAGGATTCTTTTTATTAAAGATTCTCTAATGATGGAGACAGGTCTGTGCTATATCACCAGCTATCAATAATCAAGCAGGCCCCATCTGAAGCTATGACCAATTTCAACACCCGGTTCCATACAACCTAGCAGAGAATCCAGAATGCCATCTGACCACTGCCTGAGTTAGTATTTATGTTCTACTTAAATTCCATCAACGCCGACATCTTCGTGATGATCCAATCACTTTGCGGAACCACATTATCGGATGCATACAATATAGTAGTTAAAGTGGAGAACAACCTAATCGACACCATAAAGTTGCCACCTCGGCCCAGTATGTCAATATTCCCTGAAATATCAACTTCTATTCAAGAGATGCCATCTACTAGCATCCCTGTGCCACCCCCATCTATGTACACATATATGTGTGCACCACAGAATGCTACTTCTACATCTGGTGCTTTGAAGGACAAGATGAGCAACATAAGGGAGATGTTACAAAACTTAACAAATGAAGTAACCACTATCAAGCGCAACCAAGTTGCTCCTCCGAGACCATCCTATCAGAGCTATCAAAGTGGCAAACCCCCTACCAACAGAACCAATATCAAGGAGTTGCACGCATGACTCCGCCGACTCAAATAAATAACCAAATCGTACCAATACCAACTCTGCTAGGAGCTAGCTACTCAAAAAAGTACAAGCAGAGAGCTAACCATGGGGTAGAATAATCTCACCGAAGATTTCAATCCCTGGTGTTATCTTTGCGGCGATGTGCATATGCCTCGAAATTGTCTACGTGGTAATTTGCAGCAAAAGGTTGCGGAGCAGCATAGCCAAGGCGTGGCGACAAATTGAGGACATACATATGCCTCTCCCCAAATGGAGAATGCGGTTCTCATCACACAAATGCATGGAATGCCCTTGGGGCAAGAAAATGGCATAGCTTCTAACCATGCCCTCCTCTCATGGATGGAAGGAGAGGAAGCAATGTTCACTTATGAAGCATCTACATCAGCGACCTTGCAAGTACAGTCTAACTACAACACTCGATCAAAGAGGAGATTCACAAGTGAACCAGTCACTCCATAGCCCAGAAGTAGCCTAGATCAACCCCTTGGCCCTTCCACAATTGCTCCACAGCCGCAGTTGCACCAGGAAATTATCATCACCAAATCCAAGGAACAAAAGCCTCCAAATATGCCAACCTTCAATGTGGTGGAACAATTGAAGAAATCTTTCACTAATGTATCCCTTTGGGATATCTTAGTCATTCTATAGCAGAATTAATTACTACAAATGGCCTTGCAGAAAGATATAACTGTACAGTCAATCGAAAAGCTTTTGAAAGCGCTATCGACTCATCACCTCCAGCCAAAGTTCTTGCGAATACTACAAAGGAGGCTTCACCTGAAGCAAAAGAGGAGAAACCAAAACCTAAAACCTTTTTCTTAACTCTCATTTTAGGGAAGAAATTGTTGCACAACTCCATGATCAACTCTGGTGCCAACACCATAGTCATGCCCAAGCAGATAGTTGAAGCCTTAAGGCTTAGCTATGAGCCCTTAAAAAGAGGAGTAATGCAGTTGGATGGGAACAAAGTTGAAATGGTAGGCCTCATTAAAGACCTTCCCTTAACTTTGTTTTCCTGTCCTAGCAACACAGTATCGCAAGACACCATAATCATTCACGTCCCTCCCATGTTCGGCCTCTACCTATCGAAGGAATTCACCTAAAAAATAGGCGGATACCTTTCTTTGGATTGGTCCCACCTAATTCTCATAACTAAGCACGAGGCTAAAATAAAGATAATATTTGAACCTTTTCATGCAGAACATGTAGTTGATGAATCCATGATCAACTTCGAAGACACTCATATTTTTGTCACCAAAGAAGAAGCCAGTGATAGCAAGCTACTGGGAGATGAGCAAGTGACCGAAGACAAATCTGATCGAGAAAAAGTCTTCTTAACCGAGTATGTAGGCGCCAATCCTTTCGGAAATTATCATGCTACAGGTTTGGGCACCTAAGTCATCTATGATGAAGATCAAGAGTTCCTGAGGGTATTGAAGGACTCCATGGACGAACAAGCCTTAGAGCTCTAGACATTACACTTCGACGGTGCGAGATGCAAGGTTGGCGCTGGTGTCGGGATACGCCTAACGTCTCCATCCAACAAGCATATTTTCAGATCTTTCCGCTTCTAGTTTTCTTTCTCAAACAATGAAGCCGAATATGAGGGTCTTGTGCAAGGACTAAGCCTTGCGGAGTGCATGGGTATCAAACAATTAGTGGTGTTCAGAGATTCTGAACTCATAATCAATCAAGTTAGAAACATCTCCGCTGCAAAAAAATGTATGTATGCGGTCTTATAGGCATAGGGTATGGAACCTCATTGAAGGTTTTGAAGATTTTAACATCCACGCAATTCCAAGGAAGCAGGATTCAGATGTGGATCGCATGACAATGATAGGATCTCAATTCGATCATATCTCCGACTTGATTGATAATGTACACTTTGTGCGAGTAATCGTCTGACCCTCCATTCTAGCTAATGATCAGAGCTGGAAAGTATTCAAAAGCGATGAACACATCACCTCGTTTATTCAACAGTCGGGAGAGTTTTCCGATCAGTTTCAACCAAAAATTGAGGAAGCATACGAAGGACAAATCATCCAATTGAAATCAAACAAGCTTCTGAATGGGTTGGTCACTCTCGAAAATCTATTCGACTGTGACGACGCAAGGAATGATAGGAGGAAATTTGTAGCAAACCAAGCAAACTTTTCCGACCTTGAGGTTGGGAATGGAAGAAAACTAAAGGTCGGGAAAGAAGTCTTGTAGTGTGATAAAGATAGGCTTATGCATCTCTATGAAAAATATGAAGGGGTTGTGGCCTGGTCTTATGATGACCTCAGGGGGTATAATCCTAACATCATCCAGCACACCATCAAACTAACGGAAGGTGCTAAACCTGTCCAACAAAAAAAGAAGCCCGTCAATTCAAATATTGAAGCCTTAATGGCACAAGAGCTAGAGAAGTTGATCCAGTCCAAGATCGTCTTTCCAATCAAGCATAGTACGTTGGTATCTAACCTCGTTCTAGTCCAAAATAAAAATGGAGACATTCATCTTTGTGTTGACTTCCATGACCTAAATAGAGCATCACTGAAGGATCATTACCCATTGCCTTCCAAGGAATCAATCTTGTAGACTGTGGCAGGTTCGAAGATGTTTTCTCTGTTAGATGGTTTCCCGGGCTACAATCAGGTTCGGGTTAAAGAAGATCAGCACAAGACCACATTCACCACCAAGTGGGGAATGTTTTCATATGCCAAAATGTCTTTCGGCCTATCAAATGTGCGGGCCACTTTCTAGTGGGCAATGGATATCACCTTCAGCAAACTGATCAACAAAATCATCCTCATCTATTTAGATGATCTGACCTTATTTTCCAAATCTAAAGATGACCATTTTGATCATCTAGAAATGGTTTTCAAAAAATGCCAAGAGTTTGGGGTATCCTTGAACCCAAAAGAATGTTTTTTCCGAGTACCACAAGGCAAATTGTTGGGGCATGTAATGTCTCAAGAAGGAATCGCTATTGATCCTGAAAGGGTAAAAGCAATCAGAGAACTTCCTCTTTCGGTAAACAAGAAAGGAGTCCAATCTTTTTTGGGGAAGGTTAACTTTGTAAGCAAGTTTATTTCTGATTTTACAGGAATAATTAGACCAATCACCCTTATGCTAAAAAAGGCCAATTATTAAAATGGACTAAAGAAGCAAGCGAAGCCTTCGAAAGGGTGAAGGATGCTATTTCTTTAGCTCCTGTATTGGAAAATCTAGACTTATCAAAAGACTTCACAATGTATGTTTTTAGCAACAAGACAAGCATCGCCACTATCCTAATTCATAAGGATGATGAAGGAAAGGGAGAGAATCCTATAGCATTCCATTCCCGAACCTTGAAGGAGTACGAAACAAACTATAACTTCGTCAAAAGGAAAGCTTTCGCAATTGTAAAAGAACTCAAGAATTTCCGACATCGTATAGCTTGCACTAAGGTGATCGTTTATGTCGCACATTCCAGTGTGCGCAAGTACATCATGGAAGGAGAAATCACCGACAAAAGGGCCAACTAGATCACTAAGATCCTAGAATATGACATTGAGGTCAAGCCTACGAAGACGGTCAAAGGAAGAGGGTTGTGTGAATATTTGGTGCATGATGAAGAAATGGAATCTGAGGAAGAGCAAGCGGAGGTAGTCCTAACAAATGAGTCTGAACTTGAAGGCTGCTGGCTAACGGATAGGATAAGATTTATGCACATCGACAAGTATCCATCAGGAATTCTTTCTCAAAGAAGAAGATTCTACCAACTACAAAACAGTGGGTAGTCACTTATTGAAGGAATCTTGTTTAAGAGGAATTTCAACGACGTGTTACTGTGATGTGTCACCACAAAGCAAGCAAAGAAAATTCTCGACACTTTTCACAGCAGCCTAGAAGGCGGACACTTCTCCATGAAGACCACCACCATCAAAATTTTGCATGTTGAGTACTTTTGGCCTACATTATTCAATGACTCCTAAAAAATGATAAAAGCCTGCAAAAAATGCCAATTCTACGCAGGGAGAAGAAAAAATTTTGCCATGCCACTCTATTTGATTGTAGTGGATGAGCTGTTTGCGCAATGGGGGCTATATTTCATTGGGATAATCAACCCTGCCTCCAGAGCTGGTCACAAGTGGAACCTCATAGCCACAGACTACTTCATGAGGTGGACTGAGGCCCTACCCCTAAAAAACATGACAAAGGCATAAATTAAGGAATTTCTCGAGGGAATGGTAACAAGGTTCGGTGCACCAAAGACTATCATCTCGAACAATGCCAAAGCTTTCTTAGGTTCCAAGGTATGTCAATTCGCATTAGAACATGGCATATTCTTGAAAATGTCCTCAAACTACTACCCACAAGGAAACGGTCTGGCCAAATCAACTAACAAGAATCTAGTCTGACTCATTAAAAGGATCGGGTCTAATCATGAGAAGGAATGGCATAATAATCTCCGAACAGCATTATGGGCAGATCGCATAACTCCTAAATAAGCCTTGAAGACTTCTCCATACGAGCTAATATATGAGAAGGAAGCATTGTTACCTATCTCTATAGAGATACCTGCACTATAACGACTCAAGTCCCTAGAGATTGAGGAGAACGGAACTATGGAAGTTCGTTTGGATGAATTACTGGAGGTACAAGAAAAAAGGGAGAAAGCCCTAATAGCCATGACTAACCACCAGCAAGTGATTAAGAGGTGGTTCGACAAGAAATTTTTAGACCAAGGTCTAAAATACGAAGACCTGGTACTAAAATTCAATGAAAGAGCCTCAAGGCCCGGCCAACATGGAAAATTCGACAAACTCTGGGAGGGTCCTTTCAAAATAATTCAGTGCAAACAAAATAATGCATTCGAATTAGAGAATATGGAACAAGAGCCACTAGGAATTTCGGTCAACAGGATTCATTTGAAATTGTTCAATTAAGCTATAGTTACTTCATGTAGGTGTAAATGTGTGATTAATGTAATTATTTTCCCTTTCATGTTTATCGGTCGATTCTTTCCAACATTTTCACAGATACAGAAAGCAAGAAAATTTATGAGACCCAGTATTACAAGAACAGAGAAAGACTATGCTACTCATATTGCAGGAATTAAGTTCATATGCAAGGAATTCAATAAAACTTGCGGAGAGCACAAGAACGAAGACAAAGGTTGAAGATAAGAAAGTATATTCATTATATATATACTTTGATAGAAACATTGTCAAAATGGCTCTAAGGCCATGTGCTCCAAAGTATGACTATATACAACTTCCTTATATATCTATGTATGCAGGCCCTTTCCTTTGGGGCATATATATACAAAAAGAGAAGAGTGTTAATCTTCAGGTGTCTGGAACACGAGCGTTGTCTTCATCGGTAGAGGCATTGTTAAAAGCATTGGCAGGGGCAGAAGCAGGATTATCAATAGCAGCAACAAGACCTGTAGCAGAGGCAACATCAACTCCCAGAACAAGCGGTAGAGGGAACACAAGGTTCTTGAAGTTGGTATACCAATCCATGTCATAGAATAGCACTATGTTATAGCAGTGCAACAAAAAATGGCATGCATGGGTGGCTTAATTGCGATGCTCAACGAGCGATTGAAGTTGAAACCCACTCAAGAATGGTACCCATGGTACCACCGCGTCTTCTTCAACATGTTTACGTAAGTCACTCATGACGAGAAGGCCTAGGCCATACACTGCATTACTCACTGCTTCGCTAAGACCTCTGAGGTACTTCTTTGGAAAGATTTGAAGCATCAAATGAAGAATCATGGATTTTGGAGCCTGAACATCCAACAACGAGGCAACGAAATGGGAGCAAATATCGGTGTTTACCTAATATTTTTCCTCGTATTCGATACAATCTCTACCCAGGACCCACATTATGGCTATGATAGCCAGTGAGTGTTTGTTCTTGGTCATGCGCTTCAAACGCCTATTTGAAATCTCTCATAGAAAGGTTGTTTGAGATTTATTGCACGCTAATCTTATTGGAGTGTTCATCATGTTAGTTTTACTCGACAACCTAATTCTATGCCTTGCACAAATTTAGAAGCTACTCAACTGCCTAAATGATAATCCTAGCCAATCAATCAAAGCTACTTCAACTAAAAAATCTAAGTATAATTCCACTACCGCGTTAAGGCCTATTTATAGAAATATCTGAGGCAGCCTGCATACAAAGCATGGGGGTAATCGAGTGTTAACTCGAAAACCCCACCAAAAGGCTAGCTTGATATTCCAACTCAATTATGTCTGCAGGTACAAATTGTTGCATGTAGGATTAAGGAGCGGTAATCAATTAGTGCAAATTGGTGGCAAGCTCGGGCGATGGCTCACATGGACAGAAGCTAGGTGGCACGATGCAGGCAGTTTCAAGATCCAAGGTTGAGTGTGAATCTTTCTAAGGTACTCATTATGGTATCAGCTTAATTATTCTTTCAGGGATATTAATGGCGAAGACATGCGAAAAGATGGCAAGCATTTCACCGACAGCTCAATTTCCCATGAAAATCATGCTAAAGGGACGTTATTGCTAACGTAATTATGAATTCTTGTCTTTTCAAAAGAGGTGAGTAGTTCATTTCATATGGACGGAAGAGCCAGAAATACATGCCAAATTAAATGCAAAAAGGCAACCGTTGTCTACCGGTTGTTGGCAATAAATCAAAGAAAAAGCTAAGTGTCACATGCGAAAAACTAGACAGAGCATAAAAACTTCTTGAGTATGCAAAGGGACTTAAAAGAATAGAATTGTCAAGAGAACTTGGTGTGGTGCATCTAGCAGCAAGGGAGCTGAAAGCAGAGGTAATTGCAGAGAATTCACTGCCTCAGTGTGGATTAAACCTGAAATGGGAGGCTATCTGGTTTTGAATTCAGAGATTTACATTGTGTTTTGGGTTCCATTCATACCGCTTCAGTGTGCTTTCGGGGCAGAAGGTCTGCAAAGGATGGAAACTGCTCAAAATTCTCAAGCAGAGATGCAAGAAGGAGGGGCCCAAAGTTTATTTAATATCATGCACAAAGCACCAGCCGCCTACATCTTCAAGGATGTCTCTTATCCTTCACCTGGAATACAAGAAAATCCAACCTGGGTGAATACGTGGGTTTTAGAAAAGAAGAGCCCTCCCCAAGATAAGAAACGAATTAAAGAAGAATGGGATAATATTCATGACCCCATTCTTGCAAGGAACCCTAAGACACTTAGGGAGCCGACCTGTGAAAGAATGAAAAGGAACAGCAACCCAGATTCCTTGGTGCAGAAATGTTGGCTCAGTGGGCTTCCACAATATATGGTCCCGGTCTGCACTATTGCCCTGAATTGGTCGACGAGGACATCAAACACTTCAACCTGAGTACCAACACCATAGAGGGTCGGGAGGTGAGTATGGTTATCTACAAGGAAGCTATCTGGAATATGCTATGTATCCCGGAGCAAAGCTCCAAATTACCTCAAATGGAGCCATTCACTCCAACAAAAGGGGAGACCTATTGGAGGACGCGAGACCTTGTGATGAATTTATATAACACAGAGACTCAAAGACTCAAAGAAGCTCAGGAAATGCCAGTGCAGATCCCTGCGATGCATAAGAGCTTCAAGGATGATATGAAGGATGTCTTCTCAATGATGGTGTTTGTTTGCGGCCTGGACACTGACAAAGAGGTCCAGGAGTTTCAACTAGGTTTGGGTTTTCAATTATGAAAGCAACATTATTTCTTCTGGTATGATTTTGCTAAATTTCTCGTACAGGATATGCTCAGCCAGACAATAGAATACCAGCTTCAACGGAGGTTTAGGTTCTCGTCTTTTCTCGCTCACATGTTCTTGCATTAGAATCCCGACTTCTTCCAGAAGCGTCTAGGGCTCTCCCTTTTTTATGAAAACCAAAGGAGGAAGTTGATTTCCATGTGGACTCCCCTCCTTTCTGTGACATTTGATTATTACGCATTTTTGGATTATTTCTTATATCCGATATTGTAGGTTTTAAGAAGAGACAGCACTGTCTTATGGTTCAACTCGGACCAAACTGAGTTCATGTAGAACTTCACTCCAAAGTGTGACTAGTTCTTGGGCGAAGACTTCGCATTCCTCTAATTGCGCGGCTTCACCAAAGAGCCCTTTCGACTTCTGGCATGTCTTACAGACCGGATACTAGTGCTTGAAGTTTTCTATTAGGTATCAATTATCGACGTCACCATTTGCAGCGGAAAAGAAAAAAAGAAGGGATTTTCCAGCTGCCCGATGAGCTTCAAAACCGTAATCATGGTCAAGAGGAAGGCTCACAACTCATTGGAAGCAAAGTTGGCTCATATGGGGTTGGTATGGATTTGTGATAAGTGGAATTACTACCCTGATGATGACTTGCCGAATAAATATGTCAAAATAACACACTACCCCCGGCCTTACTGGGAGAAGCATCAAAATCCAATGTTGGATGCGGATTAATTCATAGTCGACCTAGCTTATATCCCTATCGAAGGTGCTTGCCCTCCTTGGCTCGCATTCTACTACCGGAATGGGAAGTATGATAAGACCAAGTGGATAGGGACTACTCTCCGCAACAATCTGATAAAAACTACAACTAGAAGGAAGAAAAAGTTAATGATTTCTGGATATATCATCAAGAGACTCAGCGCCCTGAGGCCCCTTATAATAGCGAGGAGATGGATGACAAGTTTGAAAAATTATGGAACAACGAGCATCCAGATTCCGACGAGAGTGATGAGAAAGACTCCAGTTTGGAGGAAGCCGAATCACAGTACGATGAAGGAGCGGAACCAGAAACAGAGACACAAGACGCCTCAACGCAGTAAAAGGGAAAAGTCGTGAAGCAACCCAACAAGGTCTCCTCTAATGTACAGGTTAACATATCATGTGCGAGGTCTTCACCAACTCACACCTGGACAGCAAGGAGGACCAAGGCAACCCAACTGCAATAATCTGAAACCATAGCGATAGATGACTCACCACCAAAAAAGCGACAGCGAACCGAGGCATCTCCTAAAGAGTGTTTGCAGGATCCAAAGGCAAGCGAAGAGCCAGCAACAGACCAAGGATCGCAATCATCCGCACTGTAGGTATCTTTCGCTCCCTTTTCTCTAGTTTCACAAACCTTAGTTTCCCTTGTTGTGTCCGCAACACCTCTTGTTTCATTCGTCGACCAAGGCATTTCGACCTCTGCTTCAATGGTCGCGGGGGGTTTCACACAGTTCTCTCATACGACCCCATTTTCCCTTACTCCTCTGTGGACCCTTACACCATTGGCCTTGGCCCATTCCGCATCCCAAAGCGTCACACTTTGCCTCTACTACCTTCATCGATACATCTCCTGCCACTGCAATGTCAGAACCAATCCACTCTTCCCAGCAAATGGAAACCACCACGACTCTACTTCCTTCGAGTCCTCCTACTGGTCCGTAATTCGAGTATTGGAGTATCCCTCCTTTCTCGCCTCAAACAATTAGTGTTCCAAAGAAGAAGTCTCCCAGGACCACCACCCTTTCATTCCCTTTTTTCCTTCCTCCCGATGCACCTTTCGCAAGCAGACTCATCAGGTCACCCTCTGAATTCTTATCAAAAGGTGACAAAACTAAGCAAGCACGAACAATGAGAGCCCAAAGGCAAAAGGCTAAAAATTCTAAAAGGTCGGCGAAGCCAAAGGTATAGACTATTTTTAATGAGGCTCAGCAGTCGCTATATTTTGCGACTATGTACCTGACCGCCAACAAGCCACAAGAAGAAATGAAGCTAGATGACTACAACATGTATGCTATGGGGCGCGATTTGAGCATAGCCCAACCTCAGGACAAGGTGGAGCTCATGGAGGAAACCCAACGGGTGGTGACTACCAGCTTTCTTAAGTTCGGTCGCCAGCTAAAGAAAAGAGAAGAAGAGCTGAAAAGCATAAAGGATAGAGTCGAGGTCTTACTCACCAAGGATAAAGCTAGGGATGTTGAATTTAAGCGCTTATCCAAACAAAAGGAGGAGCAAGCAAAGCTCTGAGAGGAACTTGCGAAGTTTCAATCCCTCGACCCTAACTTGATCACTGAGCTGCAATAGAAGAACCAGGAATATCAAGACCAGTTGGCAAGGTTGGAACAGGAAGTGCAACAAAAGGATGAGGAGTTTCGTCACCAACACGCTCAACTAGAGCAGCAAATGCAGCAAAAAGATGCGCATTTCGAGACCCATCAAGTCCAATTAGAAAATGAGATTGCAGAAGTAAAGTCTTCCTTAGAAGAGGAAATAGCAAACAAGGAATGAGCTAAGGCTAGTTGGGTCATAGAATCGCGGAGCCTGCAGGGACAACTCACCACAACAAACCAAAAGGTTGTGGAGCTCGCACATAATATAAAGCAAAGGGATGTGGAGATTGTCCTATTGAAGAGCTCCACCTTACCTCCAGTCGATCAATCAGACCTTCTTCAGATAGCCCAACGATTATATGTTTCATACTGGGAAAGAGTGAAGGCTTTCTGCCTAACTCTCAAACCAATGCTCCAATTTAAGGCAAAGGCAACAGGCTTGGGTAGAGGGGTTCGTGAAGCAATCAAGCCATTCCCTCATCACAGAGAGAGTTCCAGAGGCCATGAGATTATTGGACAGACTATATATGGTCCCAAACGAAGTCTTGGCAAGTGCAGGGATTGAAAACCGAAAGGCCACTGCTAAAACAACTAACAGGTTCATCCATTGCCACACAGCTATCCTTCATGCCAACGAGTGTGCAACCAAATTGGATCAGACCATGAATAGCATGCGGGCCAAGTTCTCTCACCTAACACAGATGGGCTTACCATCTCTGTTCCTTGAAGATGAATAGATGGCCACGGTGGAGCATATTGCGGCCTAGATCGAGGAGAAGCAACAGGATGCATCTACCTTTCAGAGTTGCAGCCATCCCCTTGTTGCAGGAGATATTGAGAGCGTCACTCATCCAATTGTGCGGCTCCTTTTTCAACTCGAGTCCTGGGCTGGCATATCGTCGACGCTACCATACAAAGAAGTGATCGATCTGCATGGAGCGCAAGAAAGTATGTGTGATATATTGACTCCATCTAAGGTTGAATGGCTGCCCCTACAGACCGCCCTCTCTAAGCTCTAATCGTGTCACCCAATGGATAAGGCTCTGGTCTGCAAACCATAAGAATTTTGGATTCCTTGTTCCGCAAGTGAAACGCCCCTGATAAGTTGCTAAAAGTTGTGAATATAAAATTCACAAGCTCCCTTCGGGTTATTTTATTTTGCTTGAAGTACCGACCACGCTCTCCTCTAAAAAGGCAATATCGGACTCCTTTCATAAAGAATTTATCTGAATGTCGCCACTTGTCAACCAAGCGCTCCTCATAAGGTTTCCTTCTCTCACTTTTCAAGAACCGTCGCCATGCTTCCACGTGTCAGCAGTTCGCAATCTTTAATGCCTCTTTCCATTGCTCTCCTTTCGGCACCCGACCACAGGGCACGTAGCATCGATCCGCATAAATCTCTTGGCAACCCCCACCTTTCACACAGTATGCTTGGAGACCTCCACATGTCTTCGCAATGCAAGTTTTTCATCACATAAAGGGAAGGATGAACATCAGCCCCGACCGCTTTCCACGTGATCTTCTACAAGCTTCATCGCAAAGGAAAAACTATAGGCGATAACCTCACACCAGCTGCCATGTTTTGTAGCTGTTGCCATGAGTGGATAGCACATGTCGACGCTCTAATCTGTTGGGACCACTGCCATCATTCGTAGGGGATGCATCCAACTCTAAGGCGTCCTCGTTCATGGCTCGAATATTTTCGATTGCAACAGCAAGGGGAAATCATTGCTAAAACATCATTGCTCATGATTAGAGGATCTTTTCTATTATAGGCTCACCAAGTTGGGTTTTCATTATAAATATTGCTTCTTCTTTCGAAGCAGGGATTCAAATTTTGACAAAAAAATAATTTGTAGAAGAGTCAGGCCTTTCATTGCTTTATTAGATTATTGTAAAAAACTCACAGACTGTGCCATTATTCGGCCTTTTTGTTTTCTTTGATATTTGATAAGTTTTATTGTGTCATTATTGTACTGAATGTTTCATTTACAGAACTTCTATAAATTTAATGCAAGTTTGTTGGTTTAGATCATGTCTTTGACTCCTCTTTCTAGCAAATGTGTATGAAAGTTATTTTATGTCATTTAGTGAGTCATTCAAGCTTTTATCTTTATTTTTGTCATTTTGGAACACAGCGACTAATGAACGGGCCCTTAAATCGCATCTAAAAGATAGATTTACCATGCCTATATCTAAATCTCAGTGCATCACCTTAGTAGATTCTTTTATTTTATATCTGCTTCATTTTCCCATTCAAAACCCCAGTTACAGAAGAAGTCGGTTTTAAAATCCAGAGGTTACTCAGTTTAGCGTAATAGGTCCCCCCTTTAACTGAGTTTCCCACAAAGGGTTGTTACCTTGCCAATTTTTGGCATCAACAATAACAATATTAGTTATTACAAGCAGTTGGCCTCCTCGTATAAACACCCATGTTTTAGCATTCTATTGTATCGCTGCCCAAGGAGGAAATACCTATGTTTTGTTAACATACTAATAAACTCATTCTTGGTCGACTTCCCTATTAACGCCCAAGACAAATTGAAATGATAGACTATAATGTTGTCGACCTACCAATTCAAGACAAACATTGGAGAATATTATTAAATTAAATAATATTTATTATGTAATTTGAAGATTGATTGTTGGTCGAGCTATTACTAAGTGAAATAAATTATGGACAAGGTCGACCCCTTAATGGTGTGCCTACTTTGAAAAGGTATGGAAATTAAATGCTACCACCCTTTGGACAAGATTGTCCCTCCTTATGATGAGACACCTCTTGTAGGAAGAAGCACATTAGATGCTATTTAAGGAAGATGAAGATGTGAGTTTTAGAGCAGCAAGCAAGAAACATTTTCTGAGTATTAAAGCATATCGAAACAATCAAAGATAAAAATCAGCAACATTTATTGATACAAACAATGATTGGTATGCATTTGGTTATATATGCATTTGATATATATATATATATATATATGAAGGCATATAAATATATGTATAATTACTTTCATAATGATTAATATGCATTAAGGGAGATATGTTATGTCTAATTTAGTAAATAAGGGAAATAGTGAATTTATTCCTATTATTATAATTTGCATCTTTCTCTTCAAGCAATCATGTGTAAGATTGGGAATGAAACATGATTGGGAAGGACACTAGAGGAATTGTCTTGGTTGGATGTTCCTTGTTCTGACGCCCTATCATGTGTTTCTCTCTCATCCTTACCATGATTGGTTATTAGAAAAGAGTCTATAGATTAGATTCAAATTTAAGTTGTTCATTATTTCATAATGTTAATAGTTCATTTATTCTTAAGTTCAATATATATTATATAATTTGCTATGGAATATAATTTGTTAAACAATTTTATGTTGTGTAATTGTCCCTTAAGGCAAATTCAAGCATATTCCAAGTAAGGAACATTACAATTTTAATTGAATAGAGTTAGATAAGAGACCCTTAGATCAAACTCCCTTAGATAAAACCCCTCTAATCTTAAATCATACTAATAATGGAGTTTCTTTTGCACCTAACAAAATTCTAACAAAAAACCACTTTTTTCACCTTTTGAGGGATTAAAAAAGTAATTTAAAAATTATGTTTTGTAAGTATCTAACCCCTATTAGAAGCTTTCCAAAAAGTATAATTTTGAATTTTATTTAGTTTTGTTATTATATTTATATATAATTTCTTGTGAATGTAGATTTTCCCAGAACATCAAGTATTTGTTTCACATGCCAAAAATTTAAAAAATAGAAAAAATTTTAAAAAATATATATATGTTCTAAGTATTTGTCCTTGTTTCAATAAAAAAAATTAATTAATTTCAATGCATACAAAGCAAATTATATGTTACAGCATACACCTATGTCCAAATTATATTTACTGACTTTGAAAATTAATTAAAATATATATATGCAACAAAATAGAGAAAATTTCTAAAAAAACTCCATGCAGTAGATATTATGTTGGAAATCTATATTTTAAAAATAATAATTTTATCCTTTCAATAAAAAATGTTGTTTATTATAAAATAAAATAAATTAAAAATAAATAAAAAACAAATTAGTTCACATCATCTCCAAATTATTATTAATGGTTTAGTTGCTATAGATTTCATAAGTAAAAATTTGGTGAAAATTGTTGATTTTTATTCCTACTTTGACCAAAAAATGGGACACGATATTGTGAGTTGACCCATCTATTAAATCTGCCGCTAATACTAAATCTGCTGCTAATACTTAAATACTTTAGGAGAAAAGTTGCATTACACTACCTCTAGAAATATTGCTAAAATTCCTATGATAAGAAAAAGGAATCCGTATGTAGCATTCTTTTCTACTTTAAGGCTTCTACAAGAACAAGAAAGGTAATATAATAAAAAATATTATGCATATTGATTGCTCTAGATTAAACTTTAAATCTTTCTTGGCATGAAATCTATTGGTTTAGTTTTTCTTCATTACAAATATAAATGAGTGAGAATTCATGATGGTATTCTATGTGATCAATTGTTTGAAAGGGGTGCAAGGAATATGATAATCCTCAGTTTGTGTTGTGTTAAGAGTGGATTTCTTCTCTCATTTCTCCCAGTAATCTCCTATCAAGGAAGCAGAGCCTTTAATGCTAAGTTAGGGAGCATACCGTTCATAGTATGCATGGTTAGCTCATGGCTGTACTCTTGAATGAGATGATAAATGCCAGCTATAACACTTTGAAAGTCAACTTAGTGGATTAAAATGATCGTCTACTAACATCAGGAGCTGCTTTCTAAATCAGGTGGGTTTGGTGTACTCTGGATCCTGGAGATTGTTAACAAGCTCTTATATTTTTTGAGGTTCTAATAAGATAATAAAAAAAATATTCTATCAGTGACTGATATTTTCGCTCTTAGAATTTAAGAGTCCAGAGTCCCTAACCTAGAGGAAAGTAAACAGTCAGCACATTATAGCCAATCACAACCCCCATGAAAATAAGATTCTCGATTCATAAAAAGAATGATACAACTGATTGATACAGGCTGGTAATCTTTCTCTGAGATCTTTTTACAATAATTTGATGTTGGTATAGTCTACTCATACTTAACTAAAGTTCCAAATGCTTTGGTTTCTCCTTTCAATAGCCAGTAGTTCTTTATGTTTAGGTACCTTTTACTCCATGCTAGTTGATGAACATTACTGCAAGATAATACGTCGACAGGAATTCCATACCCTTCATTTGACCTTAGAAAAACCATGTATTTACAAACTTATAGAATGACTCTTCTTTCAAGCTTAAGAAAATGTTTTACTGTTTACATATAGCAGTCTCTCATGTATTGTACAAAAATTGGATGAAACAATTTCCAAATAGTCTGCTCCAGGAAATCCATCCGCAAATAGTGTGATTAATTTTCTGCCAATCCTCTAGAATCTAACTCCTCTATCTCATATCTAATCTCTTCCACATGCTCATTAATACATGTTACTGCTTCCTGTACAGCTCTGATGGCTTCATTTAATGCAGCATCATATTCAGCATCTGCTTCTGCATCCTCAAGTCCAGTTGCTTCTGTTAATTCATGAACATGTACGCACTGATGCTGATAAGGCCTGTCCTTGAATTGACACCGCTCATGTGTGACAAGACGCTCTGATGGGCGACCAGCCTTCTTCAAAACTTGGATAGTAGCAGTCTTCTCAGTTTAAGGTAACAGTAAACATAGTTAGAAGTCACGCTTGGAAAAAACATCTTTGCTAAGAATGGGAATAAAGCAACAATTAATAATAGAATTTATGGAAAAACAATTTCATGTAAAAAATGCAAGTACAAATATGGAAAACCCTCTACCATTTGTAGTTTCTGTTTCTCATGGGATTGAACTATCTTCAACAAGTTAACAAGGTCTTCCCGACAGTAATCAGAGCTCCCCAGTATTGACTCCATTTCAATAACCTGAGTAAAAAGAAATTAAGAAACTAAAAGTGAAAATACAAAATTTATATTCTGTATAGATGGTTGAGTATCTATTTGCATGTAGGCTTCATCTGCTCTGAACCATTTTGATTTATTTTTCATGTTTGACAATTGACGTTGAAATATCAATTTTCAGCTGTGTTCTGTATTTAAATTTTGTACATCTGTGCAAATTATGGTTATATATATGTGTGTGTGTGTGTGTGTGTGTGTGATATGTTCTTCAGCAGTTAGGGCATAGCTCCCCGGCAGTTTAAGTCATTAGAAAATCCAGTTACAAGGATTTTTTATGGCTATATTTCTTCCTAGGGATGTCTACAAGAATTGCTTTTTGGATGATATTCTTTTTGATACACCGATTAAATATTTTATGCATAGTAATCATATATCAGTATATAAGAGAGATTTGTGGATGTTAAAAAATTAATTAGAGTGTTCCATGGGGACGCATCCCTGGGGTTCCAGGTGACATCCCAGACTAATAAAAATAATTAGACTGTTCTACAAGGACTTACAGGAATTGGAGAGGACATCCCCCTTTTTCAGAACTAGACAGCCTGCTCCATTTGGTGCGTTTACTTTTTAAAATATTAGCTACTTTTAGTTTTGTATGAGTAATTTAAACAGCCATACGGCTGCCATCCCCAAAGTTCGACAAAATAATTGCTTTCCTCAAAACTGTGTCCCAACATGCACACATTCCCCCATCCTGGAAACTCAGAGACACACTGAAAAGAAACAAATGGTGTTGGCTCACTGCCACTATGAATAATATTTCAAATCTGACTTAATTTTTGGTAAGGCTAAGCAAAACAGTAAGAGCGCAGGGGGCAGGAAGGTTCATTATACACCTGAGAAGAAAAATTATTTAGTTTTTACATGGAACCTAGCATCAATTACAATAAATATCTGCCCCAGGACCTCTGTCAGGGTTTGGATCTGGCAAAAAAGAAAAGCATTAAAAACCCTTGAATCCTGTGGTACCTAACATCCAATTATGAAATAAATGAGAAGTTCAATGTATATCTGAAAAATAACTATTAATAGAAATAAATCTATCGTTAAATATTTGATACTCTCATTCATGGTAAATACTGCACACATGTAATCCTGAAATGAGTGGCCCTAGCAAATCAAGGTGCAGAAACGAAAGCAATGCAATTGCTATCAAGTATTCTCAACACGACATGTTGCAGATTCTTATTTGTTGCTTTTCTGTTTATGAAATATCAGAAAAGGGTAGTGGCAGTAAGGAGTTTCAGATTTTAAGATATTGCCTCATGATTGCCATATGTTTTGTGAAAATTATAGATAAATTGCTCTAGATAATGGAGGAAAATCACTTACCATAAATTGTTTGTTTGTGTGAAAAATCATTGAGTCAATGCACACCATAAATTACTAGTCAGGATTAACTAGAACACTTTATAAAAAAATTTTACAATAAGAATTTCTAAAAAATAAGGAAAAAGAAATCGGAGAATGGGGCCTAAACTCAATCCCTTTGTTGGCCAAGGAGGCAGGCAGGCTCACCCAGGTATAGGGCTTAAAAGTGGTAGATTATTGGGAATCTACACAGAAGATATGAGTTACAAGAAGGAAATGGAGGGATCCAACCCAAATCCAGGATCTGCCACACAAAAGTGCAGTACATTTGTAGGCCTTTTCTCAAAGGCATCCAAATTATATTCTGAGTAACCCAACAAATGAGATAGGCGGAAAGTAGTGCAGCAGCTTATAAGATTAGCTCTGGCTGCACATTCTCAATTTCTCATGAATAGCAACCATAACAGGATCCCAACCCAAAATTAACTCCAGAGATCAGGTAAATGTGGACCCTCCATCTTCATGCTATGCAGGCAATAGAAGAATCAGCATCCCATCTTCTCCTTTAATCTAATATCACTGTAAAAATTTCGGCATTGGTTCAACTGAGATTAGAAAGAAATAAATTTAGCCAGAAAATGCTCGCTCTCCCTTTCATGGCTAGCTAATGGAGCAGGTCCAGGGTTTAGAAGTCTGTGGGAAGTAGATCTAGCAGTGGTTATATGGCACATGGTAACAGAAAAATGCAAAATTTAAAGGTAGCAAAAATCTAAAGAATATCTAATATTGCCTTCTCAATTAATTAATAAAGGAACTTGTGGCAGGAAGAAAAAGTTGGGTTTTGTTGAAATAAGATGCTCCCCCTACAAAAGTTGGCAAAAGTTAAATTTTAGCAGAAGCCTTAAAGGCAAACCAGGCAAAGCCAGAGCAGGTGGGCTACTCTGAGATGATCGATGGAAATTGATGCATGCTTTTTCCTTCAACCTAATCCTAGGCTGACCTAGCTATCAGTGATTTGTAGGAAAAATGAAATCTACTTTAAAGCCTGAAAATGGTTATCCATTCATGATTAAAAGACTAATGGTCAAAGGAGATTCCATGATTATTGTAGTACGTAGATAGTAAACTTGTTACTTTGTAATTAAAATGTCAGTTCCTGATAACTGTTGTCAGTTGGTAGTTACCAATGATTGGAGTTCTCAACCACTGTCAGCTATTATACATATTTTTCATTGTACACATAGTCAGGACCACATGTATGAACTCTTGTATCTATTGCAAATCTTATGAATGAATGAATGGAACGACACATCTTTCTAGATACATTGTTGTGAATTATTATTATCTTTTTTTATTCTGTTTACTTCCTGACAATCGTCAAGTAGAGCTAGCAAGTAAACATTTGGTGTTGTTGCCTCTAAAGAAGCTGGTAAAATTAAATACAAAATGGGAAACACGGTCGTATAATGGGACAGCTAGATCAAACGCTATCAAGGGACCAATCTTGGATACCTCTACTATAGCAAAATTAAAACTGCCATTAGAAGAGGCGGAAGGCCTAATTCACAATTAAAAAACTTCCTTGATTTTTATTAATATCTTGGAAACAATCAGACACTTTGAGCTTTTGAATATACAAACCATTGCAATGGAAAATATAGAATCCAAGATTATGTGAGGAAAAAATATATTTAACAAAGAAATTGTGACAGTCACAACGCTACAAATAGATTAGATCATTAAAATTTAAAATTGTAAAGAGTAAAAATAATGCTCCCAAATTTGAAGTCAAGCATAAAGCAATCACTTGACAGAGGGAGAACCAAAAAGCAAGAGACCCAAACAAGAAAGTATTTTTGGTGGTATCACCAAACATTTCAAAGTTCAAATATTAAATTATAGCAGCAAAAATAGAGTTGATCTCTGAAGTGGAGAAACATTCTTTTAAATGCTTCCAATTTATGAACTACATACTAAGATCGCATTAATATCATGCAAAGTTCTGGTAATGCCAGTGTGCATGAGATTTAATTAAACTGCTTCTTATGTTTATATGGCAATTATAGTATAGATTATAATATAAATATTTGTAGCTATTAGACATAGAACAGCTTCAATACATAGATAATACTTAAGTTTAAACAGAAAGAAATAATGTGTAAATATATGTGTGGAAAACACAAATTATAAAATTAAATCAAACAATCAACTCACTTGCTTTGAACAATCATTGAAATCTGTAGTGATCTCACTGCAAAGTTGCTGGTATGCTCGATCAGACCCTGTACTTAAATATTCCGTAAAACCCCTGAATGAGGAAAAAAATAAAATAAGATTGTCTTTCATGGCATAGACACTATTAATAGTCAGCTTCACAAAATCCACCAAAGTTAAGCTATTAGTCACAGCACAGATGTCAGAAACTCTTAGCTGCATAATATAACTTGCTTGCATCCACTTTCCAATTCCTTAGATGGATTACAAAACCTAGTTAAATCCAGCAACAGTGAAGAAATCATTTATAGTATTCTGTTAAAGAACAACACAGCTATCCATTCAAATTGAACGAAACAGGATACAGCTCGTTACATGGAGATAAAAGTACAAGTCAAGACTCAACAGCCTACATAAATTCTACAACAATACCCAATATCAACAACCATTTTACTCCAGTCACAAGTTTGTGCCATAGTAGACAATTCATTTCATCACATTTTGCGTAGTTTCCCAAAGACCTCCATGTGGAGCATTTACATAATTCAGTCTGTCACTCTTCGGAAGATTATGAAAATAAGAAGGTATGGGATCAGAACATTCCTCTGATAATATTATAGGTATGCCTAGAATCTAAGAAGAATATTCTGATAATACTTCATGCCTCCTATGTGTCTCGCACAGTCTTAGGCTGCAAAACAAAATTACAACATAAATCCTCGCATGAAGATAAAGTAAATTAGGATGCTTTGGCTAAAAACTCATTTCACCATGAGAAAAAAAATTGTTTTGATAGTGCTCAATGCCATTTGTTGCAAAATTAAGGAAATAGAGGCAGAAGTCAAGCAGGCTCAAAGCTAAATGAGGAGGAATTAACAAGCAAGGATCTGAAATGGGATAACCCAGAAGAACTGGATATACAAGAGGAAGGAATGCCTTCTTTAATAAAATTTCTGAGACTATCTGCCAACTCTACAAACTCTTACCATTTCTAAGCTAAGGCCGCTCTCAGTTATTCGGATGAACTATTGATGCCTGTCTATGGAGATAAGAACTGTAGAGTCTCTGGTGGATGGCCCCTCAAGCTCCAAAGAACTTGGTGCTAACCACATTTGGAGTGTTGAAATCTGCAGGTAAGGACTTCACTTGATCCCCATGAGACCACCCATTGACTCTCATCTCTAGCAGCAAAATTCCTCCCTTGTGTGTGGGTATGCCATCTTTGAATATTGATCCAAAGTATATTAGGTTGGTCTGTTAGAAATTAGAATATTTAGTTTGTACATAAAACAGTTTTTATTTGTTTTTGTGTCCACGAGGATGGAAGTTTAAAGGTCATCCACCTCATTTTTGTCTTTAAGTATTTTAGGAGTATGGAATGAGAAGGGTCAAGCTTTTTCACTTCCCATAATTTTTCATGTTTGTTGAGCAAATTGTACTAGTATAGGCAAATGGCTTATGGACACCAATCAAACTGACTTGGCCCAAATATACTTAGGAGAGACTAATATTTTATACATATGCTACCAAAGCCGCATGAATGAAAGGTATTGGATGTATGGTTGAAAGACTTGGGCAAAGAGCTGCATGGATAATACAGGTGATCAAAAGCTCAAAGCTTGGTGCTTGGTGATAGTAATAATTGTTTTTTCTCCCATTCCTCATTGTGCTTGATTGCTTTTCCAATTTGCTACCAAATGAAATTTAAAAGGAATTATTTTGGGGGGTTTGAAGGTGTATGTAATAAGTAGGTTCTTTGAGCCTTTTTGAAGCGTGTCCTTAATTTGTTGTGCATTCATTTTGTTCATTTATTCTCCTAACAATGTTGAAGATTTCACAACTATTCACTGATTAAAATTTGTGTGTAGTAGAAGATAAAAAATGGACCCATTATTCCTGCAAATGCTAATTAGAAGGCTATATTTTATTATACAACTGTAGTATTAGATCAATATGCTTGTATTATGGTTGCTTGTCATACAAACTACTAAGTGTGTGCCATGCCTACCAACTATTTTTTGACCAGTCTATCTGAACATGTCTCTCATGTACAAGAACATTGAATAATTACAATGCTTCTTGATTTTTTAAATTAAATATTCAATTGTTCAATGTTCTTGTACATCACAGACATGTTAAAATAGACTGGTCAAAAAATAGTTGGTAGGCATGGTACACACTTAGGAGTTTGTAAGAACCCTTACAGGTTCAAACTAAAAAATTTCCTTTTGCTGGTCTGAAAATTCTGATTTGCTTTTAACTTTGATTTCAACAAGGGTTTACTGTAACATGAAGATTGAAAGGTTCCAAGCACAAATAGAAAGAAATGAACTTGAACATAGATTTTAGGCAATCAAATAAGTCATATAAACATAGATGGACATACCCAGCAAAGATACCTCAACTTCTTATTTGATCTAAAAAGCTGATTACAAATAGAGAGTGCTGGAAAATACAAACAGTCAAGTCTAATTTGAATTTCAGACCTTCAATTACATCCACTTGTGTCAAAATACAAATCAAACCCTAGCAGTAGAAAGGGAAGATGAAGCTCTATGAAGTAGGATGATATGCCCAGCTGGAGATGACTGAAATGTGTCTGTAGCAGCCCACTAGAAGTTGTAGATGCCAAATACTCCTCATATATGATAATTTTGTTGACTGATATTTCAAAGTCTGATTATGCCTAAAGCTGGAAATTGCCAAAATGCCCTCCTTTGCCAAGCGACCCACTTGAAAACCTTCTGCTAGCAAGTATTGATGAAAGTATCACAAACAAGATCCAAATCTGCAACTGAAACTTCACTAAAGAAATCTGGTTGAGCTCTATGATGAATTCTGCTTGAATTCATCTCACATGGTGGAATGGGGCCATCACCATACCATAATATTCAAGGGAGCACCACCTTAAATCAACTGAAAACTACTTTCAGTCAAGAGAAAACTGTCTTAACAGAATAGCAACACTTAAAAACATGATCTCTCTCAGCCTTCCATTCTTAAATAAGGCCCCAAGCCAAAACCACCCCAAGAAGAGAATCAGATTTGTTTTATTAAAATATTCAGTAACTTCAAGACTAAGGCACCTTAAACCGCCCTAGGTCAAGATCATATTTTATTCCATTAAAATATTTGTTGCCTTCATCACTAAGGCACTTGAGCCGCCCTTGGGGAAAGATCAAATTTTTCCTCATTAAAATATTCATGACTAAGTTTCCCAAACCACCCTAAGAGCAGATCTGATTGCCTATTGAATATTATAATATTCTAGTTTGGAAGCTTCCTTGAGCCACCCTAGGAAGAGATCTGATTTTATTCTTAAAATATTAAATATTGGTTGCTTCTCCCTTAAGTTTGCTAAACCGCCATAAGAGGGAGAATCTTCTAGAAGCATATCTGATTTGATTTGATGTGGTCGACTCACCTCCTTGTTTGCTTAGACCTCCTTGGTTGCTTTGACTTACAAGTAGACCATGAGATATTAGTAAAATATGATCAACATAATGCTTTATTTTTGTTAAGGATAATTTCCTCTCCAAAATTTATGATTCTCATACCCAATATCATTCCCTTATCTCGCCATCTAACCCACGGGAATGCTGGATGGGCTAGAATCAAGTCATCGAAATGTCACTCCGAGAATGGGGACATTACAATCCTCCCTTCCCGGGATTGTTTGCCCTCAAGCAATCGCCATACAACCCGCTGCTCCATTCTGATTGAAATGCCAATATACGGTAATCTGTGAAGCAACATAATGGAATCCATGTGAACTGATGCACCCAACCAATCAATACTTGGATCCCAAACCAATCTATCCAACCGGCCGTAAGAGATGCAACTGGAATCTCTTACGAAGTCACCATGAAACACCCATCCATTATGGTAGACCAGTAAGGTGGGAAATTGAACTCTCATATACATATAAACCAATCCATAAGGCCACCAAACACTGCTATGATGACTCAAACCAGCATTAAGACCAATGCCAATGGTGCCATCATACCCATGTATAAGCAGATCATTCATCTCATATGCAATATCCATCAAATAGATATGCCTCCACACATTCCCAAGCAACTGAATAGCTGATGTAAACCATGTCAAATTTGAATGTGCAATGGAAACCCTAGTAGGACAGCCACTAACCAATGAAGAATCTAAAAAGATTAAATCACCAATCAACAAGTAGATAGCTGCTATATCATAATAAATTGGTGATATAGCCAAAGATGAGTTATGGATGTCTTCATTACAAACCAAGGACAACTCTTGAGTGGCTGATCCACTGTGAGTGTCATCAATACAGTCAACAATACTATCAAGTGAATGACCAATATCAATGGAAAATTCTGAAGTATCCTCATCTATCCATGTGTCAAAACATGTAGGCATTCTCCTATCCTGTTCCATCATGCTTGAAGTCTTCACTAAACCATCCGAATGATATGTCTTATCAATCTCATCACTACAAATATGTGAACAATATGAAGTTTCTGGTTGATTGTGTTTGACTGTCATAAGAGGTTTGTTCATGACATGTTCTCCTTCATTGACATCGTTCTTTGGAAAAAGAGACCTTAGATAAGCCTCCCTTTGCTGTCTTGCTTGATCTAAATGGTGCACTTTTTCTTTGTCTTGTAGTAGATGCTGTTTTGCAAGGGCAGCCACTAACTTAGCCTTCTTGGCCCTTTGTGACCATATATCGCACAAAATTTGTGTATTTTCCACATCCTCCCAAGTCTGATATAAAAAATCAGAATTCTTATGATTTGTATTCATCCTACAAGACACATTTTTAACACCCAATTCTTGAGTGCCATCTATAGAAGACTCCATGGTATTATCATCCAAAGGTGTTAGCATGTCTATTCCATGAGAATGCAAAACCATAGGACTGCTGTCCTCAAACAAATCAGGTATAATGTCATGCCAATCCATAAACTTGTCATTCATTTCAATATTCAGATGATTACCATCAAGTGCCGGTTCAGTACAATTCTCTTTACATGTATAATGTATACCTTCAGGAAGCCAATCATGACCCAAAGCTATCATTGATTTGGCTGCTATTTGATGAGGCAAAGTAAATTTGAGAGCTTTCATAATAACGTGTTTCCATCATGTATGAAGCTCAACTCCATTACTTGTAAATCTTGGATGACCCTTTGTAAAGAATGTAGCCATTGCATACCAAGTATAATTTCATTGTCCTTAAAATCAAGTACATAAAAGTCATCACAAAGAGTATACTCACCAGAGATAATGCTAATCTTACTTACTTTCTTTTTGCAAAGAATAGTAAGTCCACCTGCTATATGTTGATGTTATAGCAGCTTAGGGCTGCACTTCATTGCACACGCCTCAAGAAGGAAGCATAAATTAAATGAGTAGCCATTCGGCTATTTAATTTATGTCAATAATAAATATCAATCATAAAGGGCTGACCCTAATGATTCGCATTTATCACTTGTTGCTTGGGTCGACCTTATTTGTATTTAACATTTATTATGTTTCTCTAAGAAGGCCGACCTAAGTGAAGAGGTGCCTGATTTTGTATAAGTACAAGGTCTTTCCTTGTCATTTGTAATCAAGTTCAATTCGCATTTTCCTCAAGCATGTTCGCACTTAGACAGCAGATTATTATCTTGTAGCAGCAGACCTATTTCAAGGTGTTTCATATTCGCACTTAGGAGAATTGCTATTGTATCAAATTCGCCTATGTTCTAGGCCTGAGTTGTAAGCAGATTTCTGCTCTTGTTCCATATAATATAAGAGGATTATTTGTTGGGTTTTTCTCCCTTAAGAGGAGGGTTTTCCCAGGGTATCTTGCTGTGTTCATTGTCTTCAGTGTTGCAATATAATAAGTACTTTATGTTTATGATCCGATCTAAGAAACACTAACATGGTATCAGAGCGGGTGTGAAAAAGATCGTGATCAGATTTAGTTTGCAACACTCACTTTATTCTTTTTCAGTCTCTCTTATTTTTCAAATTTCAAGATGGTGAATGGTCTGAAAATCGAGGATAGACTCGAAAGAGTTTCGAACTACACATCATGAAGGTTCAGGATCATGCTCACATTAGAAGAGAATGATTTGGCTGAGTTTGTGAAAACAAAAGTTCCCGAACCTGAGGAGGAAGAAGAGAAGTTGCAGTGGAGGAAGAAAGATACTAGGGCAAAGAAAGTGTTGGTTGATTCCGTCAAGGATCATGTTGTACCGATTGTCTTCAAGTTGGATACAGCAAGAGATGTTTACAACATTGGAAGAGATGTATGAAATCAACAACACCAGTCGAGCACTTGCATTGAAGCAACAACTTCATCATGTGAAAATGTTGAAAGGAGAATTTGTAATTACTTATTTCATGAGGATTTCAGAGATAAGAGATCAACTTTCCACAATTGGTCACATGATTGATGACAAAGACTTGACTATGCTTGCTCTCAATGGTCTTCCGCTTTCATGGGAGTCGTTTATTCAAGGAATCAGTGCAAGATCTAAACTTCCCAAGTTTGATCAATTGAGGATTGACTGTATTCAAGAGGAGTCGAGACAAGCAGCTAGGGGCATTGGTCAAAGTTCGAAGAATGAAGAAATACATGTTCTTGCCTCTCATTCATCAAAGAAAGGAAAAGGTTTTAAGAAAGGGTTCTTCAAAAGGAATCGAGAAAATGGAAATGATGGTGCCCCTGCCTTCAAAAGGAAACGAGATATGTCCAAGATTCAATGCTTTCGTTGTGATAAGTATGGTCACTTTGCAAAGGAATGTCCTCTCAGACCTAAGCAGCAGGTTGCCACCGCAAATGTTGAAGAAGTTGCTCCGCAGAAGGACTCCAGTGATTATCTATTCTATTCAGCCTTGTCAAGCAATGTATCTACCGACGCCAACACTTGGCTGATTGATAGTGGTGCCTCTAGGCACATCACCGGTTTCAGGGGACACCTTTCAAATTTAGTGGAGAGTAACTCTAGTGAACAAGTTGTTATTGGAGACGATGCTAGATATTCTGTGAAAGGAGTTGGAAACTCCACTCTTCACCTGGATTCCGGGATCTCATTGGAGTTGAATGATGTATTGTTTGTTCCATGGATAAAGAGGAATCTTGTCTCCATTTCAGCATTAGAAGACAAGGGTTATCAAGTTGCATTTTCTAAAGGCAAAGTTCTTATATGGGCAAAGAACTCCAGCTTCAAAACTGCTCAAGTGATTGGAGTTAGACATGAATGTCTCTACAAGCTATGCACTCGCCCCCTTCAAGCACTTGTGCATAACAGTTCCAGCATGTGCGATCTTTGGCATCGAAGATTGGCTCACATTCACTTTCGTGCATTACCTATCATGGAGAAGATGGTCACCGGTCTTCCAAAATTCAACCAGGAACATGAAGGTACATGCAAAGGATGCGCTCTAGGCAAGAATACAAAAGGTACGTTTCATTCTAGTGAAAGTAGATCTAAATGTATTCTTGATCTCATCCATTCTGATTTATGTGGTCCAATGTCTATTGCATCTTCTAGTGGTTTTTTGTATTACATTATTTTTATTGATGATTACTCTAGAAAGACTTGGATTTATTTCTTGAGATCTAAAGAATCTAAAGAAGTATTAGAAAGATTCAGAGAATTCAAGGCACAGGGTGAAAACCTGTCTGGGAAAAGGATCAAGGTTTTGAGATCCGATAATGGTGGAGAATACACTTCTGGCACATTTCGTGATTTCTGTATTGAAGCTGGGATTAAGAGGGAGTTCAGTGTTCCCTATAATCCACAACAAAATGGTATTGCTGAAAGGAAAAACAGGTCTATTGTGGAAGTGGTAAAAGCTATGACCCATGATCAAGATCTGCAAATCTCTCTTTGGGTTGAGGCATCGAGGACAGTCGTCTATGTTCAGAACAGGAGTCCCCACAAGATCTTGGAGAATAAAACTCCTGAAGAAGCATTCTCAGGGGTGAAACCAGAAGTTAGTCATTTGAGGATCTTTGGTTGTCCAGTGTATGTTCATATTCCAAAGGAAAAGAGAACAAAGTTAGAACCTTCTGGGAAGAAGGGAATTCTTGTAGGTTACAGTGAGACATCAAAAGCCTACAGAATCTACATTCCAGGTCAGAAGTCTATTGAGATTAGTAGAGATGTCACATTTGAGGAAGATGTTGCCTTCAGAAGATCCAAGGGCACTCCTATGGAGATCGATGAAGAAGAACCTCCTCAAGATATGGAAGTAGACCATATTCCAGAGAATCAGAAGGAGGCTCCAAAACCTAAAGAAGATGTTGATCTAGTTGAACCCTTGGATCCTACTGATGGCCCTTTAGATATTGTGATTGGAAAGAAAAGACCTCTTTGGGCTTGTAGGGCAATGCAGGAGGCAGAAAGTTTTGCAGCCCCAAGAGGAGCTTTCAAAGAAAGCAAGAGACCTCATAAGTTCTCCAGCTATGTCGCCTTGATGAGTCAGATCATTGAGTCAGAGCCTTCAAGTGTTGATGAAGCTTCTAGTCAACAAGTATGGAAAGATGCCATGACTGAGGAGTATCAGTCCATACTTAAGAATGATGTTTGGGATATTGTTCCTAGACCCAAGGGCAAATCTGTGGTGTCTTCTAAATGGCTCTTCAAGATCAAGCATGCAGCTGATGGGAGCATTGAGAAGCACAAGGCAAGATTCGTGGCTAGAGGGTTCTCACAAAAAGAGGGAGTTGCCTATGAAGAAACTTTTGCTCCTGTGGCTCGATATACTTCTGTCAGAACCATCATTGCCATTGCTGCATCTAGAGAATGGAAGATTCACCAAATGGATGTAAAGACAGCCTTTTTGAATGGTGTAATAGAAGAAGAGGTTTATATTGAGCAACCCGAAGGATTTGAGGTGCATGGGAAGGAGTCTCATGTTTGCAAGCTGAAGAAGGCCTTGTATGGTCTTAAGCAAGCTCCTCGTGCTTGGTAAGAAAGGATTGATCAGTATCTATTGAGTCTGGGTTTCTCAAAGAATGATGCAGATTCTAACCTCTATTTCAAGGTAGTAAATGGTGAAGCATTGATTTTGGTTTTGTATGTTGATGATTTGATTATCACTGGTGAGGAACATCTAATTCTAAAATGCAAGAAGGAGTTAGCTTCAGAGTTTGAGATGAAGAATCTAGGTCTCATGCATTACTTCCTTGGCTTAGAAGTTTGGCAAAAGCCAGATGAAATGATTCTAAGTCAAGGCAAGTATACTATTGACATTCTCAAAAGGTTTGGTATGATTGACTGCAAACCTATGTCTACACCCATGGAGACTAATCTAGATAAGTTGAAGGAAGCTGCAGCTAGTTCAGATCCAGTGGATTCTACTATGTATAGACAGTTGATTGGTTCATTGATGTATCTAGTTAACACTAGACCTGACATCTGCTATGCAGTGAGTGCACTTAGCCAGTTTATGTGTGAACCAAGGCAAATACATCTTGTTGCAGCTAAACATATCCTGAGATACTTGCGTGGCACAATTGGATATGGACTGAGATATTCTTCAGGTGAGGACTTGGAGTTACATGGCTTTACTGATTTTGATTGGGTAGGATGTGTCTCAGATCGGAAGAGTACCTCTGGTTGTTGCTTCAGTTTGGGTTCTGCTATGATTTCTTGGTGTAGCAGGAAACAGTCATCAGTGGCCTTGAGTACAACCGAGGCAGAATACATTGCAGCTTGTGTAGCAGCTCGTGAGGCAGTGTGGCTTCGTAAGCTCCTTGCAAGATTGTTTGAACAATCAATGGAGCCTACCATTATACACTGTGATAACCAAAGTTGTGTAAAACTTTTTGTCAATTTTGTGTTTCATGACAGAACAAAGCATGTTGAGATCAAGTATCATTATATTAGAGATATGGTACTGAGGAAAGCTATATAGTTGAGGTATATTAGCACTGATGAGCAAACGGCAGACATTCTCACCAAGCCTCTCTCCAGAATCAAATTTGTGTACTTTCGAGAAAAGCTTGGAATGGTGGAGAATGCAGCCTTGATTCAGAAAGAGTCTCAGTATCAGTGATCCTTAAATTGATAATGCATTTCTCTATTGAGAGAGATTTGAGGTGTAAGCCCTTGATAATGCATTTCTCTATTGAGAGAGATTTGAGGTGTAAGCCCTTGATAATACATTTCTCTATTGAAAGAGATTTGAGGTGCAAGTCCTTGGTAGTGCATTTCTCTTCGAGATTTGAGGTGAAAGCCCTTGTTTCCACCCTCTGGGAGAGCCATGGTGGATGTCGTGTGTGACTCCATGACAACATCACGTGAGTGAATGCGTGATGATCTACTTGTGCTTGTGTATCACCCTCTGGAGGAGCCATGGTGAAAGTCACATTGAGGTGACAACATCGCATTAAGTGATGAGCACTTGTTCATACCATCTATGGAGGTAGCCATGATGGTTGATATCACGATGAAGTGATATTCTATTTTGTTTTCATATTGATATGATGTGTCGTGTGCAGGTGGAAGTATCATCCCTCGCTGAGAGGGAGTGTTGATGTTATAGCAGCTTAGGGCTGCACTTCATTGCACACGCCTCAAGAAGGAAGCATAAATTAAATGAGTAGCCATTCAACTATTTAATTTATGTCAATGATAAATATCAATCATAAAGGGCCAACCCTAATGATTTGCATATATCACTTGTTGCTTGGGTCGACCTTATTTGTATTTAACATTTATTATGTTTCTCTAAGAAGGCCGACCTAAGTGAAGAGGTGCCTGATTTTGTATAAGTACAAGGTCTTCCCTTCTCATTTGTAATCAAGTTCAATTCGCATTTTCCTCAAGCAAGTTCGCACTTAGGCAGCAGATTATTATCTTGTAGCAGCAGACCTATTTCAAGGTGTTTCATATTCGCACTTAGGAGAAGTGCTATCGTATCAAATTCGCCTATGCGCTAGGCCTGAGTTGTAAGCAGATTTCTGCTCTTGTTCCATATAATATAAGAGGATTATTTGCTGGGTTTTTCTCCCTCAAGAGGAGGGTTTTCCCAAGGTATCTTGTTGTGTTCATTGTCTTATGTGTTGCAATATAATAAGTACTTTTTGTTTATGATCTAATCTAAGAAACACTAACACTATAGTCACATCAAAGCCCTCAAAATCATCACAATGCAAACCTCTTTTCTTTACCAAACCTTCATCAATGTAGTTATGTGTAGCTCCACTATCAAATAGTGTCAAAACCTTGTAATCAAACAATAAGCCTTCAAAGATAAAAGGATTATACCTTGGAGCTCCTGAAAGATAAAAAATCCTAGAACTTTTGTTACCATCATTTATTGGTTCTAGTGTTGGTTGTTTATGATCATGCTCTTCCTCACTCTCTGAATCCATATTAGGGATCCCATCATCATCAGATACGACCTCTATAGGATGTGACATACCTTTCCCAAGGCATCTATGACTAGGCTCCCATGGTTGTTTGCAAGTAAAACACAACTTCTTTCTCCTGAGCTCATTCCTCGTTTCAAAATCCAGCATAGGTTGTATAGACTTAGACTAATTTGGTTTTCCCACATCTGCCTTGTGTTCTGACTTATTATCTTTGAAGTTCTTCTTTTGACCTTGAACTGGAGTGGGGTAAGTGTCCAGGTCTAGTGCAAGCTCTATTGCATCATTCAGTGTCTTAGGCTTGTGAACTTTCACCAAACCTCGTAACCTATCACTTAATCCCTCTACAAAAAGCATAACAACCCTTTTCTCGGGCATCTCAGGAACCATAACAGCAATCTTCTGAAACTCATTGATAGAGGAATCCACTTTACCTTCTTGTTTCAGCTGTGCCAAATCTCTATAGTAAACCTCTACGTCCTTCCTATCAAATTTGGCAATGAGTTTGCGAGTCAACTCGTCATAGGAAGTAATCATGTCATGCCTTTGTGACAAAAGTCCATGGTGCCACCAATCATATGCTATGCCCTCTAAGTGCATAGTAGCAAACTATATAGCCTTTTCTTCACTCATAGGCTTGAGTGTAAGAAAGGTATCAAGTTTATGAATCCAAGCATGTGCACTCATCCTACCACTGCCATCAAAATTGGGTAGAAGAATTTTGTTCAATGCATTCTTGTATTCTTTGGGCTCCTTCTGGGATTTCTTCTCTTTTTGTTCTTTTTCTTGTCCTTTTGATTCATAAACTGGTTCAGATTTATGGCTGATCAAACCGCATCAGGAAGAGCACAGTACTCATTATATGCTGCCATGATATCATCAAAGACCTCTGTAGCTTCTTCTTCTTCTTCTTCTGAAGGTAGCTCCTCTCTCGTAGGAGTGAAGGCGGGTCGAAGAGGTCTATCTAGAGTGGCTGCAATTTGTCTCCTTGTATTACTTCTTCCACTACTTTCACTATGTGCCCTTCTAAACCTTGAATGATCCATCCCCAACTATCCCACAGCTGCAATCAGGTTATCTTGAAGCTGCTAGAGCACTTGTTGTTGCTGTTGTGCAAATGTTTGTAGGAAATCATCAATATTTTCTCTTCTAGGGTCACCCATTTCTGCAAATGAACTTGAAGATTGATTACCCTCATCCTGTTGTGCTCTTCTTCTAGTGATATACATGTGTGGCCCAACTTCGAAAAGTTGCATAACCCCAAGGCTGGCAAGACCTTAGCTCTGATACCACTGTAAGAACCCTTACAGGTTCAAACTAAAAAATTTCTTTTTGCTGGTTTGAAAATTCTGATTTGCTTTTAACTTTGATTTCTACAAAGGTTTACTGCAACATGAAGATTGAAAGGTTTCAAGCACAAATAGAAAAAAATGAACTTGAACATAGATTTTAGGCAATCAAATAAGTCATATAAACATAGATGGACATACCCAGGAAAGATAGCTCAACTTCTTATTTGATCTAAAAAGTTGATTACAAATAGAGAGGGCTGGAAAGTACAAACAGTCAAGTCTAATTTGAATTTCAGACCTTCAATTAAATCCACTTGTTTCAAAATACAAGTCCAAACTCTAGCAGTAGAAAGGGAAGATGAAGCTCTATAAAGTAGGATGATGTGCCCAGCTGGAGATGACTGAAATGCGTCTATAGCAGCCCACTAGAGGTTGTAGATGCCAAATACTCCTCAGATATGATAATTTTGTTGGTTGATATTTCGAAGTTTGACTATGCCTGAAACTAGAAATTGCCAAAATGCCCTCCTTTGCCAAGCGAACCACTTGAAAACCTTTTGCTAGCAAGTATTGATGAAAGTATCACAAACAAAATCCAAATCTGCAACTGAAACTTCACTAAAGAAATCTGGTTGAGCTCTATGATGAATTCTGCTTGAATTTATCTCACATGGTGGAATGGGGCCATCACCATACCATAATATTCAAGGGAGCACCACTTTGAATCAACTAAAAACTACTTTCAATCAAGAGAAAGCTGTCTTAACAGAATAGCAACACTAAAACATATGATCTATCTCAGCCTTCCAAGCCTTCTTAAATAAGGCCCCAAGCCAAAACCGCCCCAAGAAGAGAATCAGATTTGTTTTATTAAAATATTCAATAACCTCAAGACTAAGGCACCTTAAACCACCCTAGGCCAAGATCATATTTTATTCCATTAAAATATTTGTTGCTCACTAAGGCACTTGAGCCGCCCTTGGGGAAAGATCAGATTTTTCCTCATTAAAATATTCATGACTTCATGGCTAAGTTTCCCAAACCGCCCTAGGAGAGGATCTGATTGCCTATTGAATATTATAATATTCTAGTTTGGAAGCTTCCTTGAGCCACCTTAGGAAGAGATCTGATTTTATTCTTAAAATATTAAATATCAGTTGCTTCTCCCTTAAGTTTGCTAAACCGCCATAAGAGGGAGAATCTTCTAGAAGCAGATTTTATTTGATTTGATGTGGTCAACTCACCTCCTTGTTTTCTTAGACCTCCTTGCTTGCTTTGACTTACAAGTAGACCTCCTTGCTTGCTTTGACTTGCTAGTGGACCATGAGATATTAGTAAAATATGATCAACATAATGCTTTATTTTTGTTAAGGATAATTTCCTCTCCAAAATTTATGATTCTCATGGCCAATATCATTCCCTTATCTCGCCATCTAACCCATGGGAATGCTGATGGGCTAGAATCAAGTCATCAAAATTTCACTCCAAGAATGGGGACATTACATAGTTTGTATGACAAGCAACCATAATACAAGCATATTGATCTAATACTACAGTTGTATAATAAAAAATTGTCAGAAATGGGAGGAGTAAGTGAATACTTGTCTAAAATGAAAAAATTCTGCTCCAAATTGGCAAAGCAGGTTTTAATGCAATTGATGATAGAAATATGATAACAGTCACATTGAATGGTCTTCCTCATTCTTATAGAGATTCCATTGAAATATTGTAACTTACAAATAATTGAGCACTGGAAAATATGACACACTAAATGATTTGTTATTTCAACATGCCAACTAGTTACCTAGGAGAAATTCTAAGTCAGAAGAATCCTTTACCGCCAGTTCTAGTAATTCAAACAATGGTAAAGGTTGAGGCACATACATATTATAAAATTTAAAAATGATGGAAGAGGTTTGAGGTTTCCATCACTATGGTAGAAGTGGTGGATGCACATGTGATCATCGTCATGCAAGGCCTGGTGGAGATAATCATCCTAGAGGAAAAGGAAGAATCCGAAGCAGAAGCAAGAGGTAAATCACTTCACACATGTCACACATCTTTTGAAAAGATTTTAAAGAAGCATGATTCTGCTAACTATGCACAATATGGTGACTAATATGATGATGATGGGAATTATGAGTCTACTTACACTGCAATAGGAGAAGTAGCATGTGCAGCAAATTCTAATAGAGAATTTGAAGATTTAACAAACGTGTGTGTTGAGGCCTTTTGAACACAACATGCCCAAGCTTGTGCAAGCAGTGCAGAGCCCCAAATTTTTACACTTGATTATATTTCACGCAAGCTCTTCTTCTTTTATAATTTAAAATAAAATAAAAGCAATGCAAATAAAACAAAACTCAAAATGAGAAAAGTGAATTCATATGAAAGATTAAGTGCCAGGGAAGACATTTCATTTGGAATATTTTAATTTAAATTAGTATTAACATATGTGGTGCTTTCTTCTTTTGCGGAATAATTTGGTATTGTCAGATGGAAAGTGGCTGTGACATCATTTATTAAACAAAAGGAAACATGGCACTAGAGTAGTTTGATTACATCTCAGCTACAACTGTTCACGTAAGGGTTATCTGGTTAATCTTGGAAGGAAAACAGAGAACATGGATCATGTGTAGTAATCAGTGAAAGCCCATCAAAGCAATCACCAAACAATCATGGATTTAACACTTGATAATAACTTAATGATCTGTTCTGTTGGCAATTGCTCTTCACACAACTATTAGTGAAGGGAAAAGCACTGATGGAGGTATGCAGCTATAATTAGTGGGTGAGTCAAGGCATATAAATAAAATTAAACCAGTTGCAAACAATTGAATAAAGAAATTGTTATCAGGCAACTAAATGAAGTAAGTAGTCATGCGATTTAAGAATGTTGAGTAATAGGTGGGGAGAGTCGCTTTTGAATTCAAATTGTTTTAAAATTACAACTGACGTTCCATGTAATGGGCTTTGACCTAACATCTGGATAAGTCAATTAATGCACTGTAACCGATTCCTGAGTGGATGTCATCCCAAAAGTCTATATATATGCCTGTTGTAAGCAAGAAAAAACAGAATAGGATTGAATCAGAGAATTGTGTGTGGGAAGGAGTGCAAGAAAGTAATTTGAAGTTCTCCACTTTTTGTAGTTCTTGTAGCTACTTATCAATATGAGTTCTATTTTTCCCAAATCTGAACATTATTGAATAAATCTTTTGCAAGTTTGTTTCTGAGGTGAAATTCCAAAACTGTTTGTGTGTGCATGTGTGGCCAAGCAAGAACAGGAATTCTTCTTGCACTTTGTATTTCCATTAAAGATTGCATCAGTTACACCAGCAAAATAAGCAGAGACTAATTGCTCCATAAGCTGGTTAGGGGAATTCACTGGATTCTGAGATAACGTTTCAGACTTACAGGTTTCAAAGAATATAGTTTCTCTTTCATTTTCTAGTTCCTTTGCTGATTCTCAATTCCTCTCTGCACTTACTCTTGGTCTTTCTAAAACCGTTAAATAGTTTAGGATTAGTTAGAATTAAAATAGATGTTAATTTTGTGTTTGAACTTAAATGCAAAATCATCTTTTATTACATGCATAAGCTTTAACGATAAATCATTCAATTTCATTTTATGAGCTTTAATGATATATCTTTTGGATTTTCCTTTTTACAAAACCATCGAAGTGTAAATATTCATAAAGCAAACAGTGAACTGTCAAAGTCAGTTTAAACCAAACAACTAGAAATTCAGTTTATCTACACCCAGCAGCCCCTTTAATGGAATAACTCCTCATAGCCTCTGAGTTATGTCTCAGACTAGGATCTTAACAGGTAAATAGAACCTTGGAGAAAGCAATTCCTTTTCAAGAGGGAACAAACCGTTTCACTATTGTTGTGCAATAAAATAATCATCAACAATGTAGAGCATGGATATCAAAGCAACAAGACATGGCTTTCAAGAAGGATTTCTTTGGAGAGTATCAAAACACAAATTTGAACTCTGTCAAATTTGCAGACAAGACTCTCCACAGAGTAATTGGAATTTGAAGTATGACACTAAAACTTCCTAATGATACTAAAAAATTTATGCATGATGTATGGTCTCTTCCTAAAGACAAAAAGCGTTTGTTGTCTTTGGCAACTACAAAGAAATTGGGTTATCAAATTCTGCTTGAGGATTGATTGGTGAAAGTAAATTCAGTTAAGAACAGACATAAAACTGAGTATATAGGATATGAGGATGGTAATTTGGTTACAATGCATTGCAAAATCATACCAAGAGGAGAGGAGCATGTAGCAGTCATACAAATGAAGAATGTGAATCTTCAAAAGTTGTGCAATCTCTAGTATGTGGACATTTGAATTTCCATAGTTTGGTAGACTTACGAAGGAAAGGTGTGGTACATGGGGTAGACTTACGAAGGAAAGGTGTGGTACATGGACTACCAACCTTTGGAAAAGAGAACGACTTTGTGAAGCATGCGTAATGGGGAAGTAAAATCATCAAAGATTCCCACATCAATCAAGCTGGAAGGTTAATCAAATTGTGCATGACTCATAGTGATAATTGTGATATGGGTCCTTATACAAACAAAGGGAATAGATATTTTGTACTGTTCTCATATGACATGGGTATATTTACTGAAGAATAAATCAAAGGTGTTCTCTAGATTTATTGAGTTTAAAAACCTAGTTGAGAAACAATCTAACATGAGAATATTAACTTTGAGATCAGATAATGGCGGTCAATACACTTGTAATGAGTTTCAAAACTTCTAGAAGGAGCATGGTATAAGGAGGCATTTTACTACCACTTACACATCACAACAGATTAGAGCAGCAGAAACAACGAACAAGATACTTTAAGGTATGGCTAGATCTATGTTGAAACATAAGAATCTAGATAAATGTTTTTGAGGAATTGTGGTACAAATAGCACGCTAATTGATAATCGAACTCCAACTTCAACATTTGATGAAGTGACACATTTCAAGGTTTGGCATGGATACAAACCAAACATAAAGCATTTGAAAGTTTTGGGTCCAGCATATTATGCACTACTCCCTAATGAGCTTACCAGATGCTAGGAATGTGAAATGTATTTTTGTTGGCTATTTGATGAAAAGAAAATCTATAAATTGAAGGAAGTTGGCTGCAATCAGAAATTCATAATCAGTAAGGATGTCATTTTTTATGAACTAGATAGTATGGATCATAGTACCATTACATTTACATGGCAACAGTGTAGCAGACTGAAAGTGTAAATGAGTTCAATTACAAGGGTTTAAAATAGGAAAAAAAAGGGAAAAAATGGCAAGTATTACCCTAAACCCTAAAAGCAGCACTTTTTGAAAAACATGAAAAAAGGGGGAAAAAGAGTGTGTATCTGGGTTTGACCAGTTTTGAAAGGGCCGAAGTTGTGCCAGTTTGATCCAGTGCAGCCCAGGCGTTGGGCATAGATTAGACACAGTTAATCTTGTTTTATTCCCATATTTTGCTTCTATGATAAGGATGATTCTTAACTTGAGAGAAAAGTGATGTAGGTTGAGAAAAAAATCAGAAAACAGACACTGAGAATAGCAAGAAAGCTCATCTCAGCAAGGACACTCTGGTATACTAGAGATTGGAGCAAAAATGATAGATTTGATCGAAATTCCATTGATTATAGCTTTATTGATTTAAACCCTAGTAGTTTGGGTAATGAGCATGTTTCTTCCCAATTTGATGGAGTAGAAGATATTAGAGATAATTCACAAGTACAAAAATTTGGTGAGTTGCCTCATATGCCCAAGTGAGCAATATAGTAGATTGCTTCACTTAGACCGGATTAAGGAATCATAGCAGGTCCAAGAATTACTCGAAAACAAGTAAATTATGCTTCGTGTTGCAACTAATGTTTGTAAACCATCAACTTTTATAGAGGCAACTAAGATAGCAGAATGGAGAGATGGTATGAGGAGTGAGTATGAATCCATCATGAAAAACAAGACTTGGAATCTTGTTGAACACCCACATAAAGCAAAACCCATTGGAAGCAAATGGGTGTATAGGGTGAAGTATAAGGCAGATGAATTAATGGATAAGTACAAAGCAAGAATCATAGCCAAGGGGTGTGCTCAAAAAGAAGTCATAGACTATGGGGATATTTTTGCTCCTACAACCAAGTAGGGCACGGTGAGAATAGCATTATCCCTTACAGCACCAAAAGTGTTAGGTATATCACATGGATATTTAAAGTGCTTTTCTTAATGGTGATTTCTAGGGAGTTGTCTACAAGTTACAACCACAGGGATTTGAGGCAAAATTTTTAGAAATCAAGGCATGTCTCTTGACTAGAGCTTCGATTGATTTGAAACAAGCACCTAGATCCTAGATCCTAGTTTGCAAAGGTTGATGGTTATTTGAGACAATATGGTTTTATGAGGAGTGAATCTGATGATAGTCTACATTTGCATGCATCGAAACAAAATTGTGATTTTTGTTTTATATATTGATGGCATTTTGCTAACTAAAAATATTAAAACAAGAGTTTGAAATAAATGATTTGGGACTTTTACGCTATTATTTAAGAATAGTAGGAAGGCAAAAAGATCATTGTATTTTTCATTTTACGAGAAAAATACATATGTTAATTGTTGAAAAAGCTTAAATTGGAAAAATATATGCCATCTTTAAAGCCCATGGAACCTAATTTGAAACTTTCTTTGGATGAAGGAGATGAATTGGTTGATGATTGGTTGGGAGCTTTATCTATTAAAGTATTATTGTAATATTTAATGTTCATCTTAGCTTTTAGTTAGTCGATAGTTTACTTCTAGTTAACTTAATTTGCTTAAGTTAGCTTTTAGTAACTTCTATTTCTGTTTTAGTTTGCTTTAGTATCTTTCCGTTATCTACTCTAGTTTGCTTTAGTTAACGATTGTTTCTTTTTAGAAAATATTATCTTGTAATTCTTTATATAAGGAGTATTCCTCTCCTTTGTAAATAAGTAATAACGAATATCAAATATCAATTATCATTTCATGGTATCAAAGCTTAGGCTCAAACTTTTTTGGCGAATTTTTTAGCAATAAAAATTTGTGTATTCCTAAGGATTTTTTTAAAATTTCTTAGATATTTTGATTGTTTTTTTTTAAATTGAATCTTAATGGTTTACTCAAAAAGTTGAAAAATTATTTCGGAAGGTTTTTGACGGATTTTTTTTATAAAATTCATGAAGTTTTCTAGTTGATTTTTTAAAATAAAATCAAGGGGTTTGATTACCTGAAAATTGTTAGGGTTTTCAGAAGAAAATTTTTGAGGGTTTATCTACAACAAATAGCGAAGTTTTTGAGGAAAAATTTGTGAAGCTTGTGTTGTTGAAAATCACGATTTATTTTTGGGCGTTGTTCTAAGGACGTGAGGTCTGATTTTCACGAGTTTTTTTCAAGGGCAAATCGCAGATTTGTGAAGTAAAAAATCGCGGGCTATTTTTTGTAGATTTTCAAAGGTTTTCAAAACATAAATTGCCTTGTGCAGTTCACGTCTAGTATTGGTGTCATTTTTCTGCTCATTCGTGCAACCTGACTACCTCCTTTCTGGCCGCATCTCAAACATCCATAACTTCTGCTCACGATGGGATTTGTTGGCGTTTTCAGTGACTTTTTCTCTGTTTTTCGTGAAAGGTTTGTGTTTCGCGCCAGGTTTTTGGGTGTCTCTGTTATTTCCGCAATCAACAAAGTTCTGGTTCTTTTCTACATCAAGATTTTGAGGGTTTTGCATGTTATTTTGCCACGCAACCTCCTCCTACTAAAAAATCATGGGTTTGCTGGTGCACATCCCTGCATTTTTTTTATTTTTCTAATGATTTTGTGGCAAGTCATGTGAAGTTCCGTGGGCTTTTTGGTTATGGAAAATAAAAATCAGAGTTTTTGACAATTTTTTGATGGATTTTTTTGAGAAAAATAAAATTCGTAATCAGAGCTTTTTGAAAAAAAATTTACTGAAAAAAAAGAAATTGTTGTGCTAGAGAATTTTTTAGGATTTTTTTAGTTTTTGAAAAAAAATTCTATAAAAACTTTGTTGATCATCAAAGTTTTTGAAGGATTTTCTGAAAAAATCTTGTTTTTCTGAGCCTCTATTTTTAGACGATTTTTTAAAAAATCATGGGAGTTGTGCCAGCTGATTGTCCAAGGTTTCGTGCCAACTAATCACATACTTTACCTCATTTTTCAGGCTTTTGGAAAACAAGAGGGATGGTTGCTTTGACCAATGTAATGTTGGAAAGCACCCAAAGGTTCAATGGAAAAAATTACAACACGTGGAAGCAAAGGATGCTTACCATCTTTGAGTACCAATGTTTAGATGGGCTTGTCCTAAGTACAGAAGTTCGTCCCATAGCTGCAGGGAAGGATCAAGTTAAGTATAATGGAGGTAATAGGGAGGTGGTTATTCTTCTCGAGTTATCTGTCACCGATGAGATGTTACCAGAAATACCATCCAGTAAATCTGTTGCGAAGATCCAAAAACATTTGAAGGATCTTCATGAGACCTCAAACAAGGGGTAGAGCTTTCTTCTTGAAGAATATGTTGTTTTCCATTATGATGGATGACAGAATGCCTTTGCAAGATCATCTCACGAAGATCAAAGACATTTGCAATCAACTAGAGGCTATTGGTCGCAAGATGGAAGAAGAGGATATGGTGGTCATTACGTTGAAAAGCTTGCCAAAATCCTTCAAGCACTTCATCGAAACTCTCAACATTAAATCCACCAATGTTGACTTGAAGTTTGATGAGTTGTGCAACAAGCTCTTGCAACAGAATAGGTGGAGGAAGCAATTTGAGAGCAGTGAGTCTTTCAGTGTTGAGCAAGCATTTACTACCAAAGATGGCAAAGGCAAGTCCACTCAACAGAAAGGACAAGGCAATTCAAAGAAGAGCTCCAAGAAGTCTATTACATGCCATTACTGTGGGAAGATTGGTCATATACAAAAGTATTGTAGAAAGCGGTTGGCTAATGAGAAGTCCAACCAGGAAGGGTCTCAGCAGAGTGCTCAAGTGGCAGAGTATACTGAGCGAAAGGAATTTGCATATTATGCATTCATGGCCAGAACACCATCAAAATTTGGGTAGACTTAGTTTATGTTAGTAGAATGACCATTAAGGGAGGGTATTAAAGTATTATTGTAATATTTAATGGTCATCTTAGTTTTTAGTTAGTCGATAGTTTACTTTCAATTAACTTAGTTTGCTTCAGTTAGCTTTCGGTAACTTTTGTTTATGTTTTATTTTGCTTTAGTATCTTTTCGTTATCTGCTTTAGTTTGTTTTAGTTAACGATTGTTTTTGTTTAGAAACATCGTCTTGTAATCCTTTATATAAGGAGTATTCCTCTCCTTTGTAAATAACAAATATCAAATATCAATTGTCATTTCATTATCTATTTGTGGAGTAATGGTGTAAAGGCCGCTAGCGTTTGTGCCTTGTGCATTATTCAATTTTTTAATTTTTATATTATGTTGTATCAAGTGATTTGACAATGTATTATGGGATACATGTGTCATGGTCTTTTGTATCGAACTTTCTGATGAGGCCTTGTATTGCCATTGAAATGTTTTGAATGTGTACTTTAGATACTTATGCTATGTTTTTATATATTTTGTCACTATATGTGATGTTTTATATTGCCATCATTGTACGCTATCAATTAAGTTTTGTACTAGAATCTGTTATATGACTATATATTATGGGATGCATATGTCATGATTTTATATGTTTAAAGTTTTAAACTATTACAATGTTTTGGCTTCATTGTTTTCACTATATCTATTATATGTGTTGATTATTATAGCTAGTTCTACATGATGGATTATTGTTCATTTTGCATCTAGTTATCCAGATCATGCTAGTCATAGATGATTTATAATTAGATTTGATGATTAGATGTCATGTTATTAGTTATATCATGTTGGGTGATTTATGCTATGTTTCAACTATCCTTATATATTGCAAGTACACCTGATGTTTCACCTGAGTGTGCAGATATAGATTTTCCCTAACCGTGATTAATTGGAAATGGTTATTTTGGGTAAAACATGTCTACTTAACCTTTGTCTCATTCAATTCAAGTGTGAGATGAACCTTATAAAATCTTGGATTTGAATCGGTAGCAATTCAGAAATCCGTGTGTTGTGTTTAAACCTATAAAGTGAGTGAGTACTTCGTGTGCAGTTATTTTATCTTATAACATTGCATTTAAATTAATTATAAAATACCGGTGCTCTTTGGGGAAGCGTCCCCTACTTTTTTACCCTAGTCCCCTATAGAGGGCATTTCGAGGATGCTAGGGAAACGTACCCTCCCCGTCTCCTTGTCAAAATTTAGGAAACGTCCCCAAGATGTCGAAAAATTCCCCAAGGTACATTAGGGGACGGCTAGCCATCCCCAAGATGGCCAAGAGACGTCAAACGTCCCCCATTTATCCTAGAGATGCCTAATTGTCCCCTAACATACCCAAGGTCATTTTTGTTACTTTAAAAAAGAAAACTGACAACCTTTCAATGCTTGTTTGGTTTATGACATGCCTATCTAGGATTTACAAAAAAATATGAAAATGGTGTGCACCATGAAGGCCTGTGTGGTTTCAAAAGTGTTAGTTTGGGTTCATGGTGGGGGCTTCACCCGTCAACCCCACCTTGTATCACGACGGGGAACGTGCCAAGGGTGTTGTCCCCAAACCTCGCAAGGAGTGTTGCCCCTTGACCTTGCTAGGGGCATTGCCCTCAAACCCCCACATGGGGTGTTGCCCCCAAACCTCTATAAGTGGTGCTGCCCCTCAACCCCATTGGGGCATTGCCCCCAAATCCCCATCAAACCATAAGTCTAACCAAGTAATAGACCAATGATGAAACATGATCACAAAATCTACAAAATACATATCCCCTATTGCAAATCTCTATATCTTCACAATTAAAGCCACAATCAAAGATTATCTTTTTTAATACATTGGACAACTTGTTTAGTATACAAGGACTGACATAGATAAAGTTGGCATGCTATAGTCATTATACTACTAAATACAAGTTAAGTCATAGTTGGCAAGAAATACCATTTTCATAATGCAAAAATGTATTTGCACAAACAACTCATAGAACAATCCCATCTAAGGTCAAACTGAAACATAACTAGTAATCTTTTTACTTAATCATTCCTCTTTGTTAATGAGTTTGACGATAAAACATTCAATCTTGAAGGCTTTAGGAAAAATTTAATAATAAATCCCTCACTCGAATATACACACAAGTCATGCATGTCTTTATTAACTCATGCTCATATGTATATATAAAGAACATCATAATTCCTATTCTATTACCCATGCTTACAAAATGTCTATAATGTCTATGATGAATGCTTTATCAATGTTATCTTATGAATATTTCAAAATCCTTATATTTTAAAATTTTCCTTGTTTTTTTAACAGTTGTCCTCTATCGTCCCCTAAAAAATGGCCAAAAAGAACCCCCATACCGGAAACACGTTTGGCCGTCCCCATCCCAAAAAATTGGGGGAGCATAGTAAAATACATGTTTGTCATGTTTTGCACAATATTTAATATGCTTTGAGTTAGGAAGATAATTAATTATGCCTTAGTGAAAAAGGTCTTATGCATTATTTTATTACTATGTAAAAAAAATTGAAATGAGTCTCATCACACTAGGGAAATAAATAATATTGCATATGGGAAATAGAATTGCAATGAATTTAGAATTCAAGATTTTATTTGCAAAGGTCAATGGAAAATATTAATTAAGTTATTGGCATTATAATAGTCTTATTGAAATATTTTGTATGGAAAATATCTCTTATGAAAATATTTATTATTGCAAAAATTCATTTTTGAAATAGCTTAGCAAATGTGAAAAGGGGGGACAAAAGTATAGGAAATGATGAGAACAAAAGGAAGAAGGTAAAGAATTGTTGAAAACACTTGTTTTTGTTTTGGGAAACCCTTTCATTCCTCCTCCTTTGAAAGATACGAATTTCTACATTTTGGAAAAGCAAGTGTTTGCAACTAGATTACATTTGGATTGGATGGGGATTGGTATTGCTTGAGAGTTGGAAAAGAATTGCTTGGAGTGTGCTTGTTTCAAAAAAACTTCCTTCGTTCTTGTACGTTTGTTTAGAAAGGCAATATTCTTGTTTAAAGTATGCATTTGAATTAAATTTCTTCATTTGTCATACCCAAAATAGGCGGATGCATATGGCTTTCTTTTCATAGAGTTGTTTTGAGTGAACTTCATAATTATAGTTTGTAGTGTTTTATTTTTGAAAAATGCAAAAATGAGCCGAAGTTATGGCATTTTTTTCCCAAAACCCTTATGTGATTTGAAAAGCTTCTAGTTTTGCATTTTGTACTTTTAAGGGTATACTTGAATTTTTTTAATTTTGTGCATTTCAAAAGTTGAAATTTTGAACATTTATTGATATCTTTTAATGGTGAATTTAGGCATTTTCATGGTTTTGGAACTTTTTTCAAAAATGAAATTTTGAATTAAATATATATTATCTTGTTTTAATTTGTGAGATGTGTTGGCTCCCTTTTGGATTGTGATTGTTTGTTGGTGGACCAAGTGTCATGACTTTTTGCATTATTTTTTGTGTCACATACAATTTGTATTTTTGAAATGTTGGGAACTTAGGATTGAGCTACAAAGTAAATAAGGAGTGGCCTCCCACCACTAATCCAAGTCTAAAAGGAGCTTGTGGAGTGAGCCAAGTAAGACTTCAATAAAACTTGAACAATAAAATTTAATGGGGATTAAATAAAATACACACACAATCAAGATAAACCTTCACAAAGCATCGAATGTCTAAAGGATTCATGACTTCTAGGAATAGGGCAATCCACAACTCGTAGAGATTGGTGAATGTCCTTGGGTACACCTATTGTGGATAGTAATGCTATTCAACAACCTACATGGTCATCGTGCCAAAGTAGCTAATACTCATTAGTTTACATCTAGGTCTCTTTTCCTATTATTTCATTTGATTTTGCATCTGATATGTGTTAAGACACCTCATATGTGCATTGATGGCATCAAGAACCCTCACGCATGTATGTTTATCTGATATCAAGCATTGAGTTTGATCACACTAAAGAAACGAAATATTTTGCATACAGGAAATAAAATTGCTATATAGTTAGAATTCAAAATTAATTTGCAAAGATCAATGGAAAATATTTTGCATTATAATAGCCTACTTGGAAAATATATTGCAAGGGAAGTATCTCTTATGAAAAGATCTATTTTGCAAAATGCCATTTTTTAAATAGCTTAGTAAATGTGAAAGGAGGGAAAAAAGAAAAAGGGTTTAGGGAAATATGGAAACAAGAGAAAAAAGGTAAAGTGTTTTTTAAAAGACTTGTGTTTATGTTTTGGAAAACCCTCTCATTCCTCCTCCTTTGAAAGAAAAAGGATTTCTACATTTTGGAAAAAGAAGTGTTTGCAATTGGATTAGATGGGGATTGGTATTGCTTGAGAGTTGGAAAAGAATTGCTTGGAGTGTGCTTGTTTTAAAAAAGGCTTTCTCCATTCTTGTAAGTTTGTTTGGAAAGGTAATCTTCTTGTTTAAATTATGCATTTAAATGATTTTTTAATTTGCCATGCCCACAATAGGCAAATGCATATGGCTTTCTTTTCAGAGAATTGTTTTGAGTGAATTTCAAACCCTGGTAAGCTTAGAGCCCCAAAATCTTTAAACAAGGAAGTTAAACTCCAATAACATTTATTGAAATTGAAATGAGGTTTCATAACTCCTTGATTGAAATTGAAATTTCAATAGAGATTTTGTGGCTCCTTCCGTGAAATCAAAAATAACATTTATTCGTAGCCAAGAAGAGAAAAAAAAAATTGGGGCAACCATTTAAACCCTGGATTTCCAACGATAAAGGAATATGTAACTTCTGGTTTCTGAAATACAAAATAAGATAGATGAAGAGTTTTTGGAAGGTTGTGTGTTTAGTTTTCATTAGCGTTTCGATAACCCAGTATTTCATCCTCAAAGTAAGAGCAAAATGAGATCGCAATCTAAGATTAGGGAGAAAAAAAGGAAAAAAACCTTTGGCGTTGCTCTTACAAAACGATAAATTGTGCGTTAAGCCCTGCCCTAAATAAATATATGGACAGCGTAGCCAGATATAAATGCGCTGTTGTCTACAATTCAGGTAACATAGTTGATAGAATACAATGTAATAGAGTTGATAGGAAACCGCACTTTTCGTAAAGATGAAATGCTAACAGGGTTGCACCTTTTCAGCCGTGCATAAATTTCTGCTCTGTTCTCCTGCACGGAGAGAAATCGACGAAGCAGATCGACCACTGCCACGGGTTTTGAAACCTCCTCAGCAATTTCCATTGCACCGCAGGATAGCGTTTTCTCAAACTTTTCGCTCAATTGCTCCATTCAATGGCTTTTGCTCTGACCACCTTTTATATGTACCTGCTGTGCAGGAGAAAATGAGTTGGACTGAAACTTTATTACCGGAGATGAAAAAGAGCAGTTGAGGAAAAGTCGGAGCAGAAGAAAGAGCGCCCGGATGAAATAAAATATTAAGTGGACAAATGGGATATGTAAGAGAAAAAAGAAGTAATTACTAGCAATCGCACCTTAGTGTGCAATGGGTACGCCGACGAGGTGGGGAATGTCAATTAGGAAAACTTTTGGTTTTTTTTCATACATTTATGCATTATATGGTAGATCATTTATGAAATGATGTTTGTGCAACAAAGGTCAAAATGGAGAAGCAATAGCTTCAAATCAACTATGCATCCACTTACAAAGATTCGAAACCTTTAAATCAAGATGATAATCAATTTTCATTACCAATAGACTCATATTATGTTTTCAATAGAGAGAGGGAGAGATAGGAATAGAAAAAGTGAGATATAGACGAGGAAGAGAGAGAGAGAGAGAGAGAGAGAGAGAGAGAGAGGGGGGTGAGGAGATAGAGATAGGGATAGAGAGGGAGAGGGAGAGGGGGAGATGAAGATGGAAATAGATATTGAGATAAGGAGAGAGAGAAGAGAGGGATAGATAGAGATGGAATAGATAAGTATATAGAGAGGGAGAGATAGAAAGATATTTAGATAGAGATAGGAAGTGATATATATAGAGAGAGAGAGATAAAAAGGAGATATATAGGGGTAGAGAGAGAGGGAGAGATAGAGAGATAAAAATAGAGATAGGAAGTGACATAAAGAGAGATAGATAGATAGAAGGAGATATATAGTGCTAGAGAGATGGAGAGATAATGAGATAGAGATAGAGGGAGAGATGGAAGAAGATATATAAAGAGATAGAGGTAGAGAGACAAAGAGATATAAATATAAAGGTCTACAAAGAGGAAGAGGGAGAGAGAGGGAGAGAAGAAGGGGAAGATAAGGAGATATATAAATAGAGGGTGATATAGAGAGATATGGTGCAGGGGCACCCTAATGCACCTTGGGTCATGTTGGGAAACTTTGGGTTTTGTTTTTTTTTTTGGCTTGATTTATGTAATAAGGTCATTTGAGACCATTCTAAGTCAATCTAGGACCATTTTGGGTCATTAGGTGCAATGTAGGCAAAAGATGTAAAAGTTGCTCAAATGTTGTCAATGTTGTAACGACAACTTTTACAATATTTGTTAGCAAACAGTTGTGGATCAGTTGGAGGTTGGTAAATGCTTGTAACAGCATAAATATGCATTGTAAACACAATCCTTGGGGTCGGCAAGAGTTTTGAATGAAGAAGATTTCACTTTGCACGTTCAAACTGGCATTTTTTTGCAAAAATTGACTATAACTCCTCTTGTCTGACTTGGTACAAACCCGTACGGCCTTGCTGGTGAAATAGGAAATTGAAGGAGTGTTTTAGCTTCACAATGCTTTTTGTTTGATCAAATTTCATTGTGTTTTGAAAAAGATGTTACAATTTTAGTGAAGACAGGTCAAACCCTACCTAGGGTTTTTCAGCAAACAATAAAAATGGATAGGCAAAATTTCCACCAATAGAAACCCACAAAAATTGGTGGAAATCTCTATCCTAGTGCTACCCATGCCTTGGAAAAAGGACAACTCATGAATGGCACGTGTGGAGGAGAAATGTTTGACAGTAATTTTTTAGATTTGCAAGATGACAATCTAAAACCCTAGGGCTTTTGTTGTTTTGAATAATCTATGCATTGCTTGTTAAGGGAAGGATAGGGAATAATTGTAACATGCTATTAGGAGTCTATACAGGCCTGATAATCAACAAGATGGGTTGCTTCTTTTGTTTGGTGCCATTCCCTTGCATATACCTAGTGGCAATAAGCCTAGTTTGTCAGTTTCATGGTGTCAAACATGTGATTGAAGATGTGCATGCCTAGAGACCTTCAAAGTATGTTGATGCTGGTCTAGACAAACCACCTTGCCCTTGTTCAATGTTGTTTTCAAAGGTTGAGTTCCCTTTGGTATGTTGCCCCATGTTTTAGGCTCCAGGAGCACATTGTCAAGAGTATATGAAGGTATGCATTTGCATCATTTTGTGTTGAAGTCTTGTTAGGAAGTGTTTAGGTGTTTGTTTAGATTCCTTCCCCTCTACATCATATTGGTATCACAGCCAATAAAGACAAAAGTTGGTTTGGTGAATTGAAGACAAGCAAAGATGCCTCCAAGAGGAAATGTTGTGGAAAGAGCATTAGAAGTTGGCCAAAGAGATGGGAGACAAACTTGCCCAAGAGATGAGAGAAATGAAAACAAATCTTGATGCAAGGCCTATAGAAGTTGAGACAAATCAGAGAAGAGGTGTGATCATAGGAGATTTAAGTGATCAAGAAGAAGAAACAGATGAAGACAATCCACAACAAGAAGAACCCCATGAAGAAAGAGATGTGGAAGAGTTGAGGATAGAGAGATTGTTGAAAGCAATCAAAGGTGAGGGTTCCAAATTGAAGATGGAACTCTCAGTTTATTCAGGTAGCCTAAATAATGAGGATCTTCTTGATTGGATTGGAGAACTAGATAAATACTTTGAATTTTGAAGATGTGCCAAAGGAACAATGAGTGAAGTTGGCAAGAACAAAATTTAAGGTTTGTGCATCCCTTTGGTGGGACTATGTGCAAGAAGAGAGAAGGAAGAAGTGCAAAGAAAAGATCACCTCTTGGGATAGATTGGTGGAAAAATTCAAAGGTAAATTTCTGGCTAGGATTATGCCACACAATTGTATAGGAAACTCCAAAATTTGAAACAAAAATACATGGATGTAAAGACCTATACTAAAGAATTCTACAAACTGAGTATTATATCAAGCCATATGGAAGAGGATGTTGATAAGGTTGCAAGGTATTTGAATGGACTGAAATACAGTCTACAAGATGAACTAAGTCTCACAAGTCCTAGAACGGTAGAAGAATGCTACCAACTAGCCATAAAGGTTGGAGACAAGTTGAGAAGGAGACAAGAGAAACAAAGTAGAGGTAGGGGAAGGACCTTTAGAGGAAGAGGGTTATTTGTTGGGAGAGGACAGTCCCAAAGGTCTCAAGGAGAGACAAGTAATGCTCAAGAACAAACCTCTGATTCAAGGGGTAGTTTTAGGGGAAGAAGATCAAATTTTAGGGGCGGATTTGGGAGTAGAGGAGGATCAAGTGGATTCACTAGAAAGTGTTATAAATGCAAAAAAATTGTAGGGCTTCAAGCATGGCAATGCCCTGAAGAACAGTCATCTACTTCTTTTAGGAGTGAGAGGAGAAATCAAGTGGAACAAGGTGGAGATGCTGAAAGTGTAAATTCTTCACCACACATTGAAGAACCAGAAGTTGGAGAGTCTTTGCTAATGAGGAGAACCTTGATCAACGTGCCTATGGAGAAGGAACCACCCCAAATAAAATCACTCTTCAAGACCACTTACAAAAGCCAAGGTAAATGTTAGATTGTTATTGATTCTTGTAGCATTGATAACTTGGTTTCTATTGAAATGGTAGATAAGTTAAAACTGAAAAGATTACCCCATGCCACTCCATACAAGGTCTCATGGCTAAACAAGGGGCAACAAGTGTTAGTGAATGAGAAAAGTTGGGTAGAATTCCAAATAGGGAGATATAAGGACAAAGTTTTATATGACATCATTCCCATGGATGTTTGCCACATGTTGCTAGGTAGACCAAGGCAATATGATAGGAAGGTAGTCCATGATGGTAGGAAAAACACCTATGTCATAGAGAAGGATGGGGTCTCTTACACTTTGACACCTTTGGAAGATGAAATCCAAGAACAACAAGTGGGATCTAGTGTGATGATTGTAGGAGAGAAATATTTCATAGAGACCATGGAAGAGGAGAAAAAGGGCTTTGCAATCATATCCAAACCTAAATTTGTTGTGACAATAGTAAAGATGGATGATTTTCCTTTGGAGATCCAAGATTTGCTCAAGAAACATGTTGATATAGTGGTGGATAAGATCCCAAGTTCATTGCCTCCAATCAGGGATATAAGTCATCATATTGACTTCATACCAAGGGCTAGTTTGCCTAATAAAGTAGCATACAAAATGACATGACAACAGAATGAAGAGATTAAGAAGCAAGTTCAGGAGTTGCTAGATAAAGGGTTGATAAGAGAAAGTCTTAGTCCCTACGTGATTCCCATTGTCCTAGCACCCAAGAAGTGAGGAGAGTGGAGGATGTGCACTGATTCAAGAGCCATAAATAAGATCACAATCAGGGATAGGTTCCCAATTCCAAGGATTGAAGATTTGATGGATTTTCTAAGTGGGGAAAGCTACTTTTCCAAGATAGACCTTAAGAGTGGGTATCACCAAATCAGAATTAGGCAAGGTGATGAATGGAAGACAACATTTAAAACAAATGAAGGGCTCTATGAATGGCTTGTAATGCCTTTTGGTCTCTCCAATGCACCAAGTACTTTCATGAGAATCGTGAATGAAGTACTCAAACCTTTCATTGGTAAGTTTGTAGTGGTTTATCTTGATGACATTCTTGTTTTTAGTTCTAGTAAAGAAGAGAACTTACATCGTTTGGATTTGGTATTAAGAAGTTGAATGAAGAGAAATTAATGATTAATCTAAAAAAGTGTGAGTTTCTAAAGATGAAGCTGCTATATCTTGGGTTTGTGATCACAAAGGACACATTAAAAATGGATCCTAGAAAAGTTGAAGCAATTTTGAATTGGCCTTCTCCAAAGTCAATTGCTAAGGTAAGGATTTTTCATGGCTTAGCAAGCTTTTATAGGAAATTCATCAGGAGATTCAGTCTTGTATGTGCACCAATAATAGACACTATAAATGGAGATAGGAGAAAGAAGTTTGTTTGGATTGAGGAGGCTAAAAAGAGTTTTCGGTATTTGAAGAAAAGGGTAGCAGAGCAACCTATATTGGCTTTACTAGATTTTAAATAAGGTATTTTCCATTGAGTGTGATGCTAGTGGCTATGCTATAGGTGTTGTATTGAGTCAAGAGAACAAACCCATTGCTTTCTTTAGTGAAAATTTGAATGAGGCCAAAAAGAAATACTCTTCCTATGACCTAGAAATTTATGCTATGGTGCAGTCTTTGAAAAAATGGAGGCATTATCTACTTCCAAAGGAGTTTACAGTTTTTATTGATAACCATGCTCTCCAATTCTTAAACACTCAAGAGAAACTCAGTCATAGGCATGTCAAGTGGGTAGAATTCTTGCAAGGTTTCACTTTCACCATTAATTACAAGAAGGGACAGTCAAATAAAGTTATTGATTCCTCAAGTAGGAGAGCTCTTATGGTGCAATAAATTCAATTAAAAAGTGTGGGAGTTGAACCATTAAAATGCATGTATGTTGATGATACAGATTTTAAGGAGATATATGAGTTTTGTTTGCAGTCTCACAACAACACTAATGAAAAATGGTTGGATTTTCTAATTCAAGATGGTTTTCTATTCAAAGGGGCACAACTTTGTGTACCTATGTGTTCAATGAGAGACAATTTGATAAAGGAAAAGCACTATGGTAGTCTTGCAGGTCATTTTGGCCTTGATAAGACCTTGGAGTAGTTAAGAAGGCATTATTTTTTGCCTAAAATGCAATCCGATGTAAGGAAGTTTTTTGAAAAATGCACTATTTGTCAAAGGGCAAAGGGAAGTAGCACCAATGTAGGGTTGTATCAGCCTCTTCCTATCCCTCATAAGCCTTGGAAGTCAATTAGCATGGATTTTGTAATGGGGCTACCAAGAACACAGAGAGGTTTTGACTCAGTCTATGTTGTGGTTGACCGATTCTCAAAGATGGCTCATTTCATACCTTGTAAAATCACCAATGATGTCTCATACATTGCAAGTCTATTCTTCAAGGAGGTGGTAAAAATTCATGGTTTGCCTCTCAGTATTGTTTCAGATAGAGATAGTAAGTGCATTAGGCATTTTTGGAGGACCTTGTGGAAGAAACTTGGAACCAACCTCAGTTTTAGTTCTACCTATCATCCCAGAACTGATGGGCAGACTGAGGTGGTTAATAGAAGCTTGGGAAACCTCTTAAGATGCCTCTCTAAAGAACATTCTACTTAGTGGGATCTTGTCTTGCCTCAGGCAGAATTTGCCTATAATGATTCTATGAACAGGAGTATTGGGAAGAGTCCTTTTGAAGTAGTTTATGGTTTGCATCCTAGAGGGGTATTTGAATTGAGGGATATTAGTGGAATGGAAAGGCCTAGTACTGAAGGAGAGCAATTTGTTGTGGTAATGAAGGAGATCCATCAACAAGCTAGGGAACAACTTCAAAGTAGTGTTGCCAAGTATAAAAAAAGGGTTGATATGAAGAGGAGAGAGGTCAACTTCAAAGTTGGTGATTTGGTTTTAGCCCATCTCAGGAAAAAGAGATTCCCAAAGGGTCAATACTCCAAGTTGTAGATGAAAAATATAGGGCCTTGCAAGATTGTGCATAAATTTGCAAACAATGCTTATGAAATTGAGTTGCCTCAAGGTGTTGGCATTTCTCCCATATTTAATGTTTTTGATTTGCACCCTTCCAAAGGGGATGTTGTTGTAGGTGATGGAGCAGGTTCATCTTCATTCCCAAATGTTGAATGGGTTCAAGATCTTCCACCTAGAAAGCATATGGAGTTGGAGTGTATCAATGATACCAAGGAACTCAAGAAGACAAGGAACACGACATATATGCAATATTTGGTCAAGTGGAAGGATCTTCCCATTGAATATGCAACATGGATGATTGAAGGATACATTCTCAAGCATGGCTACACTATTGTAGGCCTCCATTCAAGGGGACCTTGACTTTTTTTTCTCTGGGGATTATGGTGCAAGGGCACCCTAATGCACCTTGGGTCATGTTGGAAAAATTTGGGCTTTATTTTTGGTTTTTTTGGCTTTATTTATGTAATAAGGTCATTTGAGACCATTCTAAGTCAATCTAGGACCATTTTGGGTCATTAGGTGCAATGTAGGCAAAAGATGTAAAAGTTACTCAAATGTTGTCAATGTTGTAATGACAACTTTTACAATATTTGTTAGCAAACAGTTGTGGGTTGGTTGGAGGTTGGTAAATGCTTGTAACAACATAAATATGCATTGTAAACATGATCCCCAGGGTTGGCAAGAGTTTTGAATGAAGAAGATTTCACTTTGCACATTCAAATTGGCATTTTTTTGCAAAAATTGACTATAACTCCTCTTGTACGGCTTGGTACGAACCCATATGACCTTTTTGGTGAAATAGGAATTTGAAGGAGTGTTTTAGCTTCAAAATTATTTTTGTTTGATCAGATTTAATTGCGTTTTGAAAAAGGTATTGCAGTTTTAGTGAAGATAGGTCAAACCCTGCCTAGGGTTTTTAGCAAACAATCAAAAATGGATAGGCAGAGTTTCCACCATTAAAAACCCACAAAAATTGGTGGAAATCTATGTCCTAGTACTTCCCACACCTTGGAAAAAGGACAACTCATGAATGGCATGTTTGGAGGAGAAATGTTTGACAGTAATTTTCAGATTTGCAGGGTGATAGTCTAAAACCCTAGGTCTTTTGTTGTTTTGAATAATCTATGCATTTATTGTTAAGGTAAGGATAGGGAATCATTGTAACATGTTGTTAGGAGTCTGTACAGGCCTAAGAATCTACAGGACAGGTTGCTTCTTTTTTTTGGTGTCACTTTTGTTTGGTGTCATTCCCTTGCATATGCCTAGTGGCAATAAGCCTAGTTTGTCAGTTTCATGGTGTCAAACATGTGATTTGAGATATGCATGCTTGGAGACCTTCAAATTATGTTGATGTTGGTCTAGAAAAACCACCTTTCCCTTGTTCCATGTTGTTTTTAAAGGTTGAGTGCCCTTTGGTATGCTGCCCCATGTGTTAGGCTCTAGGAGCACATTGTCAAGAGTGTATGAAGGTATGCATTTGCATCATTTTGTGTTGAAGTCTTGTTAGGAAGTGTTTAGGTGTTTGTTTAGAGTCTTCCCCTCTACATCAAGATAGAGAGGGATATGGAAAAGTATAGAGAGCTATATATCCTTATATATTTATCTCTATATCACTCTAACTCACTATATGTATCTCTCTCTATCTCTTCCTCTTCTTCTATATCTCTCTATCTTCCTAGTTGAAAAAAGTGTCAAAATCTTCTTATAATTATAGAACTATTCCATTTATAGTGAAAATAACTAACTTTTAGTTTGTTATGGTCTTAAATATTTATGAAAATTATAAAGTAAGTTTACGATAAAGTGACTTATGTTTTAAAATTGACCTTGGTCTTTTGATAAAAAGATTTTATTAAAAGAAATAATAAATTATTATTAAAATACTTTATTAAAATTTGAGTCTCATTATTGATAGCTTTATTTTCATCCTTCAATGTTGATGATTTGTGAGAATCTACATTCATAACCTCGATCATTTCCTACTAAATGGACTTGCTTCACTAATTGAACTCAAAAAATTACTTGACTGCCTCATCCAAGACCTTTCCTTGAGTAGCATCAAGATCAATTCAAAAATTAATAAATGAAGTTTACGACTTGTTTCCATTTAAGTAAATAAAAAAATATGAGCTATTTCAATAAATTAATCTATATTAAACATAGTGATATAGAGAATTTTTAATATTTAAATATATTAAAATACAATATTAGAAACATTTAGAAAATTATAATCAACATAAGTACATTATTTGAATTGAAATATACACTTTAAATGCATTAATCTCTTTTATATTCGACATGAATCTCATTTGTTTTGATATACACTTCAAATGCATTAATGGAAAACGTTCTGGTGACCTAGTAATTAAAACTAAACAAAGAAAATAGCAGGAGTTCCACATACCTTGAACCACTTCTTTGTAGCAATCAGGATTAGAAGACAGGAGTTTGAAGCCAAACTTTCCTATGGAAATTTTAAGCGAGGATTGATGCTTCCAACAGTTGAGAGAGAGAAGAAGAATGCCCAAAATAACAGAGATGGTAATAGAAAGAATGTGAGGCAAAGAATCCACCTCAAAAACATCCGACAGATTCAGAACTCTACATCTATAAAAATTAAAAACATGCATTTCAATTAGAAGGGAATAAGATAAATCCCATAATATAGATAATCCATTGAATCTAAGGTGAAACATTTCCTTCAGAGGCTCTAGATTTCACCATTACAGTTTGATTTCCAGCTGACCGAAATCCTTTTGAAATCACAGGTGTTAATTGGTGGCAAAATATGAACGGACGATATTTTTTTGATCATCTTGCATCCCTTTAGCAGCACTGCAGGACGTTAATGGTAAAAAGGAGGTTGTCCATCTCATATAAGGAACGTCTTCGGCGTAATAAAGATATAGTTAATTTTGGGGAAAGAAAGAACATTATTTCAAAGAATTTAAATTTGTAGAAAGCATATAGAGGAGTAGAAATAAAATAGAAAGTAAAAATGTTGATAGTTCAATTAAGGACCAGCTTGCCTCATTTTAGGTGTAAAACTAAAATATGGACAATGTTCAAAGAAAATTCAAGGGTATATAGAATATGTCATTTTTGTATAGTGGGATTAATGGAAATAGAATGGCATTACATGATGAAATGTCTAACTTACAAGGATATTTGGATAAAATATAATGATATCTTAAAATTTGACTCCTTGACTGCCCTATTTCGAGAGAAGAGACTAGCACAAATAAGAAACTTCTTGACTAAGATCTACCGCAAAATATCCAAGATTAAAAAGGAATGGTTATCAATTAGGGATAGTTGAGACAACAACTATCAACAATGTTTGTGTGTAAAGAAAAGTTGTTTTTATCCTTTGATCACATATATTGCTTAGTCTTATGGACATTATTTAAAGCATTCATCAATTCTCCTTTATCTATCTACTTCTATGTATTTGTTTAATAAGTATCATAATACGCACATTAGTTATTCTTTCTTGGTCTTGTGGGCATTAATAAAAGCATTCATTCATTCTCCTTTACTTATATACTTCTATAATTTGTTTAATAGTTTTGATAATGTCCACATTAGTCATCCCTGAACCTACCCCTTATGTCACGACTAACCGCTTTTCACTAGAATAATTTTATTTAGTTCTAGTTTAAATAATTTGTTATTTTTTTGGATGTTACAAAACTCGTGATCTTATTTCTAAGATAGAATCACACATAATTATGTCCATAATAATAATAAAAAAATCTCATTTCAACTCATATCTTTTCACTTCAATTCATATGTTTATCCCTTGTTGTGTCCAAATTGTCATTAATAATGTATAAGATAATAGGAACTAAAGGAATGTACACATAATTATGTCCATAATAATTAAAAATTATTTTTTCTCATTTCATCTCATATCTTTTCACTTTAATTCACATGTTTATCCCTTGTTGTGTCCAAATTGTCATTAATAATGTATAAGATAACATGAACTAAAGGAATGTACACATAATATGCCAAACAACAATAATAAGCATAAATAAGAACACTTAGCACTCTACACAAGTAGATTTTATTTAAGAAATTATGTTACTATACTTTGTCAACCAAACTACCAAAAAAAAAAACTTTTTTTTGTTTAGTTACTTTTGATGACACTTAATAAATAATTCATGGTTCATAACATTGATATAACCCAAATCGTCATGGATAGCTTAACCAGACTCATAGATTTATAAAAACTTGGCTCACTTGGTCCTCTTAGTTCTAAAACTTATAATTTAGTTTCCCTAGAGGACCTTATAGATGTAAATATTATTAAGTTCATTCTATTTAGATTTTACTAATGTGTTTACAAATATATACCTTCCCAATACATTATCTTGGTTACTAACCCTAACAATAATCTATGATACATTAATCAACAAACTATCAATGGCTAGGATTAAATAGGTAAAACAAACGAGAATGACTCTGCCTTTTTTTATTCTATTTTGGTGGTGATATGTAGCAAACCAAACTTCACTCACACAATATTACGAGCTCACCACCTTACATTTTTCAATAACACATTCTATTTTTCTAGCACATTAAGATCCCACTTAAGTCTCACACATACCCAACTAACCAATGGATCACAACACATTAGGCAATGGATCTAATTGAAGGCGGTCCCTCACTTTTATTACTACAACCAAACTTACTAAATAGATTACAAATCCATTGACTTCAGCTAATCATTTTAAGATCAACAACTATGGATGAAATATTATAGTCAAAAGTGTGAGTTCTAACTTTTTGTAGTGTCAGAAAAATGTACAACTTTACATTTTCACACTATGTTTGCATCCACCTAATTAATTGGACTTAATTAAGCCTCTAATTGACCCAATTATGCATTTAAAAGCCTAATTAATTTTGTTTTCTGAAAGGATAACCTATATTAGATAATTGCAAACATCAAATTACACATCTTGGAAAATGTGTGTCCTAGGTTTAGGGCCTAGGACCCATTTTCCCAAGGGCGAATGGGTCCTCCTTAAGTTTAGGACCCCATTTTTTAGTATGATTTTGGCGGTATTTTCATGATTCAAATTCAAATTGCAATTGTTGGCCTTTGATGTTTAATTGTCAATAAATTAGAAAATTACCTATAAATACATCATGTCAAAGTTATTTGTATTCATGCATGTTTTTGGAGCTAATATTGTGATGTGGGTTTCAAGTTTTCAAGCATCAAATCAAGTGTCAAATCAAGCATCCAATCAAGCCATTTCATGCAATATCTAATCCTTGGAGTGATGTGTTAGAATTCAGTCCTCCAAGGGCAACCATTAAAGGGTTTGGTGAGTTGCAACAAGCTAGTGTTCATTCATCATTCCTTCCTTTCATTATTGTTTCAAATTTCAAGGTTTAATTACCAAAATGGGGTTTGACCAAGGCAAACCCTTATACACCAAAAAAAAAAAATCTTCTCTTTGTGTGTTTGTAGATTTGCAAGTGAAGAAGGATTGAAAATCAATCAAAAGAGCAATTTTGTAAAGTTTTCAAAGTTATCAAAATACAAAATCTTACTTGTAGAATTTATTTTTGACTTTCCGATAGTGAGATCCAGAGAAATCAAGAGTGCAGTTCCAAGAGCAGAGGACTGTGAAATGAGATTTTGGATCCCTATAGTAGGACCCATTTTTCCTAGAGAGAATATATCCTAGGAGGACACTCAACAATAGCTTTTGGTGATTGTACACATCAAATTACCCTTCTTAGATTTGTCAGAAGTTTTTGATTGTGTTATGATTTAAATTAATGATTCAAGTTTCACATTGCATAATTGAGTTCATTTTGTATTTTTGGTTTTTCTCCCAAAAGTGCATTTTAGGCATATTTACCTCATCTTGTCATAAGGAAAAATAGAAAAAGTTATCCAATAGGGTTGACTCACCTAAGGGTTGAAAGTCAATCCTACCTTTGGGGATCTCTTTTTCCTAATGAAAGAAGGAAGATAAGTGCATACATTCTCCATTTACCCATTTTTCCTTTACCTATTTTCCTTCATTTCATTTTGGTAAAGCCGACATTCTTGCACTATAAACTTTTTGATTTGGAGGTTATTAAAACCCTAGATCTCAGATTTGCATTAGTTTGCATTGAAATTGCATTAATTTGCATTCTATTTAGGGTTGTCAAAATTGCATTAGTTTACATCTCATTTAGGGTGTTAAATTTACATTTTTCATTGTTTAAAATATGAAAAATCCAAAAAAGATACATTGATTTTGTATATTACTTGCATATTAGTGTATTTTCAGTCATTTACATCAACAAATTTAGTTCAAAATTGCATTTCAAAAATTGTCACTTTGTTCACTATTTATCACTATTTGAATTGGCATTAAGACACCTAAATCTGGAAAAAATTGTCACAGTAACAATCTTCTACAAGATGAAACAGCTAACACATACATTAAATCAAACTTTTCATTTTTTATTTTTTAGAACCCTAATCAAGGACTCATTCGCCATAGGGAAAATCAATCCCTATACAAGTGTCTTGGCCAATTTCTGGGTGCATCTTGGTCTCTATTTTTTATTACTATTTTTTCTATCAAATATGTAAATTAGGTTTTTGAAATAGTTTGTTTTGCATATCAAATATAGCTATCTTTTTTCTTAAATATTGAGACAAATTGGGAAAAAATTTGCATGTTTCAATTGTGGATAGTTTCAGATCTATATACGTTTACTTTATTTTTAGCATCATTCCATAGTTTAGATATATTAGTTTGTATTTTACAATCATTGAAAACCAAAAACTACCCTAAAAACATCAAACAAAAAACCATAAGCTAAATGAAAACACTTGGAGAAAGCAAAGTTATTTGATAATGTTAGATCTCTTTCTACAAGTTAACATATCCCTCAAGCCCTTTAGTTGTGATGAATTTTACATGTTAAATGAAGCCCTTGATGGCTTCATCTCACCTAGATTTTCCACTAAAACTTTGGTGCAAGAGAATGCAATCACAGACAATCATTTCAATCCTAGTTGTTCTTCTCTCAATACCTCTCCTACTTGTGACAAAGACATCTTGGTGTTAGAAGACCCAATATTGAGTGCCATGAGAATCTTGTTTGTCCCTCTTCCAATGCTACATTTATCTCAACAAATAATAAGATGGATGACATAGATGAAGATGTTAAGTTAATATTAGACCCCCCCTCACTAGAAGGTCATCTAGGTAACTCAGTTGAGGTTATGAATGCACAAAGTGGATCTCCTTTAATTAGTGAGCCTCCTAAGTCATCTCCCATTATTAGGATTCCATTATTTCTAGGTGCTATTTTAAAATTTTCAAGGCAAAATTGTATTAATAATGTGTCACAACAATCAAGTTATCAAAAAAATGCTCACATATACAATATTCATCAACATAGTGGTAAAGAGTATGATCTTATTGAGAAACTTTTTAGTACTCCGATGAACATCTCCCTTTGGGATTTGATTCAAACATCACCTACATACAATAGGATGCTCCAAGAAGTTTTTTAGAGGAATGATATCCAATCTTCTGTTAAATTGAATGATGTATCAACCTCATTTGATTGTATGTAAGTGACAAAGTCAGATATCACATTCCCTCAACATGAATTACCCTCACTTGAGATCCAAAATAAACATGAAGCCTTGATGATAAAGGTGATCATTTATGAAACTATAGTTAGGCGCACCCTCATAGATAATGGAGTAGGTCTTAATGTTCGCAAAATTGATCTCCTAGATAAAATTGGTGTGGACAAGAAGCTTATTCAGCTTGAAATGATGTTAATATTCATGGATTCAACCATGTTAATAGGAAACCATTAGGAATTTTCACATTACCCATCAAGGTGGGACCTATAGTTTTTCCCACCCTTGTCCATATCATGTCAAGACATCTTCCATACAACCTTCTCCTAGGGAGACCATGGATTCATGCCATGAAAGGAGTCTCGTCTATCTTCACCATGAGATGAAGCTTTAATACAAAAACAAGATATACATAGTTGAAGTAGATGAACAAAGTTATAATTCACAAGTTCAACATGATCATGACACTTGGAACTCTCTTAATACCTTGATTCCAACTTCCAAAGTAGAACCTATACAAGTTGATGGTAATCCTAAATATCTTTCACCTACAACAAAACTCTTAGATGATGATTGGGGGTTGTTATATTTTACACCTTGTTTAAAAGAAGAGTCCAAAATCTCACCCTCAAGGTCCAAAGAGTCACATACAAATGATTCATCTTCAAACACATGTTTTAGGGATGATTGGGGTCCATTAGATTTTAAACCCTCCTTTATGGGAGAGTACAAGATATCACAATCTAAACCAAAACAACCTTGTGTTTCATTTGCTCAACTTGGTTCTATGTCAACAAAATCACCCTATGGTGGTGATGGGGGCTCTTCAACTCCCATCCCTCATGAGAGGAAGATACATAACTTTATAAAACTTAAAAAGGATTTGTGTGCTCATGAAGAAGCCAATAATTCTTAGAAGTATAAAATATCTTCATTTGAGTTGGAAGCATGTTATGGTCTTGGATACAAAAGCCTTTATAAACATGGATATAATGAAAACATGGAACAAAATGATAGAAATCAAGTGAATTATATACTGTAATTTTCCAAGCAAGGTCTAGGTTTCCAAACTTTATCTTCATCCTCATCTAATGTCTTATCACCTACTATGTGTATGACATCTTGTGTTGAGAAAGAGTTGTCCCCTACTATTGATGACGAGGCTATCTTGTTGAGGCTTCTCAAAGCCCACTTGATTACTCTTCCTCCAGTAACATGAAATAAATTATATGACAAGAACTTATTTTGTGCATATCATCAAGTTCATGGTCATTCTACCAATGAATGTAAGGCTTTGAATAATAAAATTCAACATCTTAGCAATGTCCCTCAACCCATGATTGAGCCTCCTATCATTGATGAAACTATGATTGAACCAAAAGATCTTCCAAGTAACCAAGAGAAATCAACCATGATTCCTCCATCTATTTCCTATAAAAGACCAAGAGATAACCATATAAGTCTCATTGTTCCCCCTAAGATTAAACAAGTTTATAAAGCTAAAGAGAAAGTGGTTGAACAACCTTCCATGGTTCCTTCCATTCCTCCCTTGTGGGAAGAGTATAAACCTATGGTTGATAAACCCGCTCCTACACTTATCACAACTTGAAAATCATGCAAGAAGAAATAGAAATGCTAAAGAGCGTAGGCGTCATGCTATTGCTCGTTAGTTAGAAGAAAAAAAAGAAAAGAAAATCAAGATCAAATACCAACTCAAGCAACACATCATGATTTTGTACCTTCACCACAACAACAACATAAAACTCCAATGGACATCATCATTAGGCCTCTTGTTATGATTAACTTGGATGATGATGATGAGATTGCTAAGATCGATGAGGAAGTGCATAATGAACTAAATTTATTATTTTCCTCTTCCATGAGCTTAGATGATAAAAACAGTGATGATCCTCCTAAAAAGAGTGACTCACCACATGTTGAATCTAGTGATGTTCATAGTACATCACTTATCGTTGTCCCTTTGGCTAGTTGTCTGCCTTCTGCATACGATGAACAAGATTGGGATGCAGATGACTTACTATAGGTTGACTCGCATGTGCCATACTAGTATTTTCTTTATTTTTATTTTCATGTTTCGTGTGACTACTTGTGTGTAATGTGATCCCCCATATCGTGTTGCTTGTTATGTCTTTATATATTTATGAGCCTACTTTGGATGACCCTTGTCACTTTGTTGGTGCAAGGATACAAAGGAAGTGAATCTATTGTGACATTCTTCTATTTGTATTGTCATTCTTCTATCTCTCATAAATATTTATCTTTTCTCTTGTCTTGTGTTTTCCTTTTGGGGATGATGCAAGGCATGGAGGCATTTAGGTCTCTTCCATGTTGACCCAGAAGGATTCCCTTTGTTTTCACTCTCTACTTGTCATTTTTCCTTTGTGCTTGTTATTTCATGAGTTATTTGGGGAATGATGATGATTGTGAGCTTAATTATATCACTATAGCAAAGACATACACTGACCTCAAATCCATGGATCCCTTATGTGTTATCTTAGGATTGCATGTGGGGGGAAACCTCCTTTCATGACATATCTCTACTTGGAAACATATGTTTTACATAGGGCTTTTTGAATAAATCTCTCATGTATTGACATTTATTGTGTTCCACTTTAAAGTAATTGCTCATGACATGGTGTTTAGCAATTTCTTTAAAGTGGGGGAATGTGCATCCCTACTCATTATTTGCTTCAAAGTGTGGTCTTCTTACTTCACATGATTTGTCTTCTTGGTGGTGACATTGGGTTTAATGTCCTTCAAGAGCATGACCTTTCTTGGCATATGGCATTCCTCTTAGTGGTAATTCTATGACTTGCATTCCTTAAGTTGTGAATATTTTATCCCTCAACTAGTCCTCTCTTGGTGACATTAAACACGGTGTTCCCTAAGGTGAGACCTTTCATGAACTAAGAAAAACCCCTTTGAATATCCTATCCTATTGCATTTAAAACTTTGTCATGGCCACCAAGCATAACACAACTTGCTTGCCAGTGGAGCCTTCTTATTTTTCATGAGTGTCTAGCATAATAGCTTGCTAGCCTTGTGGAACCAATTTTTGTGGTGCCTTATCAAAGTTATCAAGAGGTATAACTTCTGGTATAGTTGACATATGGGAGCTTGTAGACCTGGCATGACTTTCCCATCAGCCACCCTTTTGGGGATCACCTACTCGACACCAAGTTTCACTAGCCCTCGTGAGTATATTTTATTTGCATAGTGGACAACGAGTTTCACTTGTGAATGCTTTTTTTATGGACAACAACGCAACCACAGCTAGTCCATATTTTCTTTTCTTTCTTTTCACATTAATTTTGACATTGCATGAATGTGCATCTTGTGTTGTTTCCACAAGCATGTGTCTCTTTGTGCTTATATTGGTTTTCCATGGGATCTTGATCCAAAGGGGATTGTGTAATCTCTTTGATCATTTGTCATCCTATCCCATCGAAATTTGTACACTTGGACCTCTCTTTAATTATTTGTCTACTTTAGTGTGAGTTTGAGTGTAGGGCTCATTCTCTCAATAAAGTGGGGGCTAAATGTAGTTTTGGAAAATGTACACCCTTACATTTTCACACTATGTTTACACCCCCCTAATTAATTGGACTTAATTAAGCCTCTAACTGACCCAATTATGCATTTAAAAGCCTAATTAATTTCATTTTTAGAAAGGAGAACTTGTATTAAACAATTGCAAACATCAAATTACACATCTTGAAAAATGTGTGTCCTAGGTTTAGGGCCTAGGACCTTGGGTGAATGGATCCTCCTTAAGTTTAGGACCCCATTTTTAATAATATTTTGGTGGTATTTTCATGATTCAAATTCAAATTGCAATTATTGGACTTTGTTGTTTAATTGTTCGGAAATTATAAAATTACCTATAAATACAAGGTCTTTTTATCAATTCAAGTCTAACAATTATCATCTAGCAAGAAGAAAACTTTCACAAGAGCAAAGATTATTGTCAAGAGCATATTTATCAATCAATTATTGCAGAAATCAAAATCAAGATCTTTATGTCAAAGTTATTTGTATTCATGCATGATTTTGGAGCTAACATTGTGATGCAGGTTTCAAGTTTTCAAGCATCAAATCAAGTGTCAAATCAAGCATCCAATCAAGCCATTTCATGCAAGATCTAATCATTGGAGTGATGTGTTAGACTTTAGTCCTCCAAGGGCAACCATTAAAGGGTTTTCTGAGTTGCAACAAGCTAGTGTTCATTCATCATTCCTTCCTTTCATTATTGTTTTATTTCAAGGTTTAATTACCAAAATGGGGTTTGAACAAGGAAAACCCTTATACACCAAAAACAAACAATTTTTCTCCTCTTTGTGTGTTTGTAGATTTACAGGTGAAGGACTAAAAATCAATCAAAAGAGAAATGTTATAAATTTGACAAAGTTGTCATCAAAGTTGTCAAGACATGGAATCTTACTTGCAAAATTTATTTTTGACTTTCCAACAGTGAGATCCAAAGAAATTAGGAGTGCAGATCTAGGAGCAGAGGATTATGAAATCAGATTTTGGATCCTTGTAGCAGTACCCATTCACCCTAAGGAAATTTTTCCTAAGAGGACACTCAACAACAAATTTTTGTGACTAGTACACATCAACTTACCCTTCACAAATTTGTCAGAAATCTATTGTTTTTATTGTGTTATGCTTTAAAATGACAATTCAAGTTTCACATTGCATAATTGATTTCATTTAGTATTTTTGTTTTTCTCCCAAAAGTGCATTTCAGGCATATTTACCCTGTCTTGTCATAAGGAAAAACAACGAAATATATCCAATAGGGTTGACTCACCTAAGGGTTAAAATTAAATCCTACCTTTGGGGATCTCTTTTTCCTAATGAAACAAGGAAGATAGGTGCATACATTCTCCATTTACCCATTTTTCCTTCACCTATTTTCCTTCATTTCATTTTTTGTTGTTGTCATAAGCATAGATAACATATGCATCCATATATGAATAGAGATACAACATAAAGATCAAATAATAACCAATTATTGTGTTGTTATAATAAAATTCACTTAAGTTATTGCAACCATTTATACTAGTCACCACACATGATAATTGAACTAGTTAAACTTAAGATGGATGATATCAAAATACAACATGATCCAAGGGTTTAGCAAAAATGTGTTGAGATCTATTGCATATGACTAAATGTTGTAGATTAAATTTTAGCAAAACATTTGTGTATTTCTCCTTGTAAGCAACATGTGTCCTTGTTGTGTTAAAGGGAATATGACTATGACAATGAATTCTTTGATATACGCGGGGAAGTACAAATTGAAGAAGTCTCACATGTTGCTAAATTAAAAATATATAACAATTTGCACTAATTAGTAATAATTTTGAGCTTTAAAAGCACACAGACTCTTGTAAACCCTCCAATTGACTTGAATTTATGGTAAAAAATACTAATACTTTTCATTTAAGGTCTTAACATCAATAAAAGTAATGAATTGTGCATTGAAAAATAACACCCTATGGACCTTATGGTGGTTTCAAACATGAAGCCATAGACCCCACAATTGAGAAAATATATCTTCTTAGTTAGACGTTGGCATTCAAACCAAGCTACCATTAACATGATTAAGGAGCTCACCAAGCACCAATAATGAGGAATTTGAACATAAAACAAAAAAATCTACAAGAGGTCTATTTGAATCATTATTGGAAAAATTGGTTAACCATATCAAAATTAATCATACACACACAACACCAAACCAAGCATGATGATGACATTTGCAAGTATGAACCTACAAGTACATCACAAACCTTGATTTGGAATTTCAAATTGGTTGACGTAGAGATCCACAAAATAGAATAATGAGCCATAAATTGGTTCATTAGTCTTAATAAGGTTGTTAATAACAAGATTATATAATTTATGTGTAAAATAGATAAACTTCTAGGGGATGTATCTATCATATTGAAGTCCTTCAAAATTGTCAAGGACTTGAGAAATTGGATTTCCAATGCATTCATTCTATAAGGCTATTCGATCTTATAATACACTCTCATTAAAAATTCAAAATTTTAATTATGAAGAACTAGCCATACTATCATTATTGAAAACACAAACAAGATCTAAATTACAAGTATACATTCTTTGAAGCCTTAAGAAGAAATATTCAAACATCGAACCATTTATTAAAATAAAGGTATTTCAACAAATAATTATATCTCTTAAGATATTACAAATGACTATGATATTACTTGTGAATTACTACACAAGCAATCTAAGATCAAGAACAAACTATAAATTTTTTGGTAATAATTCTTATAATTCAATTGCTCAACCATCCAAAATACCTTATGTAATCACTTGGTTTTTAACAAGAATTTAAAGATCATTTTTCATCCATCAATCCTCCCGTGACTTTAGGTATAGGGTTATTTCTCCTCGCTACACAAGCTTGAGTTATTCTCCAATGGTGGTTAATTTAGAGATGTCACATTGGTCCTCACTATCTGTTCCTCAATTGTACTTGAATCAAGTATGATATGTGTCATATTTGACCTTATGTGAACTTAGATTTGATTTAGGAGTTATTCTAGAATCCCTATGTATTGTGAATGACTAGTGAATATCTGATTTAATTAATGGTTTAAATTTCATATTTTCTCATAAATGAAATATTAGGAATTTAAATGATTCTAATATTTATTATTAAAATATTCTTTATGTTTTGGGAAAAGGGGAAATAGAATGAAAGTAGAAATGAAACCAAGCTATTGTTTAATTATATTGTGAAAATTCAATGGGTTGGGAATTTTAGGTTATGTTTGATTTAAATATCTTGTTTGACTTCTAGATTTTGTAAATTTAAATGAAAATATGCTTATATGGATTTAAATCATAAAATTGAAATGATATATGCTATTTAAAAGTTGAGTGACGTGTCTAATTAGATTTTGAGGAAATTGGGAATTAAGGAAATTGAAAATGAATTTGTATTTTTTTATTTGAGATTTGGAAAAGGGTGAATAGAAAATGGGTTTTATATTTTCATTATGTATTTTATTTTGGGAGAAATTATGAGATAGAAAAAACCCTCTTTTGGGTGAAAAATTGATTTGTTGATTTTGAGTGCATTATGTGGTGGAATTTGACGAGGTTGGGTTTGTTGGGTTAGGAATTGGTAGGTGATTGTGCTTGCCATCCCTTGTGAGCTCTTGTTTGGCGTGTGTGACATGCTCGTCATCTCAAATTTTGACTATATTTGAGGTATTTTTCTTGTTATAATTAACTTAGCCAATTTATTTCAAATTTGAACATTAGAATAGGATTAGGGGAGTGTAGATACCTCCCAATGCATTTTGTTTCGTGAAATTGCATGCTTAATTTATTGTTTTATCAATTTTTGAGAGATATCAATTGTATGAGGTTATAATACCCAATTTTTTTGGGAAATGTGTGAAAAGTGTGTTGTTGGGCATATTTAGAGTAAAAGGGTATCTTTAGATTTTTGAAGAAAAAATTAATGGAGGATTTGGGAATTTTTTGGTTTTTGGCTTATGAAATTATGAAGAAAATTTGTAAGTTTTTCATGAAAAATGATGAATTTTAATGTTTTAACAAAATTTTCCTTTGTAATTTATTGTAATAATTCTCGGGAAAAATATTAGAAATTTTTTATGAAGTTGAATTTTGGACATCATTTTTTGTAGCATACTTGTTGGTGAGTGTGGAGCCTAGGAATAAGCTACTAGAGAGGTTTATGGGAGTGTCTCCCAACATGTCCCTGGCCCAAATTGCCAAGTAGGTTGATCATGGATGGGGAGTCACCTAATGAAGTGATAATTAATGAAACATAGGTAATTGATTATCTAAGATAATGGTTGTTTGTCTCATGCCTTGAGTGCTAGTATAGACTAAGGATGTTTGGGAAGATATTCTAGCTCAAGGAGATTGGGTCTTTTAAGATCAAGTATCCTCATCCGTATGAGAGGAGTACTAGGTTTCATGGGTGTCATACCTTCGAGCACCATGATGGCACTCCCTAACTAGGTCTCTAACATCTTACCCTAGTTTCTTGTGTGTGTAATCCAACTTTGGTAAGTTAGCCCAATTATGATCCTTGTGGTACCCTAGTAGTGAGTTATCCCAAGGATGATTTCTTATATGGAATTGACAACTTGGCCTGATGTGAATTGTGTTGTGACATTTGTGAATTTGGCCAATGATATCTTATATTTGATCATATTTGTATTTGATTCATCTTATGTTTGGATGAATGCTTATATGATGCATTTATGAAGTGTTTTCATTGTGTATGGTGTGTTTAAACCCTCACCCTATTTTTTTAGTTTGAGTTTTGTGCTTGTAGCCCATGTGACTACCTCTTAGCATAATGGGAGTAGATCCTTTTGATTCCACAAGATTTGGTGGTGTGGTAACCACCATTGGGGATTAGATGTTCATGGATTGAGGAACATCATGGTACCATGTTCTACCAGTTTATTTCATGTATTTAGATGTTTTCCCTCCATGTAAATTATAAAATTAATGATTAAAGAACCTCTCTTGGAACATGCGTAACATTTGATAATAGAAAAGTGTATTGGTTTATTTACGTGTTTCAATGTTGGAACTAAGCATGATTTCCTTATGATCTTCAATATTATCATGTGAAAATGATAAGATGAACTTAGGAAAATTTAAATTGGTGTTTAAAATGAATTTAGATGCTTTCTTTCATAGTTGGGCGACTTGGTATTGTACCTAGGCAACCCTGTTTCACCCAAAACTGATCGGGAGTGCCCAAAACCTGGATAAGTCTACTTGGGCAGACTGGTTCTCAGTGGGGCGGCCTAGTTTGTAGGGTAAAAAGATAAAAAAAAATTCTAACATTGTTGGGGCAACTTGGTCCTGTGGTTGGGCGGTCTAGTTCCCCATACAAAAAATAGAATATTAACCCTTTTCAACCATGGTTAGCCAATGGTACTCTAAGCCTAACACCATTATCAAATCTAATTTTTATTCCTTGTTTGTTTCCCGTTCTAGTCATTTTAGTCATCAGAACCTCCAAAAACCTAGTCAAGTTCTATGTTTCAAGACTTGATCTTTCTTCCTTGGTTTGAGACCTCATATGGGAAACCATGTAAATAAAAGTTGTTCCTTATGGTCCTAGGGGTCTACTAGTTTTTTGTGCATGTCCCTTTGGGTTTCATTGAGAACTTATGGCTTCTCTTTCCTTGTTTTGTATGCCTTCTAAAGTTGTCTAGTTGTCAACCTAAGGTTAGGGATATTGTGCACTTGGTCTTGTGAAGTTCTGGGTAGGTTGTAATCCTTCATGGTTTGCCTTGTTGGCATCCTCCACAATCCTCATAGGTCATGGGATTCTTTAGAGTAGTTCTTTCTCTTGTGTGTTGTTGTGTTGCGATGAGATGTCTTCTGAAGCGTGAGGTTGTCTGGAAGTGACTTGTCATCATTCTTGTTTGTGGTGAGTTTTTCCTCCTCATTAGGCAACCTCTTGTGATGGTTTTTGTTTGTGTTTAGAGTTGTTTAGTGTGTCTAGATATGGATTGGAGGTTGATAATTCCCTTATCCAATCTTGGTGTGGTGTTGGGAGAGAACATGATCATCGTTTAGTAATTGATCATCGTGTAGGTGTTGTCCCCTCTCTCCCTCTTGTGTGTTCACAATGGTGGATTTATCCCACAAGTGGTTAGTCTTTTGTTGTTACCACCTTACTTATGCAATGGTGATTTTCCTTGTTATCTTTGGCGTTGTGTTATTGTGACTTTTGTGTGCATGTTGTTGTGCAAGTGCGACATGTCATTGTTGCATTATTGGTGTTGTCATCCTTGTTTAAAAAAAGTTGTTCTATCAAGTTTTGTTATGAGCTTGTCAACTTAGGGCATTATATCACTACTCTTGCATACATATTAGCATTACAAAAAACATAAAAAATAAATAAATATATTTTCTCCTTACACAGGTACATATTCATACTCTTCTTTTTGCATACCAACATATTTATCAATTCTTTATTGCATCACAAATTTTAGCTCTATCATAATTTTTTTTTCTACACTTCTTTGTTTATTACTCACCATCATACCATCATATCTATACATAAATCAACATCTCTAATTTTAAGAAAATTAAAAATTTCCAACATTACCTCTTCTTTTCTATCCTTCTCCCTTGTACTCAGTTATATCATTGTCTTCAATATCATTATGTCCTTCAAAGGACCAACCACTATTGTAATCTATTTTTATTTCCCTAAAAAAAACTACCTTCTTCACCCACTTTTCACCCACAAATTATTTTATCTCTTCTACATGTAAATTAACATCAATATCATCTTTACAAAATTCAATAAAAGAAAAGATCACCTATTTGATCTTTGTTGTTGTAACTCTATATTCCACCTTTGTGTCTCCAAAAATACATGTTTCACCTACATCCTCATCCAAAAATGCATCTATCTTCTCTAGTGTGCATTCTTCTACGCATGCAACCTCCTTATCCTCCCAATGCAATATAGTCACTTTTGTTGCAACAATCATCACTACCATTTTCATGCCTTTAAAAAAGATAGGTCATTGCAACAACCTCTTCTTTTTCATCCTTTGGCATGAGGATCTCTCCTTTTTTAGTGCCACCTATATGACACTTTGTTGCCTCTTTCCTTCTATCTGCATTCCAAGTAATGTTTTCATAATATTGAGATTCATCTTCTCCCAATTGTATCCCCTCCATCACTTTATCAGGTTCACATGATGTTTGTCTTCCAAATAAATGATCTATCTCCATAATATCCTCTCCCAAAAGGAGATCATAGTCATCTTCATCAATTGAAGTGTCAAATACGAGACCCTCAAATTTCATAATCTTATCTTCCATATATTATTTATCTTCTTCACTTCCTATAGTTTTTTTAAATAAAATAAGGTCTCCAACTCTACCCTTTAATTTTTAATTTTTGTAACTCTCCCTTTATCTACACTCTTCTTACTTTAAAAACTAATTTAAAAATCATTCCACCTCCTTCTTTTGTTCCTTCATTTTTTGAACATAACTCATTCCATTTTATTTCTTATTCTATAACCTACAATATAAAATTACCTTCTTCACATTCTTCAACAAAATCTCTAAATTTCTCGACCTTTAGTCCCTCAAATTTATAGCCTATAATGACCATTCTCTTTTTCCCTAATTTTATTATGTCATTAAAAATTATGTGGGTTGCTCCCACATGTTATTCTTTCTTTCTCCCATATGTTATTCTTTTCATGAAACATATATCAAAGAGTTGCAACACTTATTTTCTTCATTTCCATCAATATTTGTTGTCATGCCATGTTCATGACATTTTCTATCATCTACTTCAAATTACTTATGTTTTTATTCCACTTCTTTATTATATTTTGTTTTGGTGAAAAACAGATCCTAAGCCTAAATGCATTAGAACACTGGGATCAATTTCCCTTTTCAAGAGAACATTAGGATGCAAATCAACAAGGTGATTAGATTGGCTTTCAACCATGAAGATGAGTCAATCAGAACTAGATCTGCATCTTTTGAGCCTTGGAAATTGGTTGAAATTGATTTTCCTTGATTAACCTAATTAAATTGTGTGCCCTAATATGAAATGCAAGGTTTTGACAATTGAGAGACTATAACAAAAATTTGCAAGTAGATCTGAGAAAGGTAGAGCTTTGTACACCTATCCTATAAATTTGGAGATGGTCTAAATAGGAGGAAAAATTCACCCAAGGGCGTGTATATCCTTGTAGGGATATTTCAGATATGTCTTCCTAGTCCTTTGATGTTGGATATGAGATTCTTGATTCTACCTCTAAATTTGTTAGATCATTGTTGGATAATTCTATAAGTTCAAGTTTCTGTAATTTGTTAAGGTGTAAGGTTTTGAATGCAACAATGGAAAATGGATCTTCAAGATTCCTTCAATCTCTTCCCAACCTAAAACCTACACAATCAAAGATAGAGGAAGGGTTGTTTCTATTGGTGTTTTTTCCAGCTAAACCCTGAGACTCTCTAAAAGGCAGCCAACCTCTATACTCAAGAATCACCAAAGCTAGTGGCCAACAAACAAGTATGGATTTGACAACCCCTACTCCTACTCTTCAGGCTCTATGGGACCTAGGAGGGTATTCCTTACTATGTTCATATGGTATTTAATTCCTTAAGAACACTTCCATACATAGATAGGTTCCTATTCATGGCAAATGAACAACATCTACAAAGATTTGGTTAGTCTTTAAGTAAATAACTATTCATTCACTAGGAACAAGGATATGCATGAGACTTTTGTCTTAGAATTAACCATATTTTGATAAGTATTGTTTTTATTCTAAAACTATAGTTGGGAATATCACCGATTCATTAATTGCACAAACTCTTGATAAATAGGCTAGTGCCTCATCAATTGGGTAAATGGAGTCAAATTTGAAATATCTAATAATATACAAATCATTTAATTCTAAAATAGATGGATTATCCTCGTAATGCCTTACATTACAAAAAATCATAGTAACTAAAGTATTACTTCTTACCAAATCCCATGCAAATCATTACAGATTTACAACTCTCTTCAAGTATTTAATTAACTCTTAAAGTCAAAACATAAAACAGAGCCATACATTCAACTAAACCACTGAAGACAAATGAAAAGATGCTTGAAATTTTCATTCATAACCTTCCATAACTGTACACAGGAGAGTACATACTTTAATTTTCTATATTTGTTTCAATATCAGTAATTTGCACAAAACTATTTAAGAGCATTACATATATGACCTATACCCAAGACAATTCACTAGTAAGTTCATCAAGTGTTCTGCTCCATATCTATTTTTACACTTGAATTTACCTAGAATTTTCTAAGCTCAAAATTTCTCAACCTCTGTAAATGAGCCTTGAAATCCCTTTTATAGACCAAGGGAGCAATAAGCAGTAGGCTCATAATAGTTACATTTCAGAACAAATTTCATTTCAACACAAACTTTCAAAATGCATTTCAAAATTTCCCAGACGGTCAAATGTAATCATTTACCCAGCAAGGGAATCAAAATTTCCATAATACTCGCCAAAACAAGTCGATGTCACCATAATCGCTGATAGGCTGTTGTTAGGTCCCATTACTTTAGAATATAAAATATCAATAAGTCAACTGGTCAGTGTCTAAGGCAGTTTGCAATAGAAGATAATTTAGACAACTCATTTTAGATTTTCTGATTTTTCAAAGACAAATGAAATTTATTTTAGTCTAAGGCCGACTAACTAAACACCTAGGAAATAATTTATTCTAAGAAAACTGGAAATATTAAACTAGAAAGCATAAGATGAATAATTTAGAAAGCATAACAACTAAGCTAGAAAGCATAGTATTAAGTAAACTAAATAGATGATAAACTACAAAAGTGGAAAAACAAGTAAACAAACTATAAAACATCCTCCTAAAAAGTAAAAGATTCTAACAAATGCAATTAGTAACTCATGATAATGGTAAATAGGGAATACTCTGGAACTTCAGACTCAATAACTGACAAACTTAATGATTTTCTACTGAATGGTTATCTATGTAACAAAAATGACATAACGGTAAGTACTTATCTATTTAATCTATCCTCCCTCGAGTGGCCAGCTCGCAGGATATCATGTTCATTCTCAAGTCACATACACTACTGGTTCTGAAGTTCTTCTATTAAAGACGATTATCATCCATAGCTCAAAAAAATCATTAATTGACAGAAGATAGTTTCTTTATTCATAAGTATTCAGAGATCATGTTAACAACATTACATTACTATTGAGCGTCCTCTTCTACTTCTGAAAATTACATTTTTTTATAGAATTTTTTAAACTAAATCCTAGATTTTAGATGGCATGGATAGCCATTGAAAAACTCTGTAGCAGTTTACAACTAACTTCCATTGTCTTTAAAACCCATTACATAAACATTAAAAAGGCTCCAGACGAGCCATGAAGTCTTTGACTAAAAAAAAATAACATAAATTAAACTAACATCAACTACATCTTCAGTTCATTAGCCCAATATTTAGGAGCAGGTTCCCAGCGCCTATCTTCAATGTTTACTAATGCATGTGTTGGTTAAACATTTTGCAACTGCTGCGTGATGTCCAGTTATTGCTCTACAAAAACACTCAAAACAACCCATAAAATCCGTATTGGTAGATTACCTCAATTAATCAGAAGAAATAAATTTTGTATAATTTTCCTTAAAGATAAACAATTATCTCTCCTAAAATATAATTTATTGGTAGAGACTGAGGATTGAGCTTATATAAATAGGATTTTCTGGTATTATTTGAAGAGAAAACAGGGATGGATCTAATGACCCAATAGTGCAGAATACATTCCCTTAACACTAATACAACAAAGGAGAAGAGCAAAAATGAGTTCTAATAGCTTCTAAAACTACTGAGATGAATACATGCAGCATAAAAGAGATAACATAAAAATTATTCACAGATTTACACAAGTATTTACGTGGGAAAACCTTTTCAGGTAAAAAATCCACCACACAAAGCAAGAACAATTGTATTACAGTAATAATCAATTACATACAATATCAGCCCTTACTCTCTGATCAGCTCACGACAGCTTCAAGTTAATTTCTCACTATTACAATACTTTTCTCAAAGTATACAATGAATTCTCACTTCATAGTTCAAATCACTCACTTACTTGCTTCGACTTGCAACTTACATGTACACCTCTGTCAACCTCACATTGACTGTACAAGTCTTACATCACATTTATAGTTTCTAGCCAATCCCACGGCCTCTAGGTTCATGCATCGATCATTCAAGCAAGCAATCGATCTACACTAATTGTATTGAGCCACCCAAGCAATAACTTCACCACCCAAATCGAGTTCCTGTCATCAACAAAGTTGGCCTGCAATAACTACCTTTCACTATTTCGGTCTTTGGCCAATCAGATTGCTATCTTCAAGCCACGTGTTCAAACTTTATTCGCCTATCGCTTTGAATTTCTGTTCAAATTGGTCAAGCTCAGCTGACCGAGCTCCAAGCTCAACCGAGCTCTTACTGCCAAGCTCACTGACTCGCCTCACGTTATGGCGGCGACCTCAGCCGACCTCACCCAAGTCTTCACCGAGCCCAGTCACTCTCCATCGTGCTACCACTGCTCAATTTCATCATATTGCAGTATGGCAGTGAGCTCGTCTGAGCTCACCTCACCATCTACCGCACTACCACTGAGTCCGACCGACCCGATCGTAATATAGCGGTGAGCTCATCTGAGCTCACCCTACCACTTCACCGAGCTCTACCTTAACATTCCCACGCTACCACTGCGACCGACTTCCCTTACCGTAGTATGGCGGTAAACTATTTGGGGGACCGTTGGCGGTCAAACCACGCTACCATAGAGGCTACTAGGCCACCCCACAGTAGGGCGGTAACTGCCAACCATACCACAGGCGGTGTTACCGCAGCCACTGCACTGAGCAAGCTCACCGCCTGCGGTGGAGCGGTAACCGCCAAGCTCACCGCTGGCGGTCTCATTGCGGACACCGCGATGAGAGGGACCACTGCCTACGGTATGGCGGTAACCATCGAGCTAGGCCACTAGCAGCCTTACCACACCACCGCAGTGAGAGAACTCACCACGTACGGTAAGGCGGTAACCGCCAAACCTGTCACTGTGATACCACTAAGGGCAGACCAGATCGTCGCGGTAAAGCGGTAAGGGCTAAGAAAAAACATTTTTTTTGCCAAGTCCGAATAATTCTAAGGCTTCAAACTGGAAGTTGAGACACATTTTCTCAACAAGCTCCCACTTGGTGAAGACTTCCAACTTCCTCTAGACTCTGAAAAAATTACTGACAGTCATGGGCCCCAAGGCCCATCGATTCTATGCACCATCTGAACTTGTCTGTGCTAACCGGCTTCGTTAATGCATCTACAACATTCCTCAAGGTGTTGACCTTTTCCAGATTGACCTTTCCATCTTCAACCATGTCTCTCACAAAGTGATACTGCACATCAATGTGCTTCGTCCTGGCATGGAAAGTCGGGTTCTTTGCCAAACAAATGGCACTCTGACTGTCATAGCAAATTGTAATCTGCCTTGCATTAAAATTGATATTTGAACATAAATGATTTAGCCAAATAGCCTCCTTGTAGGCATGAGTTGCTGCCATGTACTTTGCTTCTGTTGTGGATAAAGCAACAACAACTTGTCGCTTGCTCATCCAACTGACTGCTCCACCATTAAGCATGAACGTATATCCACTGGTGGATCTCCTACTATCAATGTCCCCTACCCAATCAAAATCAACATATCCCTGAATGCTGAGAGTCCTCTGTGATGCAACCAAAATGCCATGGTAATACAGAGCATAATTTGAAGTCCCCTTCAAATACTTGAACACTCTCTTCACAGCAACCCAATGTGATCTTCTTGGATTTTCCATAAAACGGCTTAGAACTCCCACTGCTTGGGCAATGTCTAGTCTTGTACAGACTATTGCATACATTAAACTGTCAACAACACTTGCATAGGGCACATTGGTCATATCCTCCATCTTAGTAGCATATTTTGGACAGTCTTCAACAGATAGTTTTGTTCCCTGCATGACTAGAACAACTAGCTGCTTGCAGTCATTCATACCAAATCTCTCTAGAACAGTATTGACATACTTACTCTGACTTACCCAAACTTTCTTTTTGACCTATCCCTGGTTATCTCCATTCCCAGAATATACCTAGCTGCACGAAGATCTTTCATTTCAAATTTTGTAGACAATTGAGATTTAAGATCAAAAATCATAGTCTTGCTATTTCCTATAAATAACATATCATCCATGTACAGTGTAATAACAAGCACATGATCATTTTCAGATTTATAATAAACACAATGATCAAATTTTGATCTTACAAATTCCATAGACAACACAAATGTGTCAAATTTCTGGTACCACATTCTAGGAGACTGCTTCAAAGCATACATAGATTTCTTTAACTTACAAACCAGATTTTGTTTACCTTTTTCAACAAAATCCTCAGGCTGGGACATAAATTTCTTCTTCCAGCTCACCATGGGGAAACTCTATCTTCACATCCATCGTCTCAATTTCAAATTCATACACAGTTGCCAATGACAACAAAAATCTGATGGATGTCAGCTTTGCTATAGGGGAAAAAATATCTCCATAATCAATTCCCTCAATCTGGGAAAATCCCTTTGCAACCAGTCTTGCCTTATACTTCTCAACATTTCCATCAAGGCCTGTCTTCTTTTTGAATATCCACTTAGAGCAACCAAGCTTTCGCCCTTTAGGTAGTGGTACCAAATCCCAGGTTTCATTCTTCTTTAATGAATCCATTTCTTCTTCATTCATGGCTTCCAGCCAAGAATTCGAATCAGACATGTTGATTGCTTCTTTTATAGTCCTAGGCTCATCAGTGCTAGTAATTAAGGCATAGGCATAGTTCAAATCTAACATTGAGAAATCATACCTTTCAGGTTTTTGTTTGTCTCGTGTAAACCTTCTTACAGGCTGAGGTTGTGATTCTTCATCATCAGAACTTCCAGAGCTGCTTGAACTCTCCTCATTCTCAGGTACACCATGTAGCTCTTCCCTTTCTGGAGTTTGGGGAATCTCAACTGCATCCTTCTTCTTGTCACTTTGATCTGTCTCAAGTTGTTGATCACTTATTAAAGGTTTCAACTCATGAAATATCACGCTTCTATTGTATAGAACATTCTAAGTAATAGGGTTCCAAAGCTTGTATCCCTTCACACCAACTCCATAGCCGATGAGAATACATTTGACAACCTTGTTATCCAATTTTGATATTTTCTGATTTGGCACATAAACATATGCTTCATAGCCAAAGACACGAACATGCCTGAGAGAGGCCTTCTTACCAGACCATGCTTCCAAAGGTGTCTTATCAACAAGAGTAGAGCAAGGAGAATGATTGACTAGATAACATGTTGTAGCCACAACCTCAGCCCAGAACTTTTGCTTCAGACTAACACCGCTCAACATACTCCTCGCCTTTTCCATCAACATCCTATTCAACCTTTCAGCAACTCCATTCTGCTATGGAGCATAAGGTGTTGTTTTATGCCTTTTAATTCCGTGATCTGTACAATACCTTTTGAAATCTACAGAACAAAACTCACCGCCATTGTCTATCCTCAAACATTTAATTTTCCTTCTAGTCTGATTCTCTACCAAAGATTTGAATTCTTTAAACCGACTGAACATTTCTGATTTACTTTTAAGAAAGTATACAAATGCCCTTCTTGAACAGTCATCAATAAAAGAAACATAATATCTAGACTTCGATAACAAAGGAACATTAACTTGACCAAACACATAAGAATGAACATAATGCAGTATACCAAAAGATTTATGAGGACTCGAATAAAATGAAACACGGTGCTGTTTTCCATAAATACAGTGCTCACAAAAATTAAACTCAAGGTTACAGTCATGAAGCCCTTCTACAAGATTTTTATTCTTCAAGGTTTTTAAACCTTTCTCACCTATGTAACCTAGTCTATGATTCCGCAACATAGTCTTCTCTACTGGGATTTTTACCTCCAAAGAATTTGTAACCAGAGAAGTGTGTTCATCTTCCTCTACAGGAGCAACTTTGCTTGACTTTGCAGAGGCACTATTACATTGAATAGGACATGCATCCAACTTATACGAGTGCCAAAATGAACACCCTTAGGCAGCACCATTGCACCTTTAGCCATTTTGCATCCTTTACTTGAGAAAGAAACTTCTACACCAGCATCATTTAACTTACTGACACAAAGAAGATTACAAGCCAGACCTGGTATGTGCAGTACGCCACCAGTTCCTTTGACTCTCCCGTCAGGAAACTAAATTTTGACTCTTCCTTTGCCAACTATCTCCAGTGTTGAATCACTTGCTAGGTACACCTTTCCACCATCATACTTCTCGTACTTGGAGAACCATTCTCTATTGGATGTCATGTGAAAGGACGCGCCTGAGTCAACCAGCCAGACATCATCAGATGTCTGAGTTGTCAAGACTGCTGCAATGAAGGCATCTACATCACTTTGAGAACAGTCATTATCTGAAGCATTCTTCTTCTTATTCTCCTTACAATCCTTTTGAATGTGACCAGGTTGCCTACAGTTCCAGCATCTCACCTTGAAATTTTACCAGGAGACTTTGATCTCCCTGCAGATTTGGATTTCAACTTCCTGTCTTTCTTCTTACCTTTCTCCTTTGGTCTAGCTCAAACAACAAGAGCCTCTTTGACCATCTCAGAAGACTTCCTTCGCATTTCTTTAGATAAAAGTGAAGCAACCACGTCATCCATCTTGATGTAGTGGTTGTGCTTCCAATTGCCATCACCAGATGATCCCAACTGTCAGGTAATGAACACAACAGGAGCATGCAATGATCCTCCTCCCCAGTCTTTACACCTATAGATGCCAGCTGAGTAACAGTCATGTTAAATGAGTTCAGATGGTTTGCAATAGATGCACCTTCTTCCATCTTCAAGGAGTACAACTTCTTCCTTAGGAATAACTTATTTACCAGAGACTTTTCCTGATAAATATCACCAAGCTTCTTCCACAATGAAGCTGCATAATTCTCCTCATGGACGTTTAGGAGTACATAATCGGCTAGAATCAGTCTTATCAGACCTCTTGCTTTTCTATCAGCAAGGTCCCAATCCTCTTGCTTCATACTTTGTTGCATAGTTCTAGACACTACAATCTGGAGGTATCTATCCACAAGCAAGTCTTCCACTTTGAGTTTCCATAACTCAAAGTTGCTGCCATTAAATTTTTCAATCTCTACTCTAACTGATGTACTCGCCATCTCAAACAGAAACAAGTTTAACAATGCAAGACTCCCACTGAAATAGTATTAGCATTAAAAACTGACCTTTTCTCTCAAGGATGACACAAATGGCTAGGATTTGATACCACTTGAAGGGAAAATAGGGATGGATCTAATGACCCAATAGTGCAAAATAAATTCCCTTAACGCTAATACAACAGAGGAGAAGAGAAAAAATGAGTTCTAATAGCTTCTAAAACTATTAAGATGAATACATGTAGCATAAAAGAGATAACAGAAAAAGCATTCACAAATTTACACAAGTATTTATGTGGGAAAACCTTTTCAGGCAAAAAACCCACCACACCAAGCAAGAACAATTGTATTACAGTAATAATCAATTACATACAATATCAACCCTTACTCTTTGATCAGCTCATAGTAGCTTCAAGTTAATCTCTCACTGTTACAATACTTTTCTCAAAGTATGCAATGAATTCTCACTTCATAGTTTGAAACACTCACTTACTTGCTTCGACTTGCAACTTACATGCACACCTCCATCAACCTCACATTGACTGTACAAGTCTTACATCGCATTTACACTTTCCAACCAATCCCATGACCTCTAGGTTCATGCATCGATCATTCAAGCAAGCAATTCATCTGCACTGATTGCATCGAGCCACCCAAGCAATAACTTCACCACCCATATCGGGTTCCTGTCATCAGTAGAAGTCGGCCTACAATAACTGCCTTTCACTGTTTCGGTCTTTGGCCAATCAGACTGTTTCCTTCAAGCCACATGTTTAAACTTTATTCGCCTGTTGCTTTGACTTTTTATTTAAACTGGTCAAGCTTGGCTGACCGAGCTCTTACCGCGCTACCACCAAGCTCACTGACTCACCTCGCGGCATGGCAGTGAGCTCAGCCGAGCTCACCCAAGTCTTCACTGAGCCTAGTCACTCTCCACTATGCTACCGCTAGTCCATTTCATCCTACTGCGGTATGGCGGTGAGCTCATCCGAGCTCACCTCACCATCTACCACACTACTGCCAAGTCTGACCGACCCAACCGCGGTATAGTGGTGAGCTCACCCTACCACTTCATCGAGCTCTGCCTTAACATTCTTGCGCTACCGTTGTGTTTGATTTCCCTTACTGTAGTATGGAGGTAAACTATCTGGGGGACTGCTGGCGATCAAACTGCGCTACTGCGGAGGCCACTAGGCCACCCCGCGGTAGGGCGGTAACTACCAACCGGACCACTGGCGATCTTACCGCAGCCACCGCGGTGAGCAAGCTCACCACCCACGGTGGAGCGGTAACTGCCAGACTCACCACTGGCGGTCTCACCGCAGTGAGAGGGACCACTGCCTGTGGTATGGCGGTAACCACTGAGCTAGGCCATTGGAGGCCTTACCGCGCCACCGTGGTGAGAGAACTCACCATGCGCGATAAGGTGGTAACTGCCAGGCTTGTCACCGCGGTATTGACAGGGGCAGACCAGACTGTCGCGGTAAAGCGATAAGGGCTGAGAAAGAAATTTTTTTTTGCCAAGTCTGAATAATTCTAAGGATTCAAACTGGAAGTTGAGACACATTTTCTCAACATTATTATGATGAGGTTATTTTTACCTCATCATTTCCTTCCCCTCCTAGTTCTTGGCAGGTCCTCTTGTTCCATGGTTGAAACCCTAATTTTTATTCCATTCTTCATATCTGACACTAATGTCATACTCTTCTCTTGCTATAGAATCAAAAGTTATAGGGTCATGGATGAACCCTTTATGAAAAGCAACACCTTCTTTCCATTCATTGAAAACTCTATCATTCTGATCTGTTGAAATGTGGAAATAGGGAGTGGATTGAGCAGCAAGGGAGGTCTATACCTCATCCCTATCCAATTTTTCTTGAGGTCTTTTAGGATTTTAGCTAAAGCATATGCCCTTCTGATATTAAGAGGAGAGATGACCTCTCTTTTGTTGAGATAAGTTGGTAATGGAGTAAATCTTTCTTCGCAAGCATTCCAGGATTTTCCAATTAACTTTTGTCCATGCTCCATGAAATTATTATAACAGAGTTGGAGACTGTCATCATATCTTTCTTTCATTTCTTTATTTACTAGAAGAGATAAAAAGGTGTCCTTAAAATATGCAGGCCTAGGATTAGGTGATCTTATTTGAAGGCCCATAGTTCTTTCTGCTTGAGCATATTCTTTGTTGCGCTCTTGCTAATGAACCTGATTTCGCATGGTGGACAACAAAGCTCTTAATTGTACTTCACCAACAAATAGATTTATGAAGAAATCTGTATGATTTTTTAACAAAAGATCATGTACAAACAATTCACAAAGTAGATATTTATCCTCAAGAGTTGATTCTACAAATATTTTAACAAATTCTTTATCATTAGGCTCATAAGGCTGATCATTGTAGATTCTGAACAATTTCCACCTTATCCATTGTTCATTTAGAAACATTGAATATAATCTTGATGGCCTTCTACAGGATAACAAACACTCAACTAGCTGACATGCATCTTGCTTCCCTCTATAAGCCCTATGAAATATTCTTTTAGAAGTATCAGCTCCTTTTTCAATCTATAGTTCTCAATCTTAACATTTCTTAAGAAATAACACCTTTCCATCCATTTCATAAGTAATGGGGGAATGCGAACCTAGAACCATTCAGTTATAATTGGCTTAGTCTGAATTTCCTTTGATTCCATTTTTGGTTTAGTAGTGCTTTCTTGTAACTCTTGTTCTAACTCTACAATTTTGCTAAGGGAAGCATTTAATTCTTCTTTTTGTGTTTTCTTTTCTTCCTCAAAAGCTGAGAACATAACCATAAATTTCTTTTTTAACATTTCAATTTCTTTATTTTTGTCAGCAATATCAGCATTATAAGTCCTATTTCCTTGACTTAATTCCTGAATTTGTTCTTTCAATTCATAAATCAATGTGTCTTTTTCTTGTAGTTGTAGCTTCAAACCCTAAATTTCTTGATTTCTTTTACTTATTACAACAACATGCACTATTAACTCTTCTTCTTTCAATTCAATCTATTCATTGTTTCTATACAATTTTTTCCTCAGATTATCAACTTCTTTTCTAAGTTTCTCCATCTCTGCATTAGTATCTCTAATTTCAATAGTCTCTACAATTATATCAACAATGGGAGATAAGTGACTTAAATATTATCTTCCCCATCCTGTTCTTTTTCTTGAATTTCCTACGCGAGGGCTTCTTCTGCATATTTTGAATGGGAATGAATTTCCTCAATAGAATTTTCTTTCTCAATAGGATCAAAAGTGTCACAAGATTTTGACGATCATTTGGGATTCTTCTTTGTACTACCCGCAATACTCTGTATTGGGGTTTCTGTGAATTCAAAGGCTAGACGCTTACTTCTCCTCAGGGGAGGAATATTTTGGAAGGCGAAAGGCATTTTTCTTTTTCCTTTTCTTTTTCTCATGGGAATACTCATATTAGGGTAGATGAGTTCAACATCCTCTAGCTGATCAGGGGTTTTAAATTCTTCATTCAAAGATTCCAACATTTCTTCACCAGGGGTTGTGGGAAATGGAGCTTTCGGAGCTTGAGAGCCCTCAGGGGAAATTGCTCCGGATGGTGAAGCAACTTGTTTAGATGTTTCCCCCGGTTTTTATTTTCTTTTAACTGAAGACTTTTCAATTTTCTGTAAAAACTTCTCCCACTTACCTTCAGATTTATTACGGAAGTGATATTTAAAAATTAATTGTATCAACCCATGGTGTTTAAGTGGCCCTGACCCCGTCTTATATCGTTCTATAGAAGAATTTATAGAATCACATAAAAATTCTGGCAAATTAACCCTAAGAGCAGGGTTTTCCTTTCCATGGCACAAATGGATTAGCATGCGAAATGCAAGTCCTACTACTATAGTGAGTTGTCCTTCATAGGTGAAATATTTTATGATCCAAGCCACTACAGTTCCCTAAGGCTCTAGTATAGAGGTTCTTTGAAATCTCTTATTTTGACCTCTAGTACTAATGACTACCATAGGGTGAGGGTCTCCCTCTCTAACGAATAATTTAGACAATTTTTGATATGTTATTTGAGAGGTCTCTTTCAATTTAATGCCTGAATTATCTAACCCTGATAGACGAGAGATGATTTTCAGACTCACCTTAAAGCACTTTCCATGGAGTATCACCTAACCATTTGAGTAGTTTTCTGCAAACGCATTCACCAGCTTTTCATTATAACCTTCAAAATTTCTGATAAAGTCTAACCACCCCGCCTCCTCGAACAGACTAGAAATATTTATTAACCCCAAAAAAATTTCTGCAGAAGCTAGCTTCGACTTCTTTTTGCCACCCCCCATTTTCTTATTTCCCACTCTACCGAAGATTTCAACAATGCAAGAAACTTGTACACAACTATTTTTGAAAATATAAGCTACCGAGATTATTTATTTGTCTTGCTTGGAGCTTACTGTGCAATGATATTAATCTACATGGAGGTGTGCAAAAATCTTGTCATACTAGTAGTTGATCGTCGAATGGCACAAATTGCTAAATTAGGAGGGAAGTTCATTCCAATTAACTACACTTTATTCGAAAATAACTACTTACTTAAAGCAAAAATTTGTACTTACTTTCATTCTATGATCGTTTGAAGATCTCATACCTTTACTGACTTGATAGGATGACGTGATGGTATTGGTTGAGGTGACAGTGGATTTATTATGGCATGATTGCGGAAGCTTATGAATGATGGAGCCATCAATGAGGACAGGTTGTAATGGTGGCTTTATTTATGATGAGAAAAACTAAAAAAAACATAGATAGGAAGGCATGTGTACTAAGATATAGTAATGAAAGCATCGCGAAATTTCAAAGTTATGAAGAAGGTGGTAGAATACCGATGGATAAGTTCCAGAGCATGCAAATGAGGACACACTCGAAACTTAGTGAAAAAGTTTCAGAGCACGTGGGAGGCATGCATTGAGACAGAGAAGGCAGATAAGTTCTGGAGCATCGTTGAAAGATGCGAACGGAGCAACAACATAATGAAGGTTCCGGAGCATCACCGAAAGATGCAGCTGGAGTAGCAATGAAATGAAGGTTCCAGAGCATTGACGAAAGATGAAGCCAGAGCAGCAATGAAATGAAGGTTGCAGAGCATTTTCGAAAGATGCAGTTGAAGCAGCAACAAAATGAAGGTGAAATAGTGTAAAAACAAACTTGGACTTAGGAGCTTTGAACTGTTCAATAGGTACGACCCTTTTTTTTGACGTGGTGAGTTGGTGTATAGGTTTCAAAGCATCGGGTATGAGGACCATCAAGTTCCAGAGCATCTTAGAAAGGTGCTCCAAAAGTTATTTTCTTCCTTAGAAGATATCCTGCCAAATGGAAACAAAAATTAGCTAAGTCCAAAAAAAAAAACTGATGAAAGAAAAAAATGCTTTTTCAAAATATCTTGGTATACATGTCTTTTTATTACAATTATTATTATAATTATTTTTTTATTTTATTTTTATTTTTAACAGGATTAGTTGGACTCTGCTTTGGCAGAGTCAATGCATTGGATCTCTCCCTACATTTCTACCAGTTTTGTAAATTCTTCCCTATTGACTGGCTTATGGTAGATACGTAAGCGATGACTGTTGACTAAGAGAGTTCATGTATCACCATCAATGGGTTTCAACTGAACTATGCCATTCGAAAAGACCTCAAAAATTTCATAGGGACCAAACCAATGAGTCCTGAGCTTTCCTTTATGATCTTTATATCGAGAATCGAATAGCAAGGCCCAGTCCCTGTTATGGAATTCTCTTTCTTTAATGTTTTTGTCATGCCACATTTTTTCGTTGATGCTGAATTAGTTCAGTTTGATGGACAACTTCTAAGTGAACCTCATCCAATTCGCTTAATTTCAAAACCCGCTCAACTTGGGCCCGTTTCAAATCCAGACCTAGCTCCATAGCTGTTCGTAGAGTTTGGAGTTCAAACTCAAAGGGGAGAAGAGGTTTCTTCCCAAAGACAAGATCATAGGGGCTGAATCCAGTTGTGGATTTCCAGGTTGTGTTGTACGTCCAAACAAATTTTGACAATTTCCTAGCCCAATATTTTCTTCTTGAAGAAACTGTTTGCATTAGTATGTTCTCTAGATCTCTATTAGTCACTTCCACTTGGTCATTTTCTTGAGGGTGATAAGGGGATGACTTTCTATGGCTTACTTGAAAATGGTTGGTGAATGCCAAGAGTACTTTAGACATGAATTGAGGTCCCTAATCAGTGACGATAGTTCGAGGGGGCTCCAAATCTAAGGAAGATCTTATTATAGAGAAAGTCTGCGACTTGCTCTTCCCTAGCAACTCGTAAGGCTTGAACTTCTTCCCATTTTGTTAAGTAATCAATGAAAACCAATATATATTATTTCCCTTCAGAGGAAGGATCGATGGGTCCGATGAAATCTAAACCCCATTTTTCAAATGGCTCGAGGACTACTTGTGGCTCTAAAGGCATTTCAGCAGAAGCAGTCGGTCTTCCTACTCTTTGACATTCATCACATCGATGAACATAGTTTTTAACATCCTTATGCATTGAAGGACAATAATATCCCGTGCCTAAAATTTTATGGGAAGTTCTCTTTGTAGAGTAGTGACCTCCAGAAGGATCATCGTGACAGGCTCTTAGAATGTTGTACATTTTATCAACTCCGACACATCTTCTCAAGACCATATCAAGTCCACAACAAAATAAAATCCCATCAATCCATTTAAATGGGGCACTTTCCCTGATAAGTCACTTCCTTTATTTTGATGTAATCCCAGGAGGTATTTCAGAGACGGCTAAATAGTTGGAAATTTTAGCGAACCAGGGTGACTTTATAGAAATAGCAAACAGATTCTTATCAGTAAACTCATCCTGTACGGGTGCACAGTCACCCTCTTCTTGTTTGATTCGTGACAGGAAGTCTACTACTACGTTATATTTCCCTAGCTTGTCAAGGATTATAGCATTAAACTTCTGAAGGAGTAATAACCATCTCATAATCCGACCATTAACTACAGGTTTGTTCATTAGATATTTTACAGCTGAATGATCTATATAAACTGTAACCTTATATTGTGTAATATAATGGCAGAATTTTTTAATGGCATGAACAATAACCAACAATTCTTTTTATGTTCTTGTATAGTTTCTCTCTATAGATGTCGGGTTTTTACTAATAAAATATATGGCATATTTACCCCCATTCTCATATTCTTGTCCCAATACTGCACCAATAGCATTGTTCAAAGCATCAACATAAATATGGAAGGGAAGACTCCAATTTGGCCCACCCTGTACAGGAGCAGAGAGAAGCTTCTCCTTAATTGTTTCAAATGATAGTTGACACTCAGGTGTCCAATTGAACTCTACTTCTATCTTTAGAAGAAAGAACATAGGAGCAACTATTTTACTAAAGCCTTCTATGAACCTTCTGTAGTATCCAGCATGTCCAAGGAAACTTCAAACATTAGTTTTTGTTTGAGGAATAGTCAATTGTTGAATGACTTCAATTTTTTTGGGATCAACTTTTATTCCCTCAATGAAAATGTGATGTCCTAAGACTATTCCTTGTTCTACCATTATTAAACACTTTTCGTGACTAAGGGATAGCCAGTTTTCCTCACAAACTTGTAAAACTCGGTCTAGGTTCTGAAGAGCTTCATCATAAGTTGACCCATAGACTGTGAAGTCATCCATATAGACTTCTACGTAGTCATTGAAAAGTGCAAAAAATATAGCTAGAACGACTCTTTGAAAAGTCACAAGAGCGTTACAAAGTCCAAAGGGAAGCACTCTGTATGCAATGTGCCCCAAGGACAAGTAAACGTGGTCTTATCTTGGTCTTCTGGAGCAACCTGAATCTGGTTGTAACCACTAAATCCATCTAAAAGGGAGAAATATTTCCTTCTAGCCAAGTTGTCCAGTACCTGATCAACAAATGGTAGGGGAAAATAATCTCGATGAGTAGCTTTGTTGAGTTCTCTATAGTCTACACAGATTCTCCATTTCCCATTTTTCTTTGGCACAACCACCATAGGTGACACCCACTTACTATCAGAGATAGGATTAATGAATCTTGCACAAAGGAGTTTCTCAATTTTGATTTTGATTAAATCCTTCAATGTAGGATTGAGTCTCCTTTGTGGTTGGTGTACATGCCTTATATTAGGATCGGTGTAAATGTGATGTGTACAAATACTCAGGTGAATTCCCCTCATGTCCGTATAGTCCCAAGAAAAATATTTAGACCTCCTTACCAATACATTGAACAATTTATCCTCTTGTGTTTCTGTCAACCAACTATTGACGTTAAGAGTTTTTCTTGGGAGCAGCATAATGAATTTTGTTCTAGGATGGGCCAAATTTATAGTATGTATTGGTCGCAACAGGGTGTTGAGAGGAAAACTATGAGGTATAAGTCGGTGAAATCTCGTGATGTCCTCGAAGAAATGGCTTGTTCTGGGAATCATATTAGCTAAGGGACAAGGCATTCCCATTGTAGCATAACTTTGTTCCATCTCGCTTATATCAATTGGTTATCCCAAAATTTCTAGAGCATCCATCATTTGTTCCTCACTCAGGCCTATAGCAAGGCGTGCCATGTCGTCTACTAACTCATCCTCTAATTGTTCTTCATGTTGTTTAATTACTACCATGGCTAGCGAGGCCAAACTGTCTTGACCATTAGACTTTTCTAGTTCATCAACCTAGACCTTATCATGTTCGGTGGGTTTAGTAGGGGGGTACATAAATAAACGTTTACTGTCTAGACCATGAGAAATGGTCATTCCACCTTCTCTGCAATCAATCTTTGTGGCAACAATGGCCAACCATGGTCTTCCGAGAATTATTGGATAGCTATCTTTGGGTGTAAGTGACTGGATTACCTGAAAGTCAACTGGATATTCCCATCCATCAACTTTGACAAAAATGTTTTTAATAATTCCCTTCAGAATGGCTATAGACTGATTTGCCATTTGTAAGACTGTGGTTGTCAGACGTAAATCAGTCAGACCTAATTTTTCCATCACATCCATAGTCATCACATTAATAGTTGCTCCCAAATCCACTAATGCATTTGGTATTGCTACCTCGTTAATTGTAATGGTTATAAGTGGACTCTCAGGATCATCATATTTTGGAGCAACAGTCTTTCTAGACAAAAAATCAGCTAAATAGCCATCAATGTGAATAATATTTATCTTTTTTGGCTTCCTCCCCAGTGTTTTAATACATAGCTGTTTGATTAATTGATTTAATTCAGGAATTTCCTTTATTGCTTGCAGTAGAGGAACATCGATTTGTAGTTGCTTGATTTCCTGAATTAACGTGGTTTCAAAAGCCATAGGCATTTCCGAAGTACCTTCCAGAGTCATTTATTTTAGACGTTCCGGAAATGGTGCCAGAGTTTTCTCTTTTGGAGCGGTGTCCTTCCTATGTTCACTCAAAGACTGACCTCCCTCCTCCTGAGATAAATCAACAACTCCTACTACTCAAAAAGGTTTAGTGGCTTTTGTGGGAGTGGTATGATTAGGTCGCGTATCCTTTGTAGGAATTTTAGGCTTGAGTTCATCCACTATTTCTTCGATAGTTGGGGGTTGAAGAGTTCTACCAAAGCGCAACTGAACATTTCCACAATGTATTGCATTAAGTCCTGTAACATTATCTTGTTTAGTAGAGTAGACTAGCGTATTTTGGCAATTGCTCTTAGGATTGGGAAGTGGTTGTGTTGGAAGCTAAGCTTGATTTACCTGCTCATTTTGAGGAGGGTTTTGAGATGGCGGTAATAGATTCTATTGTTGGTTCCTCTTAGGCTCGATATAAAATTGATTATGTCCCTGATTCCATTGGGGCGCACTATGTTGTGGGTACCATTGTTGTTGTGATTGGTTTGGCCACTGCTGAGTTTCCCATGTTTGATTTTCCCATTCAGGGGATCCCCAATAAGGAGTTCCCCAGTTAGGTTGTGGTGGCGGTGATTGATTCCAAGATGGAGTCCATTGATTGTTAGCCCAGTTATTTTGTGGTCTCCATGTAGGGTTGGAATTGTGTCCATAAGAGAAGTTACCTCCCCGACGTTGGTTTAATGCTTTTATCTCTTCTTCAACCTGAATAGTTTTTTCCTTAGTATTCTTGAGATCAGCAAGAAGCTCACACTGATTGGTAGGATGGTTTTGCTCATAGAGTTGACAAACATTGAGTTTGTCTAAAGGAAACTCGTGCAACAGGTGTTTGTTTTGACACCTGGGACAATAGATTGGCAAGGTCTTAGGGTTGTGAGTTTTAGCTTGTATGCCATCTAATGTAGTGTCCAGTTGAACAAGAATGTCCGTTTTAAGATTTTATGTTTCTTCACATAGCTTACCTATCTCGTTAGACCCTTTAAAGAGATTAGTTTTATGGATTCCTCCCCGAGTATGGGAGAAATTATGACACAACTCACAGATTTCCTCAAGGGTCAATTGAGACACGTCACCTTTTCCCATCAGATCAAGACTTTTTCTAGCGTCGTCATCAAGTCCCTTCAGAAATATAGTTTTGAGAATCTCAACACTAATAGCCTCTCCTCCACATCATTTAGATAAGAAAAGAAACCTATCTAGATAGTCCTCTAAACTCTCATTTTCATTTTGTCTCAGTTTAAATAGCCCTTCCTTATGATCACTTACCCTACAGTAGCTCTAGTATTTTTGCAAGAAAATGTTCTCCATTCCCCCCCAAGATGTAATACTCCCAGAACCTAGTCCTATGAACCAACACATTGTTGAATCCTTCAAAGTAGAAGGAAAGAGCTTCAATTTCTAGTTATCATTTTTATAGTCATAGGTTTGACACAGGACCTTAAATTGAAAAATAAATTGGTCTGGGTCTTTCGAGGACAAGCCATGAAAAGTTGGAAGGAAAGCTGGGGAAATGTTTTTCATTGCAGTATCATCATCTGCATCCAAAGTAATAGGATAAGTAAATGTTCGAGGAGGCTAAGGTTCATTATGATTGGCATTATGCTAGTTAGGTTTAGTCCTATGATCTCCCATGATGTTCAGAGGAATCTTCTCCTCAACAAAAATATCCTCTATAACTGGTTGTTCTACCAGTTGATCTCCAGGTAAATAGTGGAAAGCCTCTAGTGGATTAGGCTCAAATAATTCATCAATATTATGGTCATCTAAGCCTTGGGCCTCCCTATGTATGATTGGTATGTATTTTGGGGGGGTCTTTGGTATAAATTGTTTGTGGGGGGCTCTTTTCCCGACCATGCAGAAAAGCAAGCCAAAGGTGGTATTTTGGTCTAAAATGAGGTATTCAAATCGTCTCCTAGTAACACTTAAGCAAGAAGGCTATTATTTCCTAGACAACGGCGCCCCAAAAAGTGATAGCCTATCATTAGGTCCCATTACTTTAGAATATAAAATATCAATAAGGCGATCGGGCAGTGTCCAAGGGAGTTTGCAATAGAAGATAATTTAGAAAAAACTCATTTTAGATTTTCTGATTTTTCAAAGACAACTGAAATTTATTTTAGTCTAAGGCTGACTAACTACACAACTAGGAAATAATTTATTCTAAGAAAACTAGAAATATTAAACTAGAAAGCATAATATGACTAATTTAGAAAGCATAACGACTAAGCTAGAAAGCATAGTAATAAATAAACTAAACAACCGATAAACTATGAAAGTGGAAAAACAAGTAAACAAACTATAAAACATCCTCCTCAACTGTAAAAGATTCTAACAGATGCAATTCAGTAACTCATGATAATGGTAAACAGGGAATACTCTGGAACTTCAGACTCAACAACTGACAGACTTAACGATTTCCTACTGAATGGTTATCTATGTAACAAAAATGACATAACAGTAAGTACTTATCTATTTAAGCTATCCTCCCTCAAGTGGCTAGCTCGCGGGATATCACGTTCATTCTCAAGTCACATACACTATTGGTTCTGAAGTTCTTCCATTAAAGACAATTATCATCCATAGCTCAACAACTCATTAATTGACAAATGATAGTTTTTTATTCATAAGTATTCAGAGATTATGTTAACAACATTACATTACTATTAAGCCTCCTCTTCTACTTTTGAAAATTTCATTTTTATAGAAAAACTTTAACTAAATCCTAGATTTCAGATGGCATGGATAGCCATTGAAAAATTCTATAACAGTTTACAACTAAATTCCATTGTCTTCAAAAACCATTACATAAACATTAAAAAGGCCTGAGATGAGCCATAAGTCTTTGACTAAAAGAACATAACAAAAATTAAATTAACACCAACTACATCTTCGGTTCATCAACTTGATGTTCAGGAGTAGGTTCCCAGCATCTATCTTCAATCTTTACTAAGGCATGTGTTGGTTAAATGTTTTGCAACTACTGCATGATGTCTGGTTATTGCTCTTCAAAAACACTCAAAACAACCCATTAAATCCGTATTGGTAGATTACCTCAATTAATCATAAGAAATAAAGTTTGTATAAATTTCCTTAAAGATAAACAATTATCTCTCCTAAATTTTAATTAATTGGCAGTGACTGAGGATTGAGCTTATATAAATAGGCTTTTCTGGTATTATTATGATGAGGTTATTTTTACCTCATAAATCGCTGCAGAATGTCGTTGAGTCATTGTTTTCCATGTCCACCAATGCAAACCCCAACATTATCATCATCACAACAAAATTTCAAACCTAGACACTACCTCAATCACCTAGGTACATAGAAATTTGTGTATCATTCTTCATAATTGCAAGGAAATAACTCTTCACATGAATGGGGATCAAATTGATATCCTCTGCAAAATATATGCCATTAACGCTCGCTCTTCACAGAGCCACAACAACCATCACATGTCTAGTTCTGCTATTTTAAATGTGAGTCATCCATTCATTGATGAGGTGGTTCTTTGGATGACTCAAATTGATTCAGTTATGTTTCAAAAATCATCATTGTCACACACCGAGTCCACTGGCCAATGGTGTCCATCCGAGTTAGAAGACACATCCACCACCTGCTAGTCCCACCCAACACCCTTACACTGCCAACAAATTCCATGTGTCACCATCGTGTGGACTGTGCAACACGATAGGTGATAATATTTAAAACCTTATGCGACACGTGTGCTAAGGCCAAGATTAAGATCAGGTGGTATGTTAGAGCTGTCGATCCATTACCTCAGAGAATTGAGCTCGATAGTGGGGATTGGGTCTCACATACGATAGAAGACGTGTGGCGCCATCGTGCACACTGTGCAACCCAAAAAAAATGTATTTTTTAATCAATGTGCGGTGTGCGTGCATAGCTGGGGGATTCAGTCTTTTCATTTGACGACTAATATTTTTTGCATGTGCAACAAATTCAATCATAAAGAGAGGACCATGGATAGGTTAATGGGTGATGACCCTTCAAGAAAATTATTAAAGATTTAGGACTTAAGTCTTTAAAATGGTGAAATATTTTGTGCCGAACTTGGTAGGATTAAAGTGATGAAAAACACCTGATGACCGACGGGCTTAAGCGAAGGGGCCGGTATAAACAACGAGAAAGATGACATAGGTTGTAAATAAAAAACTGACAACTTGGTACAGGAGGTCAATGCAAAAATATAAAGTAAGGGTTTAAGACCTATAAAGAAGTGAAACAAGGTATTAAGCCTTAGAAACCCAATCAAAACCATCAAGCACAAGGGCGAAAGATCATCAAAATACATGGAACTAGGTAAAAAATAATCCACATTTTAAAATCTCTACCAATTTCATTTAGGGGCTTGCCTTAGTCAAATCCCGTGTTAGTGTTTCCACTTCCACAATGGCAATGTCAATGATAAAAGGATAAATGATAGGAAGGAATGATGAGCCAACAAATTAATAAAACTCACCACCCTTCAATGGCTTCCTTGAAGGACTGAAGTCATGCACATCACCTCAAGGTCTTGAATCTTGCTAGATTGATTTGATTGAATTGCTTGGAGACCTACAAACGGGGTGGTCTTCACAAACAATGATAACATCAACATGCATAAACCCACATAGGATTTGACATGATATTTGGATCTTGAATTGCTACAATAAAGCTATGAAATTATGCTCTTGAATGCTCTTGACTTGCTCTTAATGTTCACTTGTTTCTAGATAGTTCTTGTTAGATTTAAAATGATGCAATAACTAGGTATTTATAGGCATTTATTCAATTTCTTGCAAATTAGATCTTGATAGCTGATATTTGCAACTTAAATTAGAAATGATAAAATACCGACACCGATATATTCAAATTTGGGACCAAGAAAAATAGGGGGATGTTTTTGCCATAGGGTGTCTCTGTCCTAGCCCTATTTTTTGAAATTTAAGGTGTCAGGGGCAAAGTATTAGATAAATGCATTTGTTTTCCACTTGCAATTTATAGGTAACTATTAAAAATAGGTCATGGAATGCATAATTTAGGAATTTAGGGGTTGAATTAGGTCCAATAAATTAAGGGGGAGAAAAACATAGTGTGAAATTGTTAAGGGTGACAATTTTTGATGCTACATTTAGCCCCCACTTTAGTTAGAGTATGAACTTACATTCAAACTCACACTAAAGTAGAAAATATATGTCAAGAGAGGTCAAATTGTCCAAATATTGAAAATATAGGATGACTAGGAATCAAGGGGGAGCATGAAAGCCCCCAAAATCCAAGATCCCATGGAAAGACAACATAAGCACAAAGGAACACACATGTATGAAATACAGTAAGACAACATATACACAAACATACATATCAGAAAACATGAAGCATACATGATGAAAATACATGACAAAACGTATTGATGAAAATGAAATGAACACAAACACAATGAGAACATGATGCAAACACGAAGAAAACACATAAAATACACACAATTAAAACACAAGGTTAGTACTAAAGGGATTCGAGCTGGTAAGGTAAAGAGACCTCAGCCTTAAATTGTCTCAAATACCAAACATCATCCATCAAATAAAGGAATTCTCCCATGAGGACTAGCAAGTTGCGTTATGTCACATCACTCATGAACCACATGGATCTACTCGCTAGCAAGCTACATTATTCTAAGTGTCCATGTAATATGGTGGGTTCCACAAGACTAGCAAGCTGCATTATGCTAGACACTCATAAAACACATAGCTCTATTGTCAAGCAAGTTGTGTTATGCCCAACAACCATGTTAAGGCGTACATGACTCACATAATAGAAAAGTTTGATATTTTCTAGGTGAATCACAAACTAAAGGAAAAACAAGGTCTAGTGAAGTCTGATATTCACTAGGTGAGCCCCCCAAGACAAATTAGCAAAATGAGAAACTCACAAGGTCTAGTGAAGTTCATTATTCACTAGGTGTGTACCCATTAACAACTATAGCAAGAGTTATACTCCTTGATAATCCTGATAAGGTACCACAAAATGATCAAATGATGCCAATGCAACACTAAGTTCAACATGTGTGAACAAAGTAAAGCAAAAATAATGCCAATGTCAATGCACCACTATGTCCAACACATGTAAACAAAGAGAAGTAAATAATGCCAATGTATGCCCCACCTTAAAGAAATTGCAAAACACCATGCTGTGAGCAATTTCTTTAAGGTAGAAAAATGATAAATGCTACATGATAAAGGTCATGAGAGCTTATTTGGAAATCCCTATGCAAATGATGTCTTTTCAAATAAAACTATGCCATGATAAGTGGTTTCCCCTAAATGCAATGCCATAAAAAAAAGATGAACACAAAAGGGATCCATGGATCCGAGGTTAGTATACGTCTTTGCTATAGTAATATAATAGAGCACAAAATTGACATCATTCCCCAAATGCTCGCAGAATAATGGACACAATAAAAGAATGATACATAGAGAGAAAGCAAACACACTTTTGGATCAACATGGAAGAGACCTAAATGTCTCAATGCCTTACATCGTCCCCAAAAGGAAAACACAAGATAAAAAATAATAGAGTTCATGACATATAGAAGAATGGAGATACAAATAGAACAATGTCATGTCAGATTCATTTTCTTTGTATCCTTGCACCAATGGAGAAACAAGGGTCCTCCAAAGAAAACTCACAAACATAAAGACACACCAAGAAACACAACATGGGGGATCACATCATGTACAAGCAAACATAAATAACACATAAAGAAAACATAAAAGAGTATCACACATGTGAGCTGACCTAAAGCAGGTTGTCTGCATCCCAATCTTGCTCATCATATATAGAAGGCAGACAACTAGCCAAAGGGGCTACATTAAGTGTTTTAATAAGAGAATCACTAGGTTCAACATGTGGTGGGTCACTCTCATTAGGAGGATCATCACAGTTAGCCCCATCTAGATTCATAGACTTTGAAAACAACAGATCAAGCTCATTATGCACTTGTTCAATAATTTTAGCAATTTCATCTTCATCATCCAAGTTAATCACAATGAGAGGTTTTATGATAATGTTAGTTGTATGTTCTTGTTTCATTATTTATTTTTGTTGAGACATGTAAGGTTCATTTTCACGTGTTTGGTGAAGGTGGTAGTTCATCTTGGTTTTTTTGCATAGGTGTTTGATCTTGAGGTGTTGTTTTATTATTTTCTTCATGTTGATGAGCAATAACATGATGTTTATGCCTACACTCTTTAGCATTTCTATTTCTTCTTGTTTGATTTTCAAGTTGTGATGGTGTAAGAGTGGGTTTCTCAACCTTTGATATCTTTTCTTCCCTTAAGGGAGGAACAGAAGGAACCACCGAGGGTTGGGAAACTGCTTTCTCTTTAGGTTTATACACTTGTTTTTATTTCGATGGCACAAAGGTAATATTTTGATTGTCTCTTGGTCTTTTGTATGATATAGGTGGAGGAAATCTAGCATAAATATATTGTGAATTAGGAAGAGATTTTTCTTTGGGCATGGGTTCATCTACAACGTGTGAGATGGGAGAAACAACCATAACCTTATCATTCTCAAGAAAATTGCTAAGGGATAACTTTGTTATGTGTTTTTCTTTAAACTTTTGATATGACCTGAAAAACAAGTCTTCATGAGGTTTAATAGGTTCCATAGGTTGAGGCCAAAAGAAAACTAATGAAAATTTTCCACGAGAGGACAACAGATTACCCACTATGGTGCATTGTAAAAAATTGGTTTTCAAATGGGAACTTTATGCACTTATGAATAACTGATGAGATGACATTCATGGAGCGTAAAAATGGATAGCCTAGCTTCACACAAAATTGGTTTGATGTCAGGATGATGGAGAATGATACATCTAATTTTTTTGGTCCAACTTTAAGAGGAAGAGTGATCAAACATATCATAGGGTGAGAAAAACCATCACGAGTTTTCAACCATGCTTTCGGTTGCTCATATGGATCTTGACAAAGTTCATACACAAAAAAGAATTCCTCAGGGATCACATTCTCTACACACACGATATCGATGAGTATCCCAACTCTAGGCTTGTAATTAATACATCCAACAATATAGAGAGGACCATTAGGTGCATTTATGGATGTGTCAATATGGGTGAAAGAAATGTTGGCTAACAAAGTAGTTTGGCCCTTATGAGGTTGAACATCAATGAGAGTGCTTATATCTCATAGATCATCCTCATCACCACTCTTAACATCATTCTTATCATTATTCATGTCATCAGTTTTGTAAACATTCATCTCATCATTCTTAACAACACAAGCTTGTACAAAGTTGGGCACATGGTTTTGCATTGGATTGGTAAAAATTTGCAAGTTTTGGTTAGGCGAGGCTACAAACTTATTCCCTTGATCATCAACACTGTCCAACTAGATGTGATTAGAATCTATGAGGTCTTAAATTTGATATCTAAGATGTGTGCATCATTTCATATCATGTCCATTTGTGCGATGATAAATTGACAAAATGATTTTGGGTTGAAACTTGGAGGTACAGGTTTGGTTGTGTCCACGAGTCTAATAGGAGGTAATTGGATTAAGTTCTTGATTAAAAGTTGCAACATGATCAAATGGAGGGAATTAGGCAGTTGGGTAAATTGTCTCTCTTGATCTAAATTTATGTGGGGTTGAACTTATGGTTGCAACTTGTGGTTCAATGTGGTTGGTTGTTTGAGGTGTACTTATCTTGATTAAGTTCTTATTTTTCTTTTTGAATGGTTGATAGTTGTTATGAAGTATAGATTCAAATTTCTTAATAGGAGTTGATGAAGATGTCTCTTCGCATTGACTAACCAAATTTTGATAATCCTAAAGGGTCATACACAAGTGTATAAAGGATGGATATTTCATCAACAAGATTTTATCTCTTATGCTTGGTTGCAAGTTTTCAATGAACACTCTTTGAACATCTGCATTAGGGAGAGTAAGATTGATTTGTGAGTAAAGCAACAATAGTGTCCTATAAATTTTGTTATCTTTTCATTTTTATTTTATTTGCATCACACTAAGTTAGTTGATGTAATTTTAGGTCCAATGTTTACTTGGAAATGTTGGAGGAATGCATCAACAAGTTCATTGAAAGAGTGGATTGAGTTATTCAGCAATGAACAAAACTATTCCAAAGCCATGTCTTTCAATGACCTAGGAAAGAGTTTAGCCAAGAGTTTATCTTCATAAATGAAGTCACTACACAAGGTAGTATATGTTGGTATATGATTTTTAGGGTCTCCTTTACCATTATACTTGTCAAATCAGGGCATCTCTATGTTTTGTGGCATAGTTGTTTTTAAATTTTCAAGTGACAATGGGATTCTTTTGATACATTGTAATGGTTGTCCATTTTGGATTTGGTTCAATGTGGAGATTTGTTGTTGAAGTGAGGTTATGTTTTGTAAAATTTGGCTTATGATGAAATCATTGCTTGACATGTTTTGGGAATGTGGTGAATAAGGTGGAAGTGTGTATGTTCTTGGTGGACTACTATGTTGTAAATTTATGAGGGGGGATGAAATTTTATGTGTAATATGTGAGGAACCAAAACCATAAGGATTCCTAGTGGGAAGGCCTAGAGTTGGAGTTATGCCAATGCTTTATTGTATCATTGAAGCAATAGTTGAATTTGTGCATGTGGGAATAGAGGCTATAGATATGGGGAGGGAGATTTGACTTCCTCCTTGACTTTAAGTGTATCCCAAAGCTTGAGAAATAGTCATCGTATGTATGTTAGCATCAACTAAACGGGCTAGGCTATGCAAAAAATTTAATCCTTGAGCATCATTAATCAGTTCCTCAAGTTATCCACTATAGGAACCATTAGGCTAGCTAGAGATTCGATGCTCAAATAGTCTTGAAGTCCCTCTAGATCTTTGTCCAATTTTTTGAGTTTATCTTTGAGAACATGAGAAACAACAACTTTAACATCCATAAAAATGGTTGATGGTAAAGTTGTCATTGGTATGGTAGCATTAGTGATAGAGTCCAAAGTGGGTTGAATATTGATAACAGTTTGCATGAAAGATTTAGAAGACTTAGGATCCATGACATATGTAACAATAGTGCGGGATGCCATAAGTCTACAACTAAATCTCACTAAAGTGTTGGTAATAGGACACAAAGTCATGAATCTCATGTGAGTTTCAAAACACTAAGTTACCCAAGATGAACACTAAATAGTCAAATAATCATAGAAAAATGTTCAAAAACCAAATTCAGGCAACAAAAGCAGACAAAAAACATAGAAACATAAATTTGAACAAAACTTGTTTGAGCCAAAAGTAGCAAGAAAAAGCCGCCCAAGGGCGTCTATGTCTTGGAAAGGGTTTCAAGAAATTCAAAGTTTGAATGTGTATGATATTGTTTAAGTTTTCTTGGTTTGTTTACAAACAAATCTAACCGTGACTATTTTTCCAAAATTTTCTCAATTTATGCCAATGCAAGTATATAACAATGGTTGAACAATAAATGACAATTTTGACTATAATTTTTTGATCTAAAATACAACAATTGACTGATCTTGATATGAATTTCTTTTGAAAGTGATGATTTTGGATGCAATTTTGAAACAAAACAATGCAATATTTCACCTTTTTGAGCTATATGCAAGATGCCTAAATGAATGCAATTAAGAATTCCAAATCAACAATCAGTAAGCGGAAACGGGCTGAAGACACAAAAATAGAGATATGGGAAAAATTTGGTTGAGCTAAGAATAGAAAGAAAAATCTGCCCAAGGGTGTCTCTATTCTAGATAGGGGTTTGAGAAACTGAAAACTTGACTATTTTTTAGACTATTTAAGGGTTCTAAATCTTTGTGCAAATAGGTCTGAAAGTGAATATTTTTCCATAATTTGCTCAATTTAAGATAATGTAACTCAAATTCAAATGTGTAACAATGCTTGAACCATAAATGACAACCGTGAATGCAATTTTGAATGTAGATCTGACCTAAATGACCGAAACTAATCCAATGAAAACTTATGATGCAATATTGTATGCAATTTTTTAAAAAAAATTATGCTTTTTTATGAAGCAAAAAGAAACCCTGAGTGAACAATGCAAAATAATGCAATGCAAAACTTAGATCTAGGGTGAAATTAATTCATATTTCATAAGGATTATGATGTTAAAATGTCAGGTTCACCAAAAAAAATTGATGAAAAAGGGATCCTAAGTCTAAATGCAATAGAACACTAGGATCAATTTCCTTTTTCAAGAGAACATTAGGATGCAAATCAACAAGGCGATTAGATTGAATTTCAGCCATGAAGGTGAGTTAATCAGACTTGGATCTATATCTTTTAAGCCTTGGAAATTGGTTGGAATTAATTTTCCTTTATTAACCTACTTAAACTATGTGCCCTAATATGAAAATACAAGATTTTGATAATTGTGAGACTGTAACAAAAATTTACAAGTAGATTTGAGAAAGGCAGAGCTATGTGTAGTTGTCCTATAAATTTAGAGACAAACTAAATAGGAGGATAGAGTCATCCAAGGGTATCTATGTCCTTGTAGTGATACTTCGGATTTGTTTTCATAGTCCTCTAATGTCGGATTTGAGTTTCCCAATTCCACCTACAAATTTGTTAGATCACCACTGAATAATTCTATAAGTGATTTTTTGTAGGTTGTTAAGGTGTAGGGTTTTGAATGCAACAATAAAAAATGGATCTTCAAGCTTCCTTCAATCTCTTCCCAACCTGAAATGTAAACAATCAAAGAGAGAGGAAGGGTTCTGCCATTTAGGGGCTTTCCTTGGTCAAACCTCATGTTAGTGTTTCCACTTCTATAATGGCAATGCCAGTGATAAAGGATAAATGATAGAAAGGAATGATGAATCAACAAAGTTCTAAAAGTCACCACCCTTCAATAGCTTTCTTGAAGGACTGAATTTGTGCACATCACCTCAAGGTATTGAATCTTACTGGCTTGATTTGATCGAATTGCTTGGAGACCTACAAAGGGGTTAGCCTTCACAAACAATGATAATATGAATATGCATAAACTCACATAGGACTTGACATGATGTTTGGATCTTGAATTGTTGAAATAAAGCTCTGAAATGTTGCTCTTGAATGCTCTTGAATTTATCTTAATGTTCACTTTTTTCTAGATAGTTCTTATTAGATTTTAAATGATGCAATAACTAAGTATTTATAGGCATTTATTCAATTTCCCGTAAATTAGATCCCAATAGCTGACATTTGCAACTTAAATTGGAAATGATAAAATATTGATACTAACATATTCAAATTTGGGACCAGGGAAAATAGGGGGATGTTTCCACCATAGGCGTATCTGTCCCAACCCTATTTTTTAGAATGCAAGGTTTTGGGGGAAAAGTATTAGATAAATGCATTTGTTTTTTCGCTTGCAATTTATCGGTAACTGTTAAAAATAGGCCATGGAATGCATAATTTAGGAATTTAGGGGTTCAAGTAGGTCCAATAAATTAAATGGGAGAAAATCACAGTGTCAAATTGTCAAAGGTGACAATTTCTGACACTACATATTCTTTCACCAATTCATTCCCTTTCTCATTATCCTCCTTCATGAGGATTTCTTTTTTCCATCTCTCCTTTTTTACATATTTCTTGTACATATATTACTATCAAATAAAATATGGGTTTCTATTTGACGCATTTATTCTTTTCTTCATTTCATCATTTCTTCTCACTAGGATCCTCCATTTCATCATACTTGCTTCAATCTTCTCTTTCTTCAAGATAACAATCTACCCCTTCTTCATGCCATTTAACATCAACTCCTTTATTATTTTCTTATGTCTCTTTCATGGAATTCTTTATCATATATTCTTTTGCTTATAACATTGATTAATTTCTAATGCATCCATTCTTTCTTGGATTCTCCTTAATTATTCAAAAATAAATTCTATACACCTTCTTTCCCATTGTTCTACTAAAAATAAGATTCTTACTAGTCTCTTCATGAATCTTCTTGTCCTCCTTGAAGACATCTTCATCTACTTTTGCAAACTCTCCAAAGAATCACACATCCCTTATTGTTACGATATTTCACTTGCAACAATTTCTCCAATCTCTCAAGTTTGAACCCTCTATAGTCATAGGACTCTACATGCAACACATATCTCATCACTTTCAACAAAACTTCTAAAAAAAAACATACCTTTTCAACCTTTTGTGCCTCCTTCTCTACCCTCTATAGTTACATGCCTCTTCTTATACCTATAAAAAAATAACTAGAGAATCCAAATCTATGTAGTTATAGAACCTCCTCTTCTACAAAAATATCTCAGGGTTTATTGAGACACCTTCCAACATTCAATTTTATGTCATTATCTCTTTATCAATCTCTTCATCTCTCTTATCACATTCATCTTTTGACTTCTCTCCTTTCTTATAAATTTGTCTTTTTTCTTCTTCTAACAAACCTTGTCTCCTGACACTCATTCTAGCATCTAACCCACTCATATACCACTTGATGCAATCATGATCAGGGGGTCCTATCAAACCACCCAAGCACGTAGCCAAAATAACATGCCTACACATGAATTCAACATAATTATTTATTTTCTCATTAAAATTTCATTACATAAGGTTTTTTGGAGCTACAAAAATATATGCATCACCATTAACAAGTTATATATTTTCCTTATTCCCTCTACTTCTTCCCAAAAAAGGCTTCTAAAAATAAATCATGTTTTATTTTATCCATTGGTGGCCAAGGAAGTTAGATCAAATCAAATCTTGGCCATTAAAAACCAATTCATTGCAGAAATAGTAAACATAGAAGAAAACAGTAAGTCCACAAAGACAACAACAAGCTAAAAATCTGTAGAAGCAAAGGAACAACAAGAATTCCACAAACTAGTAGGAACTAAAAGTTCCATACACTAGTAGCAAGTGGAAGTTATGAATGTTTAGATGACCAAGGAAATTTCTCATGTCAGATGATGAAGGAAAGTCTACATGTTCAATTGACTAGAAAAAATTTGTAATCTGTACCAAGCAATGTCATCATTGCATCATGCTTACATCATTGTTTGGTGAGTAACCTTGATCTCTATTGATGTCATGCATACATTATGTTGACATCATCACCCTATTTATGTCATGTCTATGTCATGAAATTTTATAAGTTTCAGATCACTTAACATTTCCATATATCTTGACGGCCATATAGAATTTGCAAGCTTCAGATATTTAGGAATTTTTTGAAAGAGTTAGATAGAAAAGATTACTCACAAGCCAAAAGAATTCTTAGTTCTCATAAATGTGGAAAAACCCATTAGTACTGGTATGTACAAGTGAATACATCATAAGTACTCAAAACATTGGAACTAATTGTAAATATTTGATTCAACAAAAAAACTTCCCTAAAATTCAGTAGTAGACCAAAAATTCGTATAAGGGAAAGTTGAGCAACAATCCATAAGTTCGCAACTAGTAACAAACCAAAAACTCACAAAGCATAACTTAGCCAATTTTCAATCTTTCTTCACCAAATTGTAAATATCCATTAGGCTCTTCTACAAATTGTTTCCCTTAGTTTTCAAAAATTGGATATAAAAACCCTACATAAGCAACAATCCCAAGAACTAACAAAAACACACCAAAATTGTATTGAAAATAAAAGACAAACCTAACTTTTTTTGGGTGATACACAATTGCTTGTGGACTTAGATGCTCCTACATTAGTGATTATGTTTGTCCTTGACCATTTGACAATTCCAAATATTTAGCCACAACAATAAGGACATTATGAGATTGAAGGATCAAGATGGGAATTCAAAGTGTGGTTCAACAAAGAATGATTAATTTTCTTTGTGATCCAAGTAGGTGTTCTATTTGTCTCTCATATTGAAAATTAGATCGATAAGCTTTGAATTTATAAGTTATATAGAAATATTCACATACAAACCATAGACTTTAGGGGAAATCTCTTTATGCAAATCTTGCTTTAGATTTTTTTCAAAGATATAGGAATATAGGAAAGACTATAAAACTTAGGAAAATAAAAAATTATATAAATAAATAATGTAGGTACAAATACAACCCCTTACAATGTCTTAAAAAATAAAGATTATTTTTTATGAAAAAATAACTAGATTAAAAATGTAATTTTAAATTTACCTCTTCACTTTATTTGTAGCTTTGTTAGAAAAGAATACTTGTGTATACATAGGCTTAAATCCACCTATATATGTATGTATGTTATTGCAACAAATTTTTCTTTTTAAATTTTTGTTTCAGACTTGCAAAAAAAAGAAAAAAAGGGAAAATAAATCAACAGATGTACATATGTAGATATACTGAAATATATATATATATATAAACACACATATACAAATTTTACTCAATTTTTTCTTAAATATATTTTTATTTTGAATGATATTTTTAAATATAAATATATATATATATATATGAAAAAAAAATAGTAGTAATGTCTATAACCTTCTTAATTTTTTAAATTTTAAAAAATAGCGTAAAATAAATTTACAGACCTTTTTGTGAATTAATATGCATGTATATATAATAATATTCTAGAAAAAAAAAGTATATATATATATATAGAAAGAGATAAATTAATAAAAAAAATTGGAAAGAAAAAAGAATAAAAAAAATCATATATTTATTATAGTTCTAAAATTTAACCTATGTAATATTTTTATATTCCAATACTGCTTTGTTTTTTTTTTAGCAAATCACTACTAGAGAGGGTAGCCTCATTCATTCATTCAACCAAAAACATTACATTTCCAACACTTTAGTCTGCCTGTTCAAAGATGGTTATCAGAACCACCACAACATCAATCATCTTACTGCGGACGATGTCTGATAGTACATTTTGTTTGCACAAAAATAATCAAAGAGACCCTGAGGAATCCTTGTCATACTTATTTCCTTGAATTTTGCCAATGCCACTCCAAATTTTGGTTCTTTTCAAACACCTCCAGAGCTCCACATATCGCCCTTTCTTCGGCCACACATGACACCTAAACTCACTGAATCCTGCCAAGCTCGCTGCCAGCTTCGCTTCCCACCCACAATATTGAGAATTAAAGAAACAACACCACCAGAATGGGTTTTGTTCCCTAATGAAGGCTGAGAAAGGCATATGTTTTCCAATAGTGAGAAAGGCACATGCTTACCAATAGTGCCTTCTCTGCGTTGAAGAGCCAGATTGGTACAAGGTTATAGAATGCACTCCTTTCTGTAGATATCCATACACGACGGCCATGTCATAGTATTGTCTGAGGAAATTACTTGATCTTCTTGTATCATACATTCATTTGCCAGGAGATCCGCCAACCTATTTGCTTCCCTAAAAAGAATGCAGATAGTAAAGTTTTCCAGCTTTTCCATTAGAGATTCAATCATACTTATCCAAGATTGGAGTTTCTAACTTAACGCTGAATGCAAGCTTGTCGCCCTTATGATTATTTCAGAATCACCTTCTGGATCAACATTGTGAATTTCATGATCCACATAATTTTTAGACCTTCATATAAACCTGCCTCCTCCGCCTCATTATTGGTCCCTATTGGAAGCTTTATTAACATTTCCTAGACAACTTTCCCATTCTCGTCTCGGATTACAAAACCTGCTTTGGATGGCCCCGGGTTGCTCTTCGAGGCCCCCTCAAAGTTTAACTTTAGCCTTCCCCTTGGGGACAACAACCATCTTGCATTGGCTCTACGAGATTTGTCCTTTAATAGTGCGCCCTTTAGGGGTTTTAATTAGAGGCCAGTTTTTTTAGCGTTGCTTCATCCTAGGCAGAAAATAAACTAAATTTTTTGTTGACAACCTTCATATTGAAATGTTCGCTCACACCCCCTTCAATGTTGTTAATTACATTTTCCATCATAAAAGCTTTATCACAAAATATTCTTGCATTATGTTCGCGCTAAAGGTGCCAAATTATCATTTCCGTCACCTCCATCCAAAGACCCGCTAGTACGGAACCTTTTTCTAGGAGCAACCAAGCCACAAAAACATCTTTGAGGTTGTTTTGGATCTTTCCTTGCCATTGTAGTTTCCTACAAAAATAACCCCAATCATCTTGTGCAAACTGACATTCTAGAAGGATATGATTAGTAGTTTCTTCATTATTCATGCAAAAAACACATCTATGTAGGCCCAAAAAACCAAGCCTACATAGTCTATCACCTGAAAAAACACGGCCATGGAGAGCTGTCCATGCGAAAGCTCTGGCCTTAGGCAACCCGAGTTTTCCCCAGCAGAGCTTGCTCGGCCAACCATCACTCGATCTTTCTCTTCTTAGGACTTCGTATCCGATTTTCACTGAGTACTCACCTGATCTTGCCGCACACCACCTTAGCTTTTCCTACGAATTCGAGAAAAAGCAACCTTCTCTTTTTTAGTTCTTCTTCTAGCGTTGCTCTGTGTTCTAACGCCAACATGTTGGAAGACTTCCAAGTGAATTTCTTGCGTCCATTTTTTTCTTGGATGATCACATAGTTTTTCACTAGTTCACTGTATATCTCAGAGACCCTACGATGCTCCTCTAGCATTCTTGGGAGATTGATTAACGGTTTATATCATTTCAAGAATCATACGAGAAGGTAGCCTTTTCCCCATAACCTATCGCCCATGTCAAATGGTCCGTTATCAGACTCCTACAATTCAGGATGAAATTCCACATTATCAATCCTCTCCGTGGGTTAACTATTGTTAAGATTATGTCTTCTTCTTAGGAATCAAGATATTTCACTCGAAGAAGCTTCCCCCATTGAGTATATAGCTTTGCAAACACATTCCAGACCATTTTTACCCCAATGGCAGTGTTTTGAACATCGAGTGCTTTTACTCCAGCACCGCCAACCTCCTTCACTTGTTGCATTGTTTCCCAACCAATTAAAGAAATGCAATGGGCATCATGAGCCCCCTCCCATAGTAATTTCCTTTGTATACTAACCAACTACTTGCTTGCCTTCTTTGTTAATGCAATGCACGCCATCATATAGATCATAATTGTAGCCAGGACGGATTTCACCATTGTTAGATGCCCTACGAGGGACAATCAACGTCCACGCTAGCTAGAAATTTTCCCTTTGCATTTGCTGGTTTTCTCTTCCCATAATTCAGTTTTAGTCTACCCAATGTGTAAGGGAATACCAAGATATTTGGATTGGATTACACCTTTTTTGAACCCTAGAATCACTAAAATTTCTTTTTGTATCCTTTTCCCCATATTAAAGAAAAACACATTGGATTTGGCGTTGTTTACTTCCTGACCCGACTCCCGCCTAAATAATTCAATTGCATTATGCACCGTTTCTGCCTCCCTCTTCGATCCTTCCCCATAAAGAAGAGTGTCATCTGCAAATAGGTGGTGGGAGATTGTTGGAAAATAATTTATATCTTGATTTATTTTTTCAATATATATTATATATATATAGGAAGAGGAAAATAATACATATATATACATACAATTTTATTATTGTAATTATTTATCAATATTGAATTTTTATTTTTACTTGATGAAAAAAGATTTCTTCTATCATATAAATTTTGCACATATTATAATTTATATATATAGGTGGATATACAAATGAATTAATGAAAAAAAATTAGAAAAAAAATAAAATTTTACCTATTGCAAGGCGTGACCTACACATTAGGGTTGCAAACCCCCTTAAGGGGGCCGAACCCTAAATATGTAGGTCACCCCCTCTATAGGGGCATGAAATACATAGGCAGTTCAACCCCTTTGGTGGTTGTGGCTTGCATATTACAAGTCATCCTAAGGTAGGGCTTCAACCAATGTAATCATAATTAAATTCTTTTTATTTATTTATTAAGAAATATCAAACTCTTTCTCCTTTTTCACCTCAACACACTTTAAGATCTCCCACTCCTATGTCCCTACCATCTTATATCCCCCCTCACTGTGTTTCTCCCATTGCTTCCTCATCCCTTTATCAAGCTGCTTACTCTTTTCACTCTCCTAAGGGCATTGTTTCCACCCTGTACCGCCCCTTGCATGTGTGTCTCAAAGCCTCACTCCTCCTTGGGATCTACTCTAGTCCCACATTCAAACCCCTCCATCTTGTTTGCTAAGATTTTCCCATCCACAAGCTCACAACTCACAATGATCACTCATCCTGATCCATCTGTAATCAACCTTAATGTTGTGAATCATCCTCTTGGGGCAACAGATCTGAGTTCCTTCAATGAACCTCTTGATTTCACACCTTCTGGTTTAAATATGGTGGATGTCACTGAATTAGATGTGTCAGTGTAGGTTTTTGTTTTCCTAGTGGGTTAATTTATTTTCCCTTAGTCATTAGTTTTCCTATACTTTTATTAAGCTTTTTTAGGATAATAAAGTGACTTTATTATTTAATAACTAGGATATAAGGTGATGATTTGTCTCCACCCTTAAAGGGTGGAGCATTTACCTTTTTCATCAATTTATTTAATATTGGTGGTCAGTTCCTATTGGTTGGATTTTCCACCTCCATCATCTCCTTAGTTCTATATAAACTCACTACCTATCTTGTATTTGCATACTCTTGCATATTAATTGTTACATACTTTGGCATACATGTACATTGATACATGTAATCACTATTTTGTAGTTTTTCTTTGAGCTCCTAATGTAATCTTGTCACCTTGACATTTTCACATCTCTTGAAATTTTAGGTTTGTAATTATGTTATTTCATTTATAATTTTATAGCTTATCTCTCTCATAGAAATATCTTAGTTATTTATCTATTTCAGATTTCTAATATGGTATTAGAGCTTTGATTTTGAGAGTTTTGAGTACTTGGATTCCTGATTAAGAGATTGGATTTTTTATATGATCTTGTAAATCTTGGTATGCTCTTCTCTTGTGTTTTATACTATCTAGAGAATCATAAAGGAATTATAAAGATATGTTAAATCCTATATTTGCATGTGTGTTTTTGGTGAGATTTGGTGATTGTAGCTATTTTGACTATAGTGGTAGCATTTTTTACTATCCCATTATGTTTGGGAGGCTTGAGAAAGTTAGATTTGGTGTTTGTTTCACTCAATTCGGCTACCATATGATAGAGTAGCAAATAAGGGTTTGAAGCTTAGATCCGGCGAATAGCTTTTTGCAGGAACATTTTTGGCCAAAAAGGACCTTTTTATTGCATTCAAGAGGCCAAGGAGACAAATTTTGACATAAAATTTTCCCATATTCGATGTCAAGAGTCATCAAGGAAAAAACATTTTACCCAAGAGGTCATATAGCCCCTCAGGTCATGCAAGTGTGATAGTGTCAAAAAGAGATTTACACTGTTGACCACTTAGCATTCCAAGCCTTTAAAGTCTTAAGTGGAAATTAAACCCCCACCCACAAACTAAGTTGCGGGCCAATGACCTAAGCTACTCATTGGGTGTTAATCGTTAGCAGCTTAAAGTCGCTCAACAATATACAAGCCACTAAGAACTCTTTTAAAATTATGATGATGACTAAAAATAGTGACCAAATTGCAATGCAATCTACCACCTCACTTCTCGACTTTTCCACTATGTCATCTAGGTGCTACCTCTATTGACAGTGCCACCCATGGACCACCTGGGGGCCACTAGGGCCTTCATATAGGAAAAATTGGGCCTTTTTAAAAAACTTGCATAACATTTCACCACAGTGTCCATTTTTTGAAAATGAGATATCATCAGAAAGATGGAGATGAACACATTCCATCCATGAGGTTTTGAAAATATTTTTTTCTATTTTTTCAGATATTATAGGTTGAAGTTATTATTGCATTTTTTCTTCAACAAGCCATAACTCTCACCCCAAAACTTTGTTTTTAAGAAACGAATAGCCATTGGAAAGGTATTGAAGAGCACTACACAACTATAAAGTTAAGTTTTTCATACTTTATCTCAAATTAATTTTGTATTAGAATTTATAATTTTGATCATTATGAGCCTATTGACCATTGTATCTTGGAAAAAAGATTTGTAAAATCACTAATCATAAAGTGCCAACATTGTAATATCTTGGGGGTGATTTCCGAGACTAGTGGAAAGGGGGGTATCTCTTGGTGTCTCTTTTTCAATTTGCATTCCCTTTTCATGCACTCATAAATAATATTCCTTTCTACTTAAAATTAATCAAGTAACAGTTCCTATGTTAAAACCCTATAACTATTTTGATTGGAAAAGTAAAATGTGACTCCACTTGAAAAAGTATGGACTGCATAGGGTAATAATAGGACTAGAAACTGAAACAAAAGTTGATGCAAAAAATATCCAAAATAGTTTAATAAGTGCGATAAAGCATTTGAAACCTTGTTTATGTCTATATCTCCATATTTTCTCTTTCATGTTGAATCTTTGTCTTTACCAAATGAATTTTAACACTAGAAAAACTCTTTGGTAAACAAGATGAATTAAGAGGTCATAAATTAGAGAATGACCTGATAGGGTTAAGTCCTAACACACTAAAGGCCATAAGATTGTATTTGAAATAATGTGAAATTGAGAAAGATGATAAACAATTTATCTTAAGTATTATCTCTAAACTTGGTCCAAACTATTCAGTCTTTGTTTCTGCATTCTATGCCTTAAAATTTCCTTAGGATATTCCTACACAATACCTTCTCTTGGTGTGTTTGCTAATGAACTCGCAAAATAATAGGACAAGTTAGTTCAAATGGGAACAATAATATCTTATAAGTCTCATGCTTTGGTTGCAAATAAAGGCATTAAATATCAGAAAGATAATGGCAAGTAAAATAAGAAACAAAAGAACCAAGGAGAGAATGCTTCAGATGTATCTTTGTCTACTTCTAATGTAGACACTAAAACTTCTTCAAATCAAGGAAAATCTAAGAAGGAGAAGGTTAAATATGCTTATTATAAGAAACTTGGCTATGAAAAACTTTAATGTATGAAGAAACAAATTGACCACCTCACACATCTTCTTGAGAAGAGAAATAAAGGGGTCATTGAATATCCATCTTCATGAAACCAAGAATATACTAAGAAAAAGGAAAAAGACTATGTAGAAAAAACATAAAGGAAAAAATCTCTTTTTTCTTCTACAAGTCTTGGATCAGGGAAATGACTTCTAGATTATGGAGCTTCTCATCATATGGCTTCTTCACAGTCCATGTTATCTTTTGAGTCTTGTGTCATGCCACCTATTTTTATGGGTAATAATACATATATATGAATGTAATTGGGAAAGGATCTATTTATATAATGGATGTCACTTTTAGTGATGTATTCTGTGTACCTCATTTGTCCAATAATCTTTTTTCAATCTATCAGGTTACTCATAGTGGAGTAGGGAAGATTGCAGAATTTACTCATGATTTAGTTATTATTAGAGATTTGGGGAATAGAGAGATTATTTATATTAGGTTGGTTGATCATGCATCTTGGTTGAACAATTTTTTAGATTTTTTTCCTGGTGATGGATTTGATACTTTGGATGATGATCACATTTCTAGCATGGACTTTTATTTTGAGGAGAATTTTGGTTACTTGAACTTGAGTATTCTCATAGGTGATCCAATTCTTGAACCTTTAATTACATCTCCTTCATCTAATATTGCTATTCAGATTCCAATGATTCTTTACAATAGGACATACATCATCAAGTTTATATTCAACTTTATGGGATGATCTCTTGACAGGTATTTCAAACTTGTTTATGGAGACACATATTGTAGATTTGGAAGACACTATTGATTGTATTCATCTTCTCTTTGATGAAGTTGATTCTTCTTCAGTTGTTGTGAGGGAACACTCTAGCCTTTTTATTTTATTCTCTACATGATCATTCATCATAGTTTGACATAAGTGTGGATACTTTGGATCAACATTTGGAGGATACATTTTTAGGGGTGAAATCATAGTACTGTGTCTCACTTTTGGTAAGAGGAAATTTTTGGGCGTGAATGCAAATTAAAAAAAAACACCTTTGATCGAAGCAAAATCTTTGATCGAAGGACCTTCGATCAAAGGTATGTCATTTTGTACCTTCAATCAAAGGTTAAGGACTAGATCAATATTCATTTACTCAATGAGCTTTGATCAAAGGTGTCAAAAATGATAACTTTTGCATTTGCATCAACATTTCCTCAGAAATTTTAGTTTCAAACCTTGAGATGGACCTTTAGATGAGCTTAAATTGACAAGATATTTTACATGATCGTAACCCTCAAAACGAGCTTTCCAACAAGTATAGTTTTGATATGTTTTCATTTTATCATGTATTAATTTTCAATTTTTTATTGAACATAAGTTTTTATCTGAACATCGAGCTCTTCATTTTGCTGAGGTTGAAAAATAGTAAAAAATTGTAAAAAAAATTCAAAAAATATCCTTTCCCTCCGTATTGATGTTTTTGTTTCACTAAAAAAATGGATTTTGATATATACACAAGTTATGTTGGAAAACACACACATATGTCCAAATTATAGTTACAATGACTTCAAAAATTAATTAAAAAAATATGTAACCAAAAAGCTATGAAAAAATATATTTTCCCTAGATATTGATGTTGAGAATCTATATTTCAAAAATTATAATTTTATCCTTTATAGAAAAAAAGTTATGTTGGACGACACAAACGTTACTTTATGAAAATGTTGTTTTATGTGTAAAACTAGTTATTAAAGGAGATGTTGAAAGATTCATGATTTATTTCAGATTTAAAAAATAAAATTATATTTAGAATCCACACACAAATTTCCATAAATCACTATTTCATATCGTCTTCAAATTCTTAATGGTTTAGCTACTATAGGTCTCAAAAGATGAAGATTCAGTTAAAAAAATTGATGTAAATGTCCATCTTGGGTAGAAAGTGAGACACAATATTGTGATTTCACCCTCATATGAGATACTTGAGTATCTGGATTGTGTTATATATTAGTCTATAGGAGATTATGAGTTTTCTTTTTCAATAGTATGGCCTAGAACACTTGATTTGATTGTGAGAGCCTTCAACATTGACATGGGGTCACTTGAGTTGAGTTCAAAGACTTCATACATCTTGAGTTTTCTTCCTACTTATTCCTTTTAGGAGTGGGGAGATAACTTGCATACACCTTTTGTTTTATTATTCCTAAGGGGAGGAATGTTGTTCAAGAATTGTGGACCATCTTCTACATCCAGATTCAAACATCTACCATTGGATCTCTTTGGTGGGGGCTTCTTTGTCCTTCCACTTCATTTCTCTCTCTATTATAGGGGGTGTACTTCCTTTTTGTGGGAGGGGGAATCTTCTTCTTTGGTAGGATTTTATATCAACATGGGTACCTAATATGGCCTCATTTATTGAGACACAACATTTTTTATATCCTCCTAAGGTGCATTTAAGGAGGTACTGGTGTAGGTTTTTATTTTCCCAGTGGGTTAATTTATTTTCTCTTAGTCATAGGTTTTTCCTACACTTTTATTAAGATTTCTTAGGATAATAAAGTGAGTTTATTATTTAATAACTAGGAGATAAGATGATAGATTGTCTCCACCCTTAAAGGGTGGAGAATTTACCTTTTTTATCACTTTATTTAATATTTGTGTTTATTGGTGGTCAATTCCTATCAGCTAGATTTTCCACCTCCATCATCTCCTTAGTTTTATATAAACTCACTACCTAGCTTGCATTTGCATACTCTTGCATATTCATTGTTGCATACTTTGGCATACATGTACATTAATGCATGCACTCATTATTCTATAGTTTTGCTTTGAGCTCCTAATACAATCTTGTCATCTTGACATTTGCACATCTCTTGGAATTTTAATTCTATAATTATGTTATTTCATTTATAATTTTATATCTTATCTCTCTCATAGAAAGATCTTGATTATTTATCGATTTTAGATTTATAATAATATTTACTTTATATGGACACTCTAGCATTAAAATACTTGAGTGGTTTAAACAAGATTCTTCCTCTAGCAACTACAGGTCCAAATAATGTGGGAAATTCACATCTTCCAATGATATCATGTATTAACCACTCTAACACAACAATATCTTGATGAGTAGACACTCTAGGTGAGTCCAATATCCTAGTTACCATTTCTTCCAATGTTCCAATATTTAACTATGATTTAAGTCTTGTTAGCTCTCCAACCCCATCCTTTGGTTCTCATTATGCACCTCCATCCCATCAAACTTCCTCTAGCCCTAGTTTTTCTCCTTATTCGTTTGCCTGTCCTGCTACATATCCTAGAAACTCTGTCAACCTTTCTCATCTATTGATAGATAATATTTTGAACCACTTCAACATTGAACCATCCCCGTTGGCTCCCCTCCTCAGGTAACCCTCTCTCCTCTCGCCACATAGGTTCCTTATTAGATAACTATCCCAATCTAATTTATCCCTCCTCGATCAACAAATCCTCAAGTAAATATTACCAAGTTCGTGTTGGGCCCTTCAATTCTCATAGATGGGGACAATGAAATTAATTGCTCCATAGGACATATATTTACCTCCCCCAACTTCATCAAATATTGGGAGAGTAAACTAGTTGTCAACCTCTCCAACGTGTGCATTGAACCACTTTCTCTCAACTTCTTAAAACGAGCTTGGGTTTTCCCTTCATTCCCTCTTCCATTCCTAAGGTTGATTTTTTAATGGAAATTGAGAATTCTATTCAATCCCTTTTGGAACATCTAGCCAATGTGATTAAATGAGACTGTGCAATGGCTCTTAGATATGCCAAACCCCCTAAATAAAATATTCCCAAAAATGAATTTTTAGCCTTCAAAAATCTCACAAAAAATAATGACATTATCATTTTCAAATTTGATAAAGGGAATGCCATCGTCATCCTTGAAAAGAAAGATTACATTTCAAAAATTCTTGACCAGCTCTATAATAGTGGGAGCTTCAATTTTTCTTCCTGCACAACCCCATTTCAAAGATTATGAAAAAATTAAAGTTTGCCATTACCCATTCATCCTTTGGTGATCTTGCCAAGAAAATCCTTGTCCCTCACAAGGATATCACCCCATGAATTTAAGGGGCCCCTAAAATTCATAAATTTAGATCCCTCTTAGATAAATCATTGGAACCACCCATTCCCCCACCTACAAGCTAGTTGCACATCTTGCTAGCTTGATCTCCTCTTTAGTAGGGAAATCCCATTCTTTCATTAAAGATTCCACACACTTTGTTAATTTCATTCAAGATAAAAAGGTAGAGAAAACTTAAATCCTTGTTAGCTTTGATGTTGTGTCCTTATTCACAAAAGTGTCGGTGTGTGAGTTAGTGGAACTAATCAAACATAAACCAATGATGAAATTTCATCTCTTATTGAGTTATGCTTATGTTCCACATTCTTTACATTTCAAGACATGGTTTATGAGCAATCTCATGGAGCAGAAATAGGCTCTCCTTTAGCACTAGTCATAGCCAACCTTTACATGGAGCATTTTGAGGAACTTTATCTCAAATCCTTCCCCCTCAAACCCAAATGGTGGAAGATTATGTTGATGACACAAATATTTATTGGTCACATGGCCTTGAATAGTTATACCTCTTCCAATCCCACTTAAATAGTCTAGTTATGTGCATCTAATTCACTAATGAGATTGAAACCAATAATTAACTCTCTTTTCTATATGTCCTCCTCATCAAAAAATATGATGGTAGTGTTTATAGAAAGTCCACACACATTGACCTATACCTACATGCATTCTCTCACCACCACCCTATCCATAAATCCAGTGTCCTAAAAACCCTAACAACTCAAGCATATTGTATTTGTGATAAGGAGCACATTGACCAAGAACTTTCCCACCTCTACCAAGCTTTCGAACTAAATGGTTATAGAGATAAAATTGTTTGTAAAGCTTTCAAAATTTCCAAAAACCTTGCCAATCATAAGCCCAAGCCTCAGGTGTTTGAAGCACCCCACATTGCCACCCTCCCTTATGTTAAGGGATTTTCTAATAAGATCTACAAAATCCTCCATAAAAAAAGGGCTCTATTGTGCCTTCAAACCCCTCTCCACCACCAGGAATCTTATCTCTTCTACTAAAGATCCTATGCAAACCACACTCCACTCAGGGGTTTACAAGATTGTTTTCTCTTGTGGAATCCCATATATTGGGGAAACAAATCATTCCATCATCACTAGGATCAAAGAGCATAGTATTGCTAATAAGAATAATAAAATCATGAAATAAACCCTAGAAAAGCACTCCTTCCACACCAAATGTCACATTTTCCTTAAGTATACCTAAGTATTGGTTAAGGAAGATAATTTCTTCAAAAGGAAACTCCAAGAAGTCATCCTTATTAAAGGACACTCCACCAATCTCAACTGAGATGAAGCATGGCATCTAAGCCTAGATTGGAAAACCTTATTGACCTCCTCCCCTATGCATCTGCATCCCTCTTAATCCCTTTCTCCCTCCTCCACCATACTTTCCCCTTTCTCTCAAGCCTCCTTTACATCCACCCTCTCACCCTTCTAATCTCCCAACCCACTCTTCTTCTCCTTATGGTCTCCTACCCCTCAATTTTTTCTCCCCTCTTTCTTGCCTCTCCTCTCCCCCACCTTTCCAATGTAACCCCATATCATGTATCCTTATTCTTTATTTCTCTTTTTTCTTCTAATATTTTGTCTTCTATAAACTCTCCATCTCTTTAGTCCAAATTTGTTAGCTTTTTCCTTTATGTGGTTTTTTTTTGTTTTTTGTTTTTTAAATCCTTTGTCTTTTTAAATAGTTTTTATAATATTTAAAATCATAGGTAATTATGATATATATCATACTTACATTATATTTATAATAACATATAATTCTAATATATATATAGACATACGTACTCTCATATGTTTTTAATAATATATATTTTTTATTGGTAAAGGCAGGGAGACCCTACAAATTTTATTGAATCTTTTAAAAGGATTACAACCATCCTTGACAACCTTAAGATATTCTTCCCTCATAAGACACCAATCCTAAAAAAATTTATACTCAACATGGAATCCCAACTCTTCTATCTTAAAAATTTAAGATTTTCTATCAATACAAAAATCTACATCAAACTTTTAGCTATTTCCTCCTCTTGCCATGGGAGCGTAGAAGCATGTTGAAAACCACTTCATGTTTTTTTTCCCTTTCAACCTTATGCCAAACATCCTCTTGATCATATGAACATTTTGGCTCATCCAAAACCTCATTTGGAATACTCCTACCTTCTAAACTTGAGCCATGCTCAAACACGTTGATCGACCCCCCATTTCTTCTTCTAGTGAAAAGCTGCCCTGTTCAATAGTAGGAGGTACCCACCGCTTGCTCTTGGATTTTCGGTGTGGAAGCTTTATTGGTAGATATAAAATTATGTTCCTTAGCTTGGGAAATACCATCCAAGCTTTCTTTTTCCACCGAATAGTGTTGGGAAGAAACTTATTTCCACCATGTTGCTTGAAAATCCCTCTTTTTCTTGGAACAATGGTGATAAATATGCCCAGTGTTGAAGCATTTCTGACAACAGAAAGGAATTACTTTGTAATCAAGCAACTAAAACCATTCCCACCTGAAATTTTTGTGTGTGAGTCCACAGGATCAAGGTCCTTTGAAATATCCATTTCTACCAATATTCTTGCATAAGTAGTGTGCAAAAAATCAGAGTACCCTCATCAACCACAAAAAATTTCCCTAGAGAGTTACCAATGGCTTAAAAACAAGATTCAAACCAAAAATGTAGGGGAAGATTTGGAAGCCTTACCCAAAGAGGAACCAAATCAAAAGATTTAGTGGTAGGATTGAAACCTGGGTACCATGGCTTTACCATTAACAAATGTTTGTCCTCCCAACTCCATTGGTAATCATAGATAACAACATTCATGTCCTTCATATAATCAAATGCCACCATGAAAATTCCCATTGCATTGGGGTATATTTGAACCTCACCCTCCAAAATTGGGCACCAAGTCTCATAAATCCAATGATGCAGGTCAACAAGACTTGGCCAAAACCCTTGAAACCTCCCTATCAAACCTAACTCTCCAAAATACCTTGCATTCTCCTTTACTTCATCTACAATGGCATCATCAAAAGATATTGAAGGGGTCATAATAGCGCTTTGTAGGGGCCTAGAAACCCTCTCCACTCTTGTATATTTTGTTCCTACATCCTTTCTTGGTGCTTGACCCCCATCATGAATCTAATCCTCCTTGAACCCAAAAAATGACCCAAGGGAGCCTCCGCAGAGCTAAGCTTAGCTCGTTCAACCCTTCCTTGTTGTCCCATTGATGGACACCCAATGCATTGCCTTGCAAATGGATGACCAATCTTCGCCACCTCCACATATAGAAGAAGTTTTCAACCAGTAACATGACGAAAATCCTGAAAGCCATGCCTATCCCAACCGCCAAAAGCCCTAGCCGTAGCAAACCAAGCATACACAGAGACGAAAATGACATCACAACTTCTTTTTTTTAATACAATAGATTGTTATAATTAATATATGTATATTATAATTAAAATAAAAAGATTCTTAACTAATATATATGTTCTTTAATTGATGAAAGAAAAGATATATAATATATATTTCTAATAAAAGCTAAATCAATATACAATATTTTAATTACAATCACATATAATTTTAATATATATAAATAATCAATATATAATATTTGAATTTTAATCACATAATTCTATTTTTCATCTTTCCCTCTTATTCTCCTTTCCTTTTTTGCTTTCTTAATCCTTTATATTTTTGATAGTTTTTATGATATTTGTAATTATAGATAACTATATATCATACTTACATTATAATTTTAGTCATATACAATTCTAATATATAGACATACACATGCACACTCATATTTTTGTAATACAATATATTAGTTATAATTAATATATGTATATTATAATTAATATAATTATATTCTTAACTAATATATATGCTCTTTAATTGATGAAATAACATACATACATACATTATATATATCCATATTTTAATATTAAACTCCTATAATCATTTTTATCAATTATATAATATATATTTATATTAAAAGCTAAATAATTAATATTATAATTTATTTTAATAGTTATAATTTTTTATTTGTTTATTATAATTCATCATTAGTTGTTTTCCTATCTTTTCTAACCATCTTTCTAGCCCATGCTTAGTTTCCAACCCTTACCCCCTTCCTCCCCCTTAACGCTTCTTAAGGCTAATTCTACAATCTAATTCATCACAATAATTATCAACTTAACCCTTCTCCTCTATTTTCAACTTAACAATAATTATCTCCAACTTTCTTGCTTACTATTTGTAGGTGTACACATCTAAAAATGGTCACGGTCGATCGAACCTGTTAATTAATTAAATATGAGTTATTTAATTAATGTTCTTAAGTCTTCTACATATAAATAAATTTAATTATTTATTTATATTGTTCATTTTTCTAATTCTTCTAATTTAATTAAATAAATTTATTTATTTAATTAATGCTATCTTCCTCTTAATTAATTAAATAAATTTTACAATTTATTTACATTAATTATCATAAGTTTAAATTCCAAATTTAAATGATATTCTTCTTTCCACACTTAATTAAATAATTTCGATATTTAATTAAATCATTTTCCAAATTCTGACTTCTCTCACAAAAATTAAATATTCTTAATATTTAATTAAAAGGCTTTTTCCTTTTCTCATAATTAAATATTTACAATATTTAATTAAAGCCTTTTCACATTTCTTTCACACATAATTAAATATTTATTTATTTAATTATGAGAGACACCTTTCAATTTGTCTCTTCATTTTCTGTCTCTCAGAATTCTGCCTTCTTTTTGAATTCTCGATCTCTCACCATTCATTCCAACAGGTTTGAACTTGACCATCGATCTTGGCCGATCGAATTCCTACCTTCAAAAATCTATAAATACAGCCCTTTCATGAGTTGAGAAGAACCTCGAATCTCATACTTTTATGTGTAGTTATTATAGTCGCAATCTTAGCAATTCATAACATTTTTTAATTCAATAGTTCAATCTTGTAGATGCATATGCATTCATAATAATCTCATTCTCTCAAATGCCATTCTATAAGTTGTGTTTGCACAACTGAGAGCAAACATATTGAAGCGAATCTTTGGAGATAGAGGATAATGGAATGAATTTGAAGAAGCTGTTGTCAAGAGTTTGCATTTGCTTTATTTATTTAGTTTTCTTCAATCTAATGTTTCATTGGTGTATTAGATTAGATTCAATTTAATTTGACACATTCTAACGTACACATTTTTGGCGCCCACCGTGGGGCCAAGCCCCACATTTAACTTCTGATTTTGCAGAATTTTTTGGCAGGTGACGGACAAAAAATCGTAGTTTAGCGCATACGAGTCTTGGTTCAGCGCATACGAAGCCTGTTTCAGTGCATACGATGACTGTTCTAGCGCATACATGATTTGTTCCAGTGCATACGTGACTTCTTTTAGCGCATAGACACCCTTTTTTGGCGCATCCCTGGAGATCCTTTCAGCGCATTTATAATATGTTTCGGGGCATCTGGTTACTGTTCCAACGCATTTACCATATCTTTTAGCGCATACGTATCCTGTTCTAGCACATACGTAACCTGTTTCGGTGCATATAACTTCTATTTCGACGCATTCGGTTGTAAAAATTTAAATTCTGATTCCGACGCAATCCGCGGACAGAATTTTTCTGGTGTTATTTTTAACAGAATAAACCAATCCTAGGGTAGACACTTAATTTGGAATTAACCAATCCTAGGATAGTCACCAAACGTATTTCCTTTTGGTTAAAATAAACCCCATGTTTTTAGTGAAGCAATATCTTCGCTTAGAATAGAAAATTTTTCAATTTGAGATTTAAAATTGAACCATTAATTGCTTGCTGTGATTGTGGGTAATAGGTCTATGCTCTCCCCTTAACTGGGTGATCAAAATACCAGACTTACCTTTTGTTTATGCAATTTAATGCTTCATTACATCCTTTAGAAGGCTTGCCGTAGTGGGAAAAAGTACTCACCCTATGGGAACGACCTAAGTGGGAACACCTAAAGCCAAGGTTTCCAACCCACTATAATCAAAAGCAAGTTGTTGATGAAAATCCAACTTGACAGTAGTTGACAGGATAACCATCCCCAAAGCCTTTGTTCTAAAGGTTGGGAGGTCTCTTGAGGGAGTATATTCATTGTCACACTGAACAGAAAGACTTACTAAGAACCTAGTGTAGTAGCCAGCCGTGTCAGTATCCAAACATCATCTTAATCATGGTGCAAGGGGAGGGAAGAATCTGCCCCCAAGACACTCACCATATAGTCGCCACGGATTGTTTGCTCAAGGAATTTGGTATCCACTTCCGTCACTTTCAGTACACACCTGGAAAAGACAAAAACACGGGCGCCCTCTAGGGGGTGACAAGGCTGTGTGAGTCGACGCGATTTTAAGATGTGGGCTGTGATTATTTTGATGACCTATTTGACAATTAAGAGTGAGTCTGACTGAATTGCTTATTATTGTTCAAAAACCCGTGGAAATCTCAAGAACATATACTCTTTGTTTAGATTTTAGGGATTAACAAAACAATTGTCTGCTTCTATGCTGTGTTTGTTACATTTAAATCAGATTAAGATCATCCAAAACAACAAAATTTTGTCAAACTATCAAAACATGTTGGTCTCAGAGCTGTTTTAGCGCATCTGGTCTCTGTCTTAATGCATCTGGTCTCTGTCTTAGCGCATTGGGTCTCTGTTTTAGCGCATCAGTCTCTGTTTTAGCACATATGTGCTTTATTTTAGTGCATCTGTGCTCTATTTCAGCGCATTTGTGTTCTATTTCAGCGCATCAGTGCTCTATTTTAGCGCATTTGTGCACTGTTAAAGCGCATCTATGCTCTATTTTAGTGCATTCAGTTTTTGTTTTAGCGCATCTATTTTCCCAAGCATAGGTGATTTTCTGGATTTTTAGAAATCAAAGCGTAGTCATCCTTCTTATTTTCACCAACTTGCAATTGCATATACTTCTCATCCAAATCAAATTCTGCAATAGAGAACTCAATCACATTTAGGCATCCATTGAAATTCATCTTTCTACAAAGCTAAGATCAAACTTCACAAGGTGAAAAATCACCTTTATTTTTCAATCTTTGGTTTAAATCCCACAAACAGGATTTTCATCCTTTTACTTAGGGAATCACGAACTAAAGATTAAAAATCTTTTAAAGTCATAGAATCTTCATTCTATCTTGACTTTCATCACCATTGCACTATTTCATTCCTTTGATCAAAGTTAGTAGGATTTGAGTAAAGCTTATGCCTGTTACCACGAGATCTCAAAAGCACATAAAAATAGAGGAAAGTATAGTAAGCAAAATGGGTGATAATAATGAGAGGGAGGAAAACCTCTTTAACATTCCAAATAGGGAAGAAATAACTGAAGAGAGACTTGAAGAAGCAGAACAAGATCCTCAATTCCATACTCTTATGGAAAATATTTTGGAAAGAAACAAGGAAAGGTACTTCCTTTCTTTAGCTATTCAAGGAGCCAAATTACCTGCCGATTTTGACACAGAAGGAATTAAGGAAAATCCTGAAGCTCCTCTTAACGATTTTGGTGCCCTTACTCAACAAATCAGAGATCTACAAGGGAAAATAAAAGAAATACAAGGGGGAACACCAAAGAAGTATGTTTTGGAAGAAATATGTCCCTATCCATTCGATAGAAATCTTTGAATGATACCTTTTCCAAAACATTGCAAAATCCCTAAGTTTGATAGATATAATGGGAAAAATGACCCCATTGAACATGTAAGGGATTTCCAAAATATGAGTTTAGAATTCGCCCATGAAGACACCTACTTAATGCGGTTGTTTCCACGAAGTCTAGGTGGACAATCCATGGAGTGGCTTTCAAAGATCACTCCCCCCATTAGAACTTTTGAAGAATTGATAAATAAATTCATATCGCAATATTCTTACAACATCCAACATCAGATAACCATGCTTGATCTTTGTAAGATAAAACAAAAAGTAGGGGAATCTTTCACTACATTTTTACAAAGATGGAGAAGAACTTTCGCTAGATATTCTCGTCTTGTTCTTGAAAAGGAAAAGATGGAGATCTTCATCGATAGTCTTAATCAAGAGCTAAGTTATAGACTAAACCTTCATTGTCCTCCATAATTTGAAAAATTGATTGAAAACACAATCACTATTGAAGGAGCATTGATTAAACATGGAGTTCTAAAAGTTGATAAAGAGGGTTCAAATTCGTACAACAACAACCATAGTAACAACAATGACAAGTCACGATTTTGGACTTGAAATAAAAATGTTGGAAATGATGGGGTAGTAGGTGCTAACAACGTGAATTCGAAACTCATCATTCTTAATGTGTCAGGTGCTCAACGTAACAATAATGCTGGACATTCTAACACCCAAGGCAATGTTTCTAATCAAGGAAACACAACTAATGCTCGTGGAAATAATTTTGGCAATGATCAAAATTTAAGTGCGCCCAGACCATCACACTTTTCAAGTCAATGGAGTTTCACTCCCTTGGGCCAATCTTTGGAATCTATTCTCAAAGAGTTATTGAATCAAAATGCTATTACATTGCCACCACAAAAAGACTATGAACCTCGAGTTAAACCACCATCGTGGAATGACTCACACTTCTGTGATTATCATAGATGCAAAGGTCATAAGACAAACAGTTGCCAAGGGCTAAAGAATATCGTTCAAGATCTGATTGATAATCGTACCATCATAGTTGAGGGACACAATGTCAATAATGATCATCAAGCATTCAAAAACCCGCTCCCTAATTATCACAAAGGGGAATCCTCGAAGGATAAGGGCAAGAATGTTAATAACATCCAAGACATTATTATCAATCATATCTATACTGATGACCCTCAAGTCAATGCTATTCGAATCAAAGGGAAGCCAGAATATCGAGAGGTCAATGTTACTACAAGGGGACAAGCAAAGATCATTGTCAAAGGCGGTTCATCTAAAGCAAACAATTATGCGGCAATTGCCCCTCCAAGTCAATACAATTTGGTTGAACAATTATGAAAAACGTCAGCCCAAATCTCTATCTTGGAGCTTTTAAAGTTATCACCTGCACATAAGGACATTCTGGAAAAGGCTCTTGTCGATACAACTGTATCTCCTGATCTAGATACCGATAAGTTTCAAGCCATGGTGGGGCACTTGTCCTCCAACACATGTTTATCTTTTTCTGAAAGAGATGATTCATCCATAACCCATCTGCATAATTCATCTCTATATTTAGAAGTCATGGTTCACAAAGCCTGCATTAGACGTGTCCTTATAGATGGGGGAGCTGGATTAAATATTTGTACTTTAAAATTGGTCCTAGCTTTGGGATATTCAGCATATTCTATAGACCCATAGAGGAAAATTACAATCAAAGCCTATGATGATGAAGAAAGAACTTCAAAAGGTCTTATCATGTTACCAATCAAAGTGGGACCTGTTGTGAAGAATACATTTTGTCAGGTTCTCAATCGGGATTTAACCTATAACATACTATTGGGTCATCCATGGATCCATGACATGCAAGCCATTCCATCTACTTATCACCAATGTTTGAAGTTTCCATACGATGGACAGGAAATAACCATACCCGCTGATCACAATAGTAGTCAAACTTGTTCTAACCTAAGAGCGACTCAGGATACATTTGTCCCACATAATAGAGAGGCTTTGGCCGTATCTACATCCAAAAACAAAGAACAAGTGCAGGAAATGATAAACAATTTTGGTAACAAGCTAAAATTGAAAGATAATGGGATAGGAGAATATTCTTTATCTCTCTCTAATTTACCCTTATCACCAAGATCTCATGGTCAGCCGTCAACATCTACACCGCAAGCTGCAATAGTTTTAGCCTCCACTTCAAACCCCATCACCAAATTTAATGGGATGTTTATCAAAGAAACTGAAGGAGAAGATAGAGCTATTCTTGACTGGCTCTATAAAGATGAAGAAGAATTCGTACAACATATCAAGATACCCACACAACAATATGGAAAGGGTTATGCTATCATGCAACAAATGGGTTATGAAGGAAATGGCCCTCTAGGTAAAAGAAAAGAAGGTATTATGGAGCCTGTCCAATTAAAAACAATGCACCCAAAAGATAAGACGGGGATAGGATATGGTGAGGATACTAATGAAAAAGTAACACAAAGGCCATCTAATGAAGAAATAGCTGAGTCAATTCTGCGAATTCAAGAAAATAATTCTGACACTGACTCCAATGAATATGAATGGGACACCATCTTTGATGATAAATTCTAGAGGGACAAAAAGGTGGATGTCATACACAAATTCTCACCTTCATTCTTACAAGGAGAAAGCTCAAGACCTCCATTTGAATGCATCGTACAAAGTGATCATGACTCTAGTGAGACCAATTTGATTCAAAGCGAGATAGAACATTTTGAGGAGGATACCATCTTAGACTTCTCCCATAATAACGTTGACAATAACATCATGACCCTAACGGCCAATAAATTTACTTATCCTAATGATCCATTACCTTTGGTTCATCTTGAACTCATTGATTGGGAACAAATCGCACCCATTGATGTTCCAACTTTTTCGAATGACGAAACCATAATAAAATTTCTTTGCTCATCACATCCCGAAACAATTTCCATCGGGGAATCACCGAATCAGAGTTTTCGACAGGAAAGTGCCAAGTTTCTCAGCTATGAAATAAATAACATAAAAGAAAGACCTAATGGTGAAAACCTAACAAAGGCAGTATTAGGTCAAGAAAAAAGAAAAATGAAAGAAAGATCTAATGGTGAAAACCTAACAAAGGCAGTATTAGATCAAGAAAAGAGAAAAATAAAAAGCGTATCCAATGGTGAAAACCTTTCAAAGGCGCCAGAGGATGGGAAATTTGACACTCTTCTGGAGTACTATCAGGAAAGATCTTCCATTTTGATCAAACCAACGGAGGCACTTAATCTAGGTACCACAGAAAAGCCTAAAGTGTTGCAATTAGCTGCATCTCTTACAGATGAAGAAGTACCTAAATTCACATAATTTCTCAAAGATAATCAAATCAATTTTGCATGGTCCTATGCAGATATGCCTGGATTGGATCCAGATCTCATCATGCATCATCTATCTATTACACTGGGGGCAAGGCCTGTAAAACAAAAACTCAGAAAAATGCATCCACACGTCGCATTGTTGGTTAAAGAGGAACTAAAGAAATTTCTAGACGTTGGATTCATCTAATCCATAGATTATGCAGAATGGATTTCAAATATTGTGCCTGTTTCAAAGCCAGATGGAAGGATCATAATTTGCACGGATTTCAGGGATTTGAACAAAGCATGTCCTAAAGATGATTTTCCTTTACCAAACATTGATATGATTGTGGATTTAACTGCTGGACATGGAATGTACTCATTAATGGATGGATTCTCAGGATATAACCAAATAAAGATTGCACCAGAAGATCAGGATAAAACCATATTCGCATGTCCTTGGGGTACATATTGTTGGAATGCAATGCCATTTGGATTGAAAAATGCAAGGGCTACCTACCAACGAGCAATGACAACAATTTTTCACGACATGATGCATACATTTATGGAGGATTATGTTGATGATATTCTTGCCAAGTCTAACACTAGAGAAGGACACATTGATATCTTGTCTAAAATTTTCAAAAGAATGGAACAATTCAAAGTACGACTTAATCCTAAGAAATGCGTCTTTGGAGTAAAATCCGGAAAGTTATTAGGATACATTATGTAAGAAAAAGGAATTGAAGCGGATCCAGCTAAAGTACAAGCAATCATTGATATGCCACCACCGAGGAATATTAGTCAACTACGCTCTTTACAGGGATGGTTACAATCCATTCGCAGATTCATTGCTCAATTGGTAGATAAGAGTTTACCATTTACATATCTCTTGCACAAGAATGTCCCATTCAAATGGGAGAACAAATGTAATACAACCTTTGAACAAATAAAGCAATATCTCATGAATCCTCTAGTATTGGCTCCACCAATACAAGGTGTGCCTCTCATATTATATATTGCTGCCACAACAGTATCTTTAGGAGCATTATTGGCACAGGAAGATTACTCAGGAAAGGAATGAGCCATTTATTACATCAGTCAAACTTTAACAAGTCACGAGCTAAATTACACCTTCATTGAAAAAGCTTGTTTAGCGGTGGTGTTCACTTCTCAAAAATTATGACACTACATGTTGACTCATACAGTAAAGCTTGTGGCTAAGATTGACCCACTCAAGTATCTTCTAAGCAAGGCAACCTTAACTGGCAGGTTGGCTAAATGGGTTATGATCTTGAGCGATTTTGATATTCAGTATGTGGATCGAAAAGCAATAAAAGGACAAGTAATTGCAGATCAATTAGCAAAAGCACCAATGCTGGCAGAACATCCAATACATGTTGATTTTCCTGATGCCGATATTTTCACAGCAGATATCCAACAATCATGGTCACTTTACTTTGATGGTTCTTATACTCAACATGGTTCAGGAGCAGGAATTCTTTTCATCACACCTCAAGGACATACGATCCCAAAATCTTATTGGCTAATGTTCCCTTGTACAAATAACATAGCTGAATATGAGGCATTGATAATAGGCATGAAAATTGCGGTAAATTGGAAAATCACAGAACTTTAAGTTTTCAGCGACTTGCAATTTGTCATAAATCAAATCAATGATGAATACCACACTAAAGATGACAAATTGATACCTTACAAAAGAATGGTTGATGATCTCAAGAAATACTTTGTTAATATCTAGTTCGAATAGATTCCACGCATTGATAACAAAGCAGTAGACACCATGGCTACTATTGCCTCTCTACTCCAATTGTTAGAGAATAAAAAATGGTACGATTTCCTAGTGGAACAATTGTTTTCTCCCACCCATGACGATCCTGAAACACAAATCATTTGCCATCTAACAAGTTCCGAATCTTCCTTATATGGCCAAATCTACACTTACTTGAAAAATACTACTTTACCCTTAGACTTGTCTAGAAATCAAAAACAAAATTTCATTCGTCAATCATCCCGTTATACTTTAATTGCTGATGTCCTAAACAGGCGTGGTCTAGATGGAACCCTCCTTAGGTGTCCTGAACGCGATGAATCAGAAAAAGCCTTACAAGAGGTCCATGGTGGGATTTGTGGGACACATTCAAGTGGACTAACCTTAGCAAAGAAACTTGTAAGATTAGGATACTACTGGCCAACTATGGAGAAAGAATCTTTCGCCTTTGTGAAGAAATGTGCAAAATGTCAGATTCATGGGAATCTCATTCACACTCCTACTCAGGAATTACAACCTTTTACCACAACATGGTGTTTCGCTCAGTGGGGATTGGACTTGGTTGGCAAAATACATCCATCGTCTTCAAATGGACACAAATTTATCATTACAGCCACCGAGTATTTCACTAAGTGGATTGAAGTTGTTCCTTTGATAACTGTTACAGGTAAACAAATTTCTTCATTCATCTTGAATTATATCATTTGCAGATATGGCATCCCTAGCTCCATTATAACAGATAATGGTAGACCCTTTAAAAATCAAGATGTTGATGAATTATGTGAAAAGTTTCACATCCAACATAGATACTCCACACCTTATTATCTGTAGGGGAATGGTCAAGCTGAAGCTTCAAACAAAACAATTTTGAAAATTCTGAAGAAAACAGTGAATGAAGCAGGTCGTGATTGGCATGTTCAATTAAATCCAGCATTATGGGCCTATCAAACAAGCATTCACACACCAACAAGAGCTACTCCTTATGCTTTGGTCTATGGAGCAGAAGCTATTTTTCCACTTGAAGTTGAGATTCCTTCACTTCGAGTATCACTCAAAGGGTTAATCAATGATGAAGACTATAGAGTATCAAGATTGCAAGAGTTGGAACTACTTGATGAATGACGTCAAATTGTGGTTAATCACTTGAAGGGATATCAACAAATCATGTCCCGTAGCTACAATCACAGAGTCAAACCACGAAGTTTTCAAGTGGGTGATTTGGTCCTCAGAGAAAACCCTCGAAATCAACAAGATCAGGAAAAGAAAGGAAAATTCGAACCTAACTGGTTAGGCTCGTTCGTTATCATTGCAGCCTACGGATCGGGGGCATATCAGTTGTCAACAGTAGAAGGGGACCTGTTTGAAGACCCGATCAACAGAATTCATCTGAAAAGGTTCTACACCTGAAAAAATAAAAAACAATATAAAAAGTCCTGAAAAAAAATAAATAAAAAAACATTGCCTTGATGAAAACCTAGCAAACAGGCGTCTTGGTAAATAGCAAAAAATCATAAAATCAGGAAAAAGTGCAATAAAAACAAACAATGAAAACCTGGAAAATAGGCATTGTTTGTAATTTTATTTAGCTCTCTCATCTATTAGGATTCATTCTGCATATGCATCCTCGCATCAGTATCACACACGCCTCACTATCGCATTTGCATCATTTTCCTTGAAACGACAAGGATCTCATCATGGCTTGATGATTAGAGGTTTATCCATCGCAACAGTTATGTCTAGCAAGAGTTAGAGTACAAGGTCACTAGGGGGCAGTTCGCTTTTCTAGGATGTAGTCAGCAGCGGGTGTCTAGCATCAGAGTGTCTAAAAGAACAGTTTCTGAGCTTACATGATTATCTTGACAGATGATTTAACAAAAAATTGGATGATCTTAATCTGAATAAAATGAATGACAAAATTTAAAAGTAAAAGTTGCAAATTGTTGTTTTGATATTTGATGACATCATATCTTTGGAGTGGTTCAATGATGTATTGAACTAGAATCACAAGAAAGAAGTATGATTTTTCTTTGACTGTTGTCTGTAAGTTAATCATTAGTATGATGCAAATTGGTTGCGGGACATGTTCTACAATGGATCATTGATGACATTTGGAATTTGCATAAGAAATTGATTAACTTTTGTCTGTTTATGCAAGCAATACTCAGGTCATCTTGGTTCAATTATACCATCGATTCTTGTATTAACTTGCTACATTAAAACATTATGGAAGCAGTACTCAGGTCATCATTGGTGCTAACATACCCTTTGATGCTTGTACTAACTTTCAACATATCAAAAGGCTCAATGATGAGAACTAAACACAGCGAGAAATGGAAACAAGAAGAATGATTCGTTATTTCATTTTAGGGTTGCATTAATTCATTTAGGACTGCATAATTCATTGGCATTTTGAGGTTCTCTTCTTTTATTTTATTTTTAAGATTTTTGAGGGTGGATCACATTCTTAAATATCTTTTTCGACAAATGGTTGAGTAAGACTGGACATTTGTTGCATCTCATCATCATATCATTATCATATTCATTATCATGTAATTTTCCATCATTGCATCATAGGCATTCATTACATTATAGGCATGGTTATCATTCATCTTTCATTAACATATACATTTGCATATTTCACACATTCACAAAATAAAAAATTGCATTCATATTTTTCACATCATTACATCATATATCATAAAATCATTACATGAGTGCATTTTCATTATATCTTTACATCATCATCATCATAAATCATAATCATATACATCTTGCATTCATTACATATATCATAAAAGAAAAGAATTTTTTTAAAAAAAAATCATATCATATCATCATTTGCATCATCATCATACACGACATGGCATATAAAAAAATTAAAAAAATTAAAAAGCATCCATAACATGTGCATAAATCATCCATAACACATGTGCATAATCAAATCGCCACTACATATCATAGATCTCATCAAAACAAATGTCCGAAAATGATTAGTGGTTTTTTGGAAGGCTCTGCATTTTTTCGGTGTTTTTTTTTTTCAGTGGGGAAGTCTCTTTCTGGCATCGGCTGTGAAAGGTGGCGACTCCTGAGGACGGAAGGTTATGTTTTCTCGGTGATGGCGCGAGTTTAGGTGTGCCCATTCCCTTTTCATTTAATGCTCAGTTTTCGATGGAGACATCTCCCTCTCCCCCCTGCCACTCGGTAGAGACCGTACCCCCCATCCTCCCCTCAAAAATGCCTAGGGTTTCTAAACCTGCAGACTTGAATAGCTTCAATACTCCCGCTAAACCTAGACCCAAGTCATTCTCTGAGGCGGTGGCTAACTCCAGTGTCGCCATTGACGCGAGCACAAGGTTTAACTTGTCGAACGTCCATGGCGCTTGCGAATCCAGTAAGAATTTTGAGGATGTTCCCGTGCCCTTCTCCATTTCTCCTAATCTAGAAATGCTCATGGAAATTGGGAAGGAAAAGAATAGGTTAAGGAACTCGGCTATATTTTTCTCTGCTGTTGAAATTGATAAATGCCCTCCTAGAAAATTCTTAGATGATTGGTTCCGTAATTACTGGAACTTAAAGCTTGGCCTGCATATTTCGTTTTGCTAATCAAGATTCCCAAACCAAAGTGCTTAAAAAGCAATACTGGTCGGTCGGATCTACCTCCTTTCGTGCAATGGCTTGGACTCCCAAAGCCATTCTTGAAGAAGTTCTTGCCCTTTCTGCCCCACGATGGATTCTTGTCAAACAAATCTCGCCTTTTCTTTGGAGATTCATTCCCCAACTGGTTGAACCACTCGACAAGGTCGTTAGAATGGATGACACTGTGAGATTGGTTCCTCACATGGATGCCAGGATACTTGTTTCTTTGTTTCCTGGTAAAGATATTCTGGCTACAATAAACATTAACATCTCAGAAGATATCTACTCCTGCCCTATTGAAATTCTTGGAGGGCTGAATGCTTGCTTCCTGTGTTGAAAAGAAGGGCATCTGAGGAGAGATTGCCCCATTATTAAGAAAAAGCCTCTCCCGTCTAAACCCTCACCTCTCCAAAACCACCCTACGTCTGCTAACCCTATCTCGGAACCCTCTATGAACAAAACCCCTCACTCTGTTGATCCTTCCAACCCCGCTCCTGCCATGGCCTCCAATGCCCCATCCTTCCCTATTGCCCCTTCCCCCTCATCGCTACTGACGGTCGCTTTGTCCCCTCCAAATGAGTCTCAAAGCATTGGATTCCAAACCGTGTCCAAAACCTCCAATAAACGCAGACGAAAAACCACTAAGCAAGTTAACACCTCTGATGTAAGCTCCCAGTCCATAGACCCCCTTCCTACCCCCATCATAGACAACCCTGTCATGGCTGCTTCCCAGGATAACAGCATCAGCTCCCCTCCGGTTAGCTCAGGAAAAAAGGTCGACTCTGGAAAGATTTTCTGGGAGATAGGTGATGACTGTCTATTGGAAGTCATCCCAGCCCATAACCGCTCTTCAGATTCTGCTAATCTTCACCCAAAGTAGGCAACGGATGTGGATATCCATTCCCCCAATGCCTCTGATAACGATGATGAGCTCAACGGGGATCTCCCTTCAGCTAAACGGCAAGGAAGACCTCTGGGCTCCAAAAATAAGAACCCCTCCAAGAAAAAACAAGGGAATACCCCTTCTGTTGCTAAAAACCCAATTTTGGGATCAACAGACCAATGCCCTCCCCCCCCGCAGGTTTCCTCATGAATTGCATCTCTTGGAACATAAGGGGTCTTGAATCCCCAGACAGAAAATTTGTTATTAAGCATTTTTTGAACAAATCCATAGATTTCTTAATGTTACAAGAAATTAAAGCCACTGGATTCATTCTTGAATCCAACCTTAATTTCCTTTGGAAAGATGCTACTAAATTCCACACCAATCACCTTAGGGGTAGGGGAGGGGTTGCACTGCTGGTTAACCCAAGATGGGAGAAGTATATCACTAGTAATGGGCTCTCCCCTTGTAACAGAGTTGTTTGGGTCACTATTAAGCACAATAACAATGTTTTTGGCATATGCTCTATCTATGCTTCAAATGACTTTAGGGAGAGAGTGAGCCTATGGGATTGGCTGGCTACTCTTCCTAACATCCCTTGGATCATAGGAGGGGACTTCAATATGATTGAGTCTCAGGAAGATAAAACTGGTGGTAATCCGTTTACTTGGAAAGAACCTGAAAATTTCCACTAGAATAGAATGAAAAATAAAATGAATCTTTTTGACCCTTTAGCCGGAAGTAAGGACATGAATCCTGGCATATGGCATACCTAGTGCAACTTTCAATAAGGCCCCTCTAGAATATATTCTAGACTTGACAGATTCTATTCCAATAAAAATTTCTTCTCTATTTTACCAGATACCCAGGGCAACTCTGTCCTCGTCACCCCCACTCCCCTCTCCGATCATCACCCCATCTCCATCCATTTTAGAACCAACACCTCCCCTGTGACCAGCAAACTCTCCAACCCCAAGTTTTTTCTGAACACTAGTATTCTTAAGGATGAGGACGCTCTTGCTGCCATACATATCATTAGCCTCATTTATAAAAATAACTTCCCTTGCAGCTCTCACACGAAGAGATGGAACATGAACACTCTCACCTGGCAGAATCTGTTAAAAACCATAGGACAAAAAAGAGCCAAGGACTACAGATTTACCAAAAAAAAGCTCTCCTCTAACCTTTACAGAGCTGAAGCTAACATCCAAGCCAACCCCTCTGACATTGATCTCATCTCCGACGTTATTAATACTAAGGAAACCCTTAGACAACACCAGCAAGTTAAAACTAAAGGAGCCAGAATTAGATCCCGTGCTCACTGGCTCCTGTATGGGGACAGGGGCTCAAAAGTCTTTTTTAACCTCCTTAAGCACAAGCAATCCAATGAAAATATTGAGAGAATTCTTGTTAATAATCAAGAAATCTCTGAACTTGACAGCATCAAAGAGGCCTTTGCAAACTTCTATAAAGATCTCTTTACCTCTGAAGACTCAGCAAAAGCTACCTCCCTTAGGAATCAATGCAAAACTCTTATCCCTAAAAGGATCTCCACTGTGGATGCCGACCTGCTTTTTAAGGATATCTCCCTGGAGGAAATTGATACTGCCATCAAATCCCTTAACGATGACAAGGCCCCTGGGCCCGATGGCCTTCCTGTGGAATTCTACAAAGCCAACTCTAATTGGATATGCAAAGACCTTCTGGATTTCTACTCGGAAGCCTTAGACAAGGGTACCCTGGGTAGTTCCATCAACAGGGGTATTATTAAGCTAATCCCCAAAGATGGAGACAAAGCTCTCATAAAAAATTAGAGACCCATCACCCTCCTTAATGTTTCCTATAAAAAAATTTCCAAGATCCTGGCTTGCAGACTGGAGACTATCCTACCTAAATTTGTCTACTCTACCCAAATTGGATTCATTAAAGGAAGATATATTCTAGAGAATCTTATCACTAGCTAGGAAGCCATGAATTGGGTCAACTCCTCTCAGCAAAAATCTCTTATGTTTCTTCTGGACTTTGAAAAGGCCTATGACAGGGTTGAATGGAACTTTATCTCCATGATGCTTGAGGCTTTTGGATTTCCTAATACCTTTTGTAAATCTGTTAAGATGTTACTTCAAGACGCTTTTGCCCAGATTGATATCAATGGCTCCCTATCTGACTCCTTCCCCCTGGGCAGATCCATCAGACAAGGTTGCCCTTTGGTCCCTGCCCTCTTTGTTATTTCCTCTGATGCTCTCTACTACATTCTAGAGACAACTCTTTCTCCCCAGCTATCAAAGGCATATCTCTCCCTAACAATAAAGAGCTCATAAACTGTCAATTTGTTGATGATACTGCTATCTTCTTTGAAGCCACTGCTCTCAACTTCGAAGCCCTTCAAAACAAGCTCAGTCTCTTTTGCTCTATCTCTGGTGCGCGTATTTCTCACCCCAAGTCTATATGTTTGGGATGGGTGGAACAACCCCCTGACTGGTTTAAAAACTATGACTTTCAATGGGGAGGGCCGCAAAAAATTGTGAGATATTTGGGCATACCTTTCTCTATTAATCCCTCCCTTAAGGCTATGTGGTCTTGGATTAAAGAGAAAATCACCAAAAAGTTGGACAAGTGGCATAACAGATCCCTATCCTTGGCTGGCAGAATTCGGGTCTGCCAAAAAATTCTTTCCTCCTACAATATCTACTATTCCTCGGCTTGGATGTTTAGTAACTACCAAATCCTTGAAATTCAATAAACTATTAGAAAGTTTCTCTGGTCGGATGGTAAAGGTAATAGGAAAATGCATGCTGTTAAATGGGAGTGGTGTCATAATGATAAACTCTTGGGGGGCTTGGGATTGAAGGAACCTTAAAATCCAAGGGATTGCCCTTGCCGCCAAATGGATTTTTCACTCTATGGATGGTGATGACCCTTGGAAGGTTCTTATTAGAAGCAATATTGAAAGAGGATTCCCCAAAAATGCTAAGCATTGGAAGAATCTGCCCTTCAATGATCTGATCATCGGAGACTTCCCTACTACTGTTCAGGGATCTACAGTTTTTAGATCCATATGGAAATCTTGGATTCATGTTAGGAGCTTTATCACTAACAAGGCCTTCCATGATGATTGTCATCTTTATGGTGAAAGATCCATCTGGTGGAATTTACAGTTATCTGGCAAGCCTCTCGCCCTCTCCCAGGGTTGTTCTACTAGACAATGGAATAATAAAGGCATCTCTCAATTAGCCAACCTCTTTGAACAAGATAGGTTAATTGGCTGGGATGTTCTCAGGGAAAATTTTGATATCCCAACATCCTAGAAGAAAACCTATAACATGATTATAAAAGCTACCAAGGACTTACCTACTACTTGTCATCTAGACTCTCATAGATACTTAAAATGCAAATGGCCAGATGGGACCATTATATCCAAAATCAAAGCCAAAAACATTTACAAGATTCTGGGATATAATGATGCCATCATTGACCATGTCAATACTGTTTGGTACACCACCTTGGACAACTGTTCTTGGAAGAACTACTTTAATATTCTTTGGAAAGGCTCTATAGAACCCAAAATTAAATGCTTCAAATGGTTGTCAATTCTTGACAGACTACCTATTAGAAAAGATAACTCTGCGGCTGATTACTGTAGCTTATGTAGAATGCCTGAAATAGGAAGGCACATTCTCTTTGACTATATTTTTGCTAAGGAAATCTGGAATATGTTTGATATCAATTATCCTATGTTTTTTAACACTCTTGAGATCATCACTGGACATATTGATGGGCTTAATAAAGATACTAATCTGTTTTGGAACATTCTCTCTTCTAATATCCTTTGGTAGGTTTGGAAATGCAGGAATGAAGAAAGGTTTCAGAACACCCCCAGGGTTCTTACTGAGTCTTTTCATAAACTCACTTATTTTAAAATCTTCTTACAGGTTCATACTACCATGATGATGGATAGGGAGAAGCTGAAAAGGTTCCTGAAGATGGGACACGCCACCTTCTTCATCTATGAGATGAAGAATGGGTATGAATGGAGAAGAAATATGGACAACCTGCAGGTTTTCGAGAGGACTTGCAAACTATTTATCAAAGAGCTTAAAAACCAAAAGAATGCAGGAGAAATTCCGTATGCTTGATCAGATCCAACAGAACAAAAAAATTATGTGGATGGAGGGATCTATGGGGTGGACTGCCTGGGTGGACACTCATGATGATATATTACTTTAGGCTGCTGTTTACCTACTGGTTTCTTTTTGTCTTGGATGGAGACTTTGTTCTCAGCTTAATACTCTTACTGTGAGGCTTGGCCTCATGCCTCTATTTTTACTCGTTGTAACAGTCTCTATTTTTTGACGTGAGGCTTAGCCTCATGCCTCTGTAAAACTCGATGTAACAGTCACTATTTTTTGATCGCCTTATCTATAATACAAAAAAATGTCCGAAAATACAAAGATATCAAATGTTTCAAAAAGATATATCATACAATGGCATCAATATGAATAAATTGCTCATCACTGAGGGGCATCTGGTTGTGGAGCATAGCTACTGCTACCATCGGAGGTAGTGGGTCTTGCTGGATCTCTACTCCCGAAGGCTTTGATCTCTCGTTTGGATGGATGGCCCACACTCCTAGTCGCACTCCGAGAGTGACTGCGTGAGTGAGTCCGAGTCCGAGTACCTGACTAAGTGAAGGCTATCTGCTGCTCAGGTAGCACTGCCTCAAAATAGCGCATCCTGTAATACACGACCTCCTGAGCAGTCTCTAGTCCCTCTGCCACAACCTCTCCAATAGAGGTGCTCTCCACTGATCTTAGTAGCCTCTCAGCTACCCCCTCAGCCTGAACACATCTCTCTCGGAAGCTATCCCTCTCGGCCATAAGATGTGTTATCTGTGGGTTAGGAGGTGGTGGCTGCACTATCTATCCTTGTAGCTAACTGATGGTCACTTGGGCTTGTGCCAACTGACTCCTCAGAGTATGAACCTCAGTCTGCATGGAATCAAACTGTCCCTGTGACAAAGCCCTAATGGTGATTCGTGGTGCTGAAGTGCTGGCCTAACCCACTGCTCTAGTTGTTCGTGGCTTCGTCCTGAAGGGAATGTCAAAGAATAATCTCTGTCTCCCACCACCTCCATCATCCCCATCACCTGAGTCATCTGAAACCTCATCTGTGTCCTCGGCCTCGGAGCTCTCATCATCTACCTCCATGGCTACCCCGCTGATATCTGCCATCTGCCCTACCTGTACCTGCCCCTAATCTTGTGGTTGCCCTACTACTGGATGTCCCTGTGGGTACTATAACCTTGTCAGGATAACTAGACCTCCCATCAATGGGGCAGGCTCATCTGGACTAGTAAAACAGGAAAAGGGATGTGTGTAGAAATATGCAGCATAATCATCTATCATCCCTGCATCTGTGACCTCTGGTCGAATAGTCCAATCATCTAGGTGCAGATCCAAGTACTCCTCTCGGGTGGCCTCAATAGTCAAAATTGGTCCCCACTCTGGTACATCTCCTCAGTGCCTAGCATAGTGTGCCCTCCCTTGGGGCATCATCTGAACCCATCCGTACTGCCTCAGAACCCTCCGACCTAGAAATCTCTCAATGATGAAGGGGGTGCACTCAATTAAGTATCTGGGCCTCGTAACATATGGTAGCTCTATGTCATCTATCTGCCACGAGTCGCAATCCACATATGATCACCAGATGAACATGTCTAAATCATCAAGTACCCATCGCCAGTACTCTAGTTTGCCTAGCCTCGGCTGGACATGGGGCCCTGTATATGCATAAGCATAGGGGAATCCGATAGGGCGATCTCTCCTGACGATCGGGCGGGTAATCACGAAGTGCTCCCACACGAATAATTGTAAAAGAGTCACCCCATAGGAAAGACTCTTCCCATTTGTATACACAACCTAATGAAGGTCATGGTACAAATGGGCAAGCATGCATGATCCCCATGCATATCTAGTACGGTGGAGAAGCATGTCCTCCAAAATCCTACCCCACCCAACTGATAGTCCCTTTGACCTGCGATCAGGACAAAGAAAACCACCAATCATCCCTACTAAAATCAAAGGCAGTGGGGCATACATATTCATCATCTCCTTCTAGGGAATCTCATATCCACAAATATGAGGATCCTGGAAGACCCGTCTCAAAGCATCTGTAACCTCGATCTCCTTGTGATCATAAATCACAAGCTCTCCAACCATAGGAATACCCAAAATCCTATATACATCCTCTGGTGTCACTGTAATCTCTCCTGTCAGTAGGTGGAAGGTGTTGTGCTCACTGTGCCACCGCTCTGCTAAGGCAGTCAACAGTGCCCTGTTAACCCGATACTGCGGGATACTCAACAGAGCTCTCAAGTCACACTCGTCTATCAATCCCAAATCATCATGGGATAGTCGAGGAATCATCTCCCATGTCTGTGGAAATCTCTCTCTGATCTGAAGGAGGCCAGAATCCTCCTTTACAAAATTGTCAAGCAAGCATGCAAACTAAATCAACAAATGGATATCATCACTCAATCAGTACATCAAGCAAGTTTACATCACATCTAGTTTGTTTTTCATATCGCATGGAAACAAATTTAACAGTCATCATGACTTAATTTGACTTTCAAACAGGAAAGCAAATCTATCATCTATTTTGTTTTTCATATCGCATGGAAACAAATTTTACAGTCATGGTGACTTAATCTATTTGACTTTCAAATCAGGAAAGCAAATTGTCATTTCTATTTTATTTTTCATATCGCATGGAAGCAAAATTTATCAAATCTATTTGTTCTTCAAACACGAAGATAAAATTATCAAATCTATTCATCGATGATATTCAAATGCATAAAATATTTCATTTAATCTAGCAACAATCATCAAGCATGCATCAATTTTTTCTTCAAAAGTGGAAATTCGGAAAAAATTCATGGATGCGCTAAAACAATCAATCAATACGCTAAAACCATGGATGCGCAGCTTTATTCCATGGATGCACTAAAATAGTCTATGGATGTGCTATTTCATTAATCAGATGCGCTATAACAGTTCATGGATGTGCTAAATCTCCTATGCGCTAATCTATCATCTTCGGCAGGCGGGTTGCATAGATGTGCCATTTTATCTATCCTATGCACTAAATCACCTATGCGCGATTATTTGGCCTCTATGCACGACTGTTCTATCCCTATGTGTGACTTTGGATGCGCTAAACTATTAACTGTATGCGCTAAAACAAATTTTAAAAATTTGAAAAAATCCGAAAAAGCATCCAAAAATGCATAAAAATTTCACAGAGAGGTTTGGATTGACTTACCAGGGGTCCATACGCAGGTGTTCTCTGATGATGATGACCTTGCTCGAGTCTGTGACACTCATATGGAATCGGCATAGCTTTTATCTCTCTTAGAGCTCCAATTTTCTCAAAAGTTACTGTTCAAATGAAAGTGACTTCTCACCTTTTTCATCTTTTAAAAGGGTAAAAATAGCATTTATTACTCTGCAAAGTGCTATTTCGAGAGTTAAATCGCCAATTTTTCTCTGAAATCATCTGAAATCTTCCAAATCAGTAGCATAATCATCCTCATCACGCGATTTATCTCTCGAGGGGGCATATAGCATCATCAACAAATTTTCAAAGTCAAGGGCAAATTCTTTGAAGCAATGCGTGAAACACATCACTTCAAAGAGGGGCAAAATGTACACATCTAAAAATGGTCACGGTCGATCGAACCTGTTAATTAATTAAATATGAGTTATTTAATTAATGTTCTTAAGTCTTCTACATATAAATAAATTTAATTATTTATTTATATTGTTCATTTTTCTAATTCTTCTAATTTAATTAAATAAATTTATTTATTTAATTAATGCTATCTTCCTCTTAATTAATTAAATAAATTTTACAATTTATTTACATTAATTATCATAAGTTTAAATTCCAAATTTAAATGATATTCTTCTTTCCACACTTAATTAAATAATTTCGATATTTAATTAAATCATTTTCCAAATTCTGACTTCTCTCACAAAAATTAAATATTCTTAATATTTAATTAAAAGGCTTTTTCCTTTTCTCATAATTAAATATTTACAATATTTAATTAAAGCCTTTTCACATTTCTTTCACACATAATTAAATATTTATTTATTTAATTATGAGAGACACCTTTCAATTTGTCTCTTCATTTTCTGTCTCTCAGAATTCTGCCTTCTTTTTGAATTCTCGATCTCTCACCATTCATTCCAACAGGTTTGAACTTGACCATCGATCTTGGCCGATCGAATTCCTACCTTCAAAAATCTATAAATACAGCCCTTTCATGAGTTGAGAAGAACCTCGAATCTCATACTTTTATGTGTAGTTATTATAGTCGCAATCTTAGCAATTCATAACATTTTTTAATTCAATAGTTCAATCTTGTAGATGCATATGCATTCATAATAATCTCATTCTCTCAAATGCCATTCTATAAGTTGTGTTTGCACAACTGAGAGCAAACATATTGAAGCGAATCTTTGGAGATAGAGGATAATGGAATGAATTTGAAGAAGCTGTTGTCAAGAGTTTGCATTTGCTTTATTTATTTAGTTTTCTTCAATCTAATGTTTCATTGGTGTATTAGATTAGATTCAATTTAATTTGACACATTCTAAC